>PQFF01000150.1:127500-189320 GCA_003547095.1 Diversispora epigaea
TAAAAGATTCAAAAAGTTTATAAAATATTCAGAAAATATTTTATTTCAATATACTCTAATCGAAAATGTGGAATGTTTAGATAATTAATATTTCAAAGAAAATGGTAAATTAAACATAGACATTGTAAATTAAAGTTTCAAAACAAGTGTTTATCCATTTTCGGATGTTTGTAAGCATGTCACGTTAATTTTCTTGTTAGGATTTTACAATCATAAAATTATTACGATTATTTTAATTATTAATATTAATAGAAGTTATTAAAAATTCATGACTAAGATTTCTAAATCTATGCTGGGCTGGTAAAATTATTATTTCCTCTATTTTCTTTATTATTTTTTCTAAAACAACTAAACCTAGCAATAAATAACAATATAATTTTTAAAAAATTTTTTTCTAATGGCGTTAAACTATGTTAAGCATAAAAATTTAAATATAATTAAAGTGATAAATAATTAGAATTTTTACCTTTATAAATAAATGGAATTAAAGTGTATAGAATAATTATTTATATATTTAAGTAAACTCTTTATTATAAAATAGACTTTTATTTTATTTTAAATAACGTCATTATTAATTACATAATTTATTTCCGTCATTTCTTTTTTTATAAATATTAAAATAATACCTAAGTTCGCAGTTTAAATAATTTAAATAATTTATATGATTTTATTATTAATTACATAACATAATTATTTGCATATTACATTTCTATCATTTCTTTTTTTTACGAATATTAATTCAATAATCTAAAAATAATATCTAATAAAGACATATGTTCAATTATACCCAATAAAAAACAAGGTTGTTATTTATAATTGTAAAAAAAAAAAAAAATAGATTCAACTGGAATCATTAGAGTTTATCCGATTTTACTTAAGATAAGCAAGATTGTGTAGGAATTTTGTTGGTACGTATAGGTGTTATGGAAAATCTATTAGAACAACTAATGATAAATTTTCTATTTTAGATTATGAAATATTTAAAGTTGTTAATAAATACACCTAAAATCTTATTTTATCACTTTTATAATTGAGATATATAAATCAATGTACTTGCTTATTGAATAATTTTACATATTAAAGAATTGCTCGTAAATAAATTTAATTATTAAATGTTTTATTATAAAAGTAAAAAATCAAATTCGGTTTTGATATCTGATTTTATATCTGATATTGATTATATAATTATAAATTAATTATCTGGTTTCATTGACAGCTGATTTCATGTACCATTGAATGCCTCTTCATCTTTTGTAGTTCCAATTCCTTTATGATAATAATCTCCAAGTTTAACCTGTCCTTTTTGGTTCACTCTNATCATTTCTTTTTTTTACGAATATTAATTCAATAATCTAAAAATAATATCTAATAAAGACATATGTTCAATTATACCCAATAAAAAACAAGGTTGTTATTTATAATTGTAAAAAAAAAAAAAAATAGATTCAACTGGAATCATTAGAGTTTATCCGATTTTACTTAAGATAAGCAAGATTGTGTAGGAATTTTGTTGGTACGTATAGGTGTTATGGAAAATCTATTAGAACAACTAATGATAAATTTTCTATTTTAGATTATGAAATATTTAAAGTTGTTAATAAATACACCTAAAATCTTATTTTATCACTTTTATAATTGAGATATATAAATCAATGTACTTGCTTATTGAATAATTTTACATATTAAAGAATTGCTCGTAAATAAATTTAATTATTAAATGTTTTATTATAAAAGTAAAAAATCAAATTCGGTTTTGATATCTGATTTTATATCTGATATTGATTATATAATTATAAATTAATTATCTGGTTTCATTGACAGCTGATTTCATGTACCATTGAATGCCTCTTCATCTTTTGTAGTTCCAATTCCTTTATGATAATAATCTCCAAGTTTAACCTGTCCTTTTTGGTTCACTCTTCAGCAATTCAATGTTCTATTAAACGCTTTCTTTTCTTCTTTTCATCCAATTCTAAGTTAATTAATAAAATTTCAAAGAATTACCAAAAATAATATATATTTTATTAGATTTGTTTATTGGCGGCATTTATAAATAATTTTATATAAAAACAAATAATTCTAGCTTTTGGAATCATTAGTTGATAATAAAAAAGAATTTGCATTGTAAAAGACAATGTCTTAAATGTAAATTATTTAGTTGCATTTATTTTAATTTTCCCAGTGTTGTCGCTTTAAGTGTTATTGTAAAAATTTTCAATTCATTATTTCATTACTTAAATTTTGATTATTTGTTTAATTTTTAATTATTACTTGTGTTTATTATTACAATTTTTGAAAAATTAAATTTCATTTTTAATATATCTTAGAGTAAAAAAAGAATATCAATAGTTCATTAAATCGATTATAATAAAAAAAAAGTCTAAATATTATAAATATAATTTAAAAGTAATAACTAAAATGATGATGAAAAAATGATATAATGAAAAAACTAATAAAATGATTTCGTGATGATTTTCGCTAGAGTAATTCTTGGATATAGTGCATTTATTCATATCCCTGGGTTACTAATTGGACAATTCTTCATTTTTGCATTATATGTATATTAATCATGCATTAAATAAATTTAGTGATCTGTTCAATTGTTCATTATTAGTTAGTTCATTGAGTAACCAATCGATTAGTTATAAATAATTAATTTATTTTAGAATTTTATTTTAGATATTAGTGCATTAATTCGTGATAATTATATAATTAGATATTTAATAAAAATGTTGCATATAAGCGAGCATTATATAATTCTATTTAATTGAATTTAGCTTGTTTTATTGAATTAAACTATCCTTTGGGTTAATTATTATTAATTCGCACAACATTGGAATTATAATTATTTATATTTACAGAAAATGATATTGGATTATCTTTCGTTGTAATCACCGTATCCAAATAATTAATTAATAAATTTTTTTTCATTCATGAAACTATATTTACTTAATTAACCAATAGAATTTTTATTTAAAGTAACTATTAATGAAATACTACTTTTATATTGAAAATGAAATAATTAAAAATGAATAAATCTAATGACGAATTTAAATAATTGTCATTATTGGGAAAATAATCCATTGGTTGTATTATACATATTTTATTATAATATTCAATAGCCAATTTAATAAAATAAATTAACAATAGATAATAAACACGATTATTCA
This sequence comes from Diversispora epigaea, assembly GCA_003547095.1. NCBI lineage: Eukaryota > Fungi > Glomeromycota > Glomeromycetes > Diversisporales > Diversisporaceae > Diversispora > Diversispora epigaea. The sequence continues at coordinate 130,671 of PQFF01000150.1, forward strand.
CTTTTAAAGAATTAAATAAATCTCCGGGTTTTTGCGCAACCAGGTCAGGTTAATATAATATCCGAAAACACGGATCAACAAATTTCTCATCTCTTCCAAAGATGTCAAATATTCTTTCCTAAATATAATTAACATAACAAATCGCTCGCCATTCTTCTTATTACAAATAATATGCAATTAGAATTAAATAATACTAAATATTTTTTGAATTGTTTTATGACATAACAAAAAAAAATTTTTTGTTACTTCATAATCAAATTCATAAAAATCCACATGTAATTAGAATTTTCTTCATAAGCTTTGATTTTTTAAAAAAATTTAATTTCTTTAGTTTTTTAACATTAATCAATAGATATTATCTTGATTGAAAATAATTGTGTCCCTTCTATAATTTTTAGAAAATACAATCTTTCATAGTACAAAGTTCATTTGACTTTATATGTACTCACTTATGCGCGAAACACTTCACATGGGACCAGTGCAACAAACGGAGTAGAGACTATGATAATCAACAAATTCAAATTGAATTAAGATTATAGGGCATTGTCAAAGAATAGAAAATTTAAATTAAGGTTTGAGAAATGTATTATAAATATAGGTTATGGCAATTACATTTTTAGTTTTTAGAAGAATTAGTGCCATTGGAACAAATATTGTTTGTGGGAATGAAATCTTTCTTTTTAATGTTAATTTGACTATTATTTGATTGTACTTTCTAAGATTTGTATCTTCCTTATATAATTGGTGATTGAATTGTTCTGCCTTCCCCACTTGTCTGCTATTTTTATTCTCTACAGATTTAGAATTATATTTTTATATGTGATTCTTTAATTTCAAATTTTCTTGATCTCATGAACTTCTTAGATTATCTGTGATTTTTATATTACATAATTCACTTTATAGTTTGGCATTTCCTGAAGTATGTGTGACCTTCATTTCCTATATGTAAAGACAACTTTTCTAACCTTTCTTTTTCTATTCTGTAATAATTGTAATAAATATAATTTTAAATATAAAATGCAATAATTAATAAGAATAGTGTCAATAATTTCACAAAATCATTAATCACACAAGTACAATTAAAACAATCACTTTACTGCTTTAATCATAAAAATTAGAAAATAAAATTTAAACTATTAAAGAAAACGATATTGTGGAAAAAAAAATTACTTACCATATAGTTGACCGAACAGAATAAAAATATCGAGCAACAGGAAACCAAACCAATGTAACCACCAGAAATCATTTCAGTGCGATATTTAGTTAACGTAATTTAATCATTTTGTAAATAAGAATATAGATTTTATTAATAATAAATCATGGAAAAAATGTAAAAGTCTATAATAAAATAATATATTGAGGGCTGTTGACCGTGATTTACCTTCCAAATAAATGACAGAAACAGACAACTATTAGCAGGGATTAATTTGTATAAGACACACAGCACTATACTTAATTTACTAAAGCTGAAGGATTTATACTATTATTAAAGTATAATTGGGAAGGAATTAAGGTATTGCGGAATTAAAGCGAAAGAGGCAGGGGTGAGATTTTATAAAGGTAAACACTAAGTTTAATAACAATTCACTAAGAATTCAAGCCCAGAACACTAAGCAAGGCTAAATTTATACCAGATAACGAGATCACACAGCAGGTTATCTAATTATTAAAACAAATACCGAGATCACTAAGCAGGGTATTTAAGAGAATTTCACTAAGAAATTATAAACTAACTATTAAGATCACAAAGCAGAATAATAGTTTATAATAAAGAATAATACTCAGATCACACAGCAAAGTATTATTATAAAGGTTTTTACAAAGGATTAAATAATAATTCATCAAGAAATATATTATTTAATTAAACTATAAGAAGTTTATTATTGAGTTAATGGACCTTTCTAACCAACTAACTGAGGATTGAGAGAACAGAAATTCAATCCTTTATATATATAATAGATTACGCTATTGATTACGCTGTACTCTACGCTATTAATTACGCTATCTATTATGCTGTCTATTACGCTGTACTATACACTATTGATCTACAGTTGTAATACATATTTTGTTATACTAATTTTTAAATGATTTACATTAATATTTATAAATATAGAAATAATATAATAATAGTTAATAAATACTAATAAATAAATGATAATAAGTAATAAATAATAAATATNGGTAAACACTAAGTTTAATAACAATTCACTAAGAATTCAAGCCCAGAACACTAAGCAAGGCTAAATTTATACCAGATAACGAGATCACACAGCAGGTTATCTAATTATTAAAACAAATACCGAGATCACTAAGCAGGGTATTTAAGAGAATTTCACTAAGAAATTATAAACTAACTATTAAGATCACAAAGCAGAATAATAGTTTATAATAAAGAATAATACTCAGATCACACAGCAAAGTATTATTATAAAGGTTTTTACAAAGGATTAAATAATAATTCATCAAGAAATATATTATTTAATTAAACTATAAGAAGTTTATTATTGAGTTAATGGACCTTTCTAACCAACTAACTGAGGATTGAGAGAACAGAAATTCAATCCTTTATATATATAATAGATTACGCTATTGATTACGCTGTACTCTACGCTATTAATTACGCTATCTATTATGCTGTCTATTACGCTGTACTATACACTATTGATCTACAGTTGTAATACATATTTTGTTATACTAATTTTTAAATGATTTACATTAATATTTATAAATATAGAAATAATATAATAATAGTTAATAAATACTAATAAATAAATGATAATAAGTAATAAATAATAAATATTGATTAAATAATAAAATATAATAATATAATAGTTAAAATAAAATAATAAACTACTACAGCTAACAGGGCGCACGAATTCCACATGGAATGTGCACGGGATTTCGAAATGATGCGAAGGTCACGGGAGATGACATTGAGATGACAGTGTAACCGGATGAGAGTGTTACCATCTAGATGACAGATTATTCATCTTTGTACGAAGCATTTCATCCTTGTGTGTCATCTTTAAAAATAGAAAAGAATGTGTTTAGACGCGACAACACAGGATGAAGAAAAATAAGTTCGAAAGTGTATAAAATAGACTGGTAATTTAGGATGTGAAAAGGATCGGCTTATTTTTACAATTTTATGATTTTAATTTCTTTTGGCATATTCCGAATAATTACGAAAATCTTTTACTTAATCTGTAATAATAAAATTAATAATCTTTTGGTATGCATTTTATAATAAAAATAAATAATAAAGATAGAAACATATTGTTTTGATTTAGCAGCAGAGATAAGACACACCAAAGCAGTGATATATTTTTGTTGTTACATCTTTGCAATAAGTTTAAAAGTTTCGATATACACCGTAATAATTTGATATGTTTTTAATATTTTTATTTTGTGATAACGGTAATATTGGTGAGAAACGGTTAATAGCCTGTAATACCTCTATTACTAATTTTGTAATTTCTTGAATAAAGTTACTGAATAAAGTCTGAAGCTAAGATTCAGAAGTTTGCGTAGTGAGCTGTAAAAAGATACTTTTACTCCACTTACTCACGTACCTTCAGATCGCACCTGTGTGTACTGTGTTAAGAGTTTATTTTATATATCTATTCGTTGCGAGTAGGCAAGTGACTGCTTGATCCTACTGGCGGATAGTGGGCATTATGAAATATTGCGTACAAGAGTATGTTGAGTTAGTATGAAAAGGGGTGTGACGAGAGTTCGATTTAGTGGGACTGATTGATGTAACTTTACTCCTTGTTCTGGGCAGACCGCCACAATATTATCGATTAGTGAATCATGTGATAAAATGATTTACTAATTAAAAACCGAATACCGAATACCAAATACCTTATCAATATGATTATATAAAAGTATTTGTATTACATATTATTTACAGATTTAACAAATACCAAATGATGATGAGTCACCCGCGCATCTATTTATTACATTTTGATCTTTTTTTAATACCTTTACATATAGTCTTTATACTAATTACAAAATTGACTAAAAGTGATTACTAGCGATTAACTTTGCTTATTTGATTAAAAAAGCTTTATATAGCTTTACATAACCTTTATATTTGCAAATATATATATATTTTATCTTTAACATAGTATTTAATATATTTTTAATTAAATAAATCTTTGAAATCAAATTATTTATTACATGTACGATTTTATTGATTTTATTTCACTATAATAATTATAATAAATATATTTTAGCAAGTATAAATAACTGTTTAATAGATATATTTTATTATTTTATATCAAGTTATTTAAGAATATGGGTTTAATGAAGGAATAATATACACCAACCTGCCAAAAGTATCCGGACAGTTGTTTTTTTTCAAATTTATTAATAAATTTTAAAAGTAAATTGTGGCACAAAGAATGATTTAAATTGCACAAACTTTTTTTTAAAAGAATCTCCTGATCAAGGGCTATTATATGATATCTTTTTTATTAAAGTTAAATGCTTGCTTGTCTGAAAATCGTGTCTTAAATAAAGTTAACCAGAAATGTCAAATCAAATTGTTAATCGTAATGTCTCTCGATTTCAATAACTATCCATCGGAAGTGTAAACTATCTTATAAGAACTTGTAGCCCTGGAATAGAGCTATAATTTTTATTAGTACCATATTTGCTATTTTCTAGTGAAAATCGGAACTTTNCGGAATTAAGGCGAAAGAGGCAGGGGTGAGATTTTATAAAGGTAAACACTAAGTTTACTAACAATTCACTAAGAATTCAAGCCCAGAACACTAAGCAAGGCTAAATTTATACCAGATAACGAGTTCACACAGCAGGTTATCTATTATTAAAACAAATACCGAGATCACTAAGCAGGGTATTTAAGAGAATTTCACTAAGAAATTATAAACTAACTATTAAGATCACAAAGCAGAATAATAGTTTATAATAAAGAATAATACTCAGATCACACAGCAAAGTATTATTATAAAGGTTTTTACAAAGGATTAAATAATAATTCATCAAGAAATATATTATTTAATTAAACTATAAGAAGTTTATTATTGAGTTAATGGACCTTTCTAACCAACTAACTGAGGATTGAGAGAACAGAAATTCAATCCTTTATATATATAATAGATTACGCTATTGATTACGCTGTACTCTACGCTATTAATTACGCTATCTATTATGCTGTCTATTACGCTGTACTATACACTATTGATCTACAGTTGTAATACATATTTTGTTATACTAATTTTTAAATGATTTACATTAATATTTATAAATATAGAAATAATATAATAATAGTTAATAAATACTAATAAATAAATGATAATAAGTAATAAATAATAAATATTGATTAAATAATAAAATATAATAATATAATAGTTAAAATAAAATAATAAACTACTACAGCTAACAGGGCGCACGAATTCCACATGGAATGTGCACGGGATTTCGAAATGATGCGAAGGTCACGGGAGATGACATTGAGATGACAGTGTAACCGGATGAGAGTGTTACCATCTAGATGACAGATTATTCATCTTTGTACGAAGCATTTCATCCTTGTGTGTCATCTTTAAAAATAGAAAAGAATGTGTTTAGACGCGACAACACAGGATGAAGAAAAATAAGTTCGAAAGTGTATAAAATAGACTGGTAATTTAGGATGTGAAAAGGATCGGCTTATTTTTACAATTTTATGATTTTAATTTCTTTTGGCATATTCCGAATAATTACGAAAATCTTTTACTTAATCTGTAATAATAAAATTAATAATCTTTTGGTATGCATTTTATAATAAAAATAAATAATAAAGATAGAAACATATTGTTTTGATTTAGCAGCAGAGATAAGACACACCAAAGCAGTGATATATTTTTGTTGTTACATCTTTGCAATAAGTTTAAAAGTTTCGATATACACCGTAATAATTTGATATGTTTTTAATATTTTTATTTTGTGATAACGGTAATATTGGTGAGAAACGGTTAATAGCCTGTAATACCTCTATTACTAATTTTGTAATTTCTTGAATAAAGTTACTGAATAAAGTCTGAAGCTAAGATTCAGAAGTTTGCGTAGTGAGCTGTAAAAAGATACTTTTACTCCACTTACTCACGTACCTTCAGATCGCACCTGTGTGTACTGTGTTAAGAGTTTATTTTATATATCTATTCGTTGCGAGTAGGCAAGTGACTGCTTGATCCTACTGGCGGATAGTGGGCATTATGAAATATTGCGTACAAGAGTATGTTGAGTTAGTATGAAAAGGGGTGTGACGAGAGTTCGATTTAGTGGGACTGATTGATGTAACTTTACTCCTTGTTCTGGGCAGACCGCCACAATATTATCGATTAGTGAATCATGTGATAAAATGATTTACTAATTAAAAACCGAATACCGAATACCAAATACCTTATCAATATGATTATATAAAAGTATTTGTATTACATATTATTTACAGATTTAACAAATACCAAATGATGATGAGTCACCCGCGCATCTATTTATTACATTTTGATCTTTTTTTAATACCTTTACATATAGTCTTTATACTAATTACAAAATTGACTAAAAGTGATTACTAGCGATTAACTTTGCTTATTTGATTAAAAAAGCTTTATATAGCTTTACATAACCTTTATATTTGCAAATATATATATATTTTATCTTTAACATAGTATTTAATATATTTTTAATTAAATAAATCTTTGAAATCAAATTATTTATTACATGTACGATTTTATTGATTTTATTTCACTATAATAATTATAATAAATATATTTTAGCAAGTATAAATAACTGTTTAATAGATATATTTTATTATTTTATATCAAGTTATTTAAGAATATGGGTTTAATGAAGGAATAATATACACCAACCTGCCAAAAGTATCCGGACAGTTGTTTTTTTTCAAATTTATTAATAAATTTTAAAAGTAAATTGTGGCACAAAGAATGATTTAAATTGCACAAACTTTTTTTTAAAAGAATCTCCTGATCAAGGGCTATTATATGATATCTTTTTTATTAAAGTTAAATGCTTGCTTGTCTGAAAATCGTGTCTTAAATAAAGTTAACCAGAAATGTCAAATCAAATTGTTAATCGTAATGTCTCTCGATTTCAATAACTATCCATCGGAAGTGTAAACTATCTTATAAGAACTTGTAGCCCTGGAATAGAGCTATAATTTTTATTAGTACCATATTTGCTATTTTCTAGTGAAAATCGGAACTTTACTTAGACACGACTAAAAATCGGATGAAATTATTGTTGATCATTTATCATTTAAAGAAAATTATCAATTGTTATCGCATAGAAAACATTATTTTTTGCAAATAAAATCTTAGAAGTGACACTAAGTAAACTTGAAGATGATGTTATTGTGCATCTGTAGTGAATATTTCAGATCTTTACCATGGAAATAGAGTAAATAGTTATTGATTAAACTTTAGAAAATAATTGCTAATTTTTTCTTAAATTCTAAATATATAAGCTTGAAACTTTTATAGTAGATGCAAAGTAATATTTTCTTCAAGATTACTTAATATCGCTTTTAGGATTTCATTAGTATATAATAAAGTTTTCTATGTAAAAACGATTGGTAATTTTCTTTAAACAGTAAAATGATCGACAATAATTTGTTTCCAAAACCGTTGACAATCTTTTACTAAAATTCCATTTAATTTCAAATGCTAATTGTAGCACAATGAATAATCTAAATTACATAAACTTTTTTTTAAATGAATCCCATGATCAAGGGCTATTATGTGATACTTTGTTTGTTAAAATTAGGACACTTTTTTATACAGAAATTTTGTTTTAAATAAAATTAATCAAAAATGTCAAATCAAATTATTAATAGTAATGTCTCTCGATTTTGATAAATATTTATCNTGTTTATAAAAAAAATAATTTAAATAACAAATATTTTGATAAAGTAATCTTTTTAAATAAAATTTATATAATATAAAAACAAAAAAAAACTTATAAGTGCATACAAATATTTTTAAAAAGAAAAGTAAATTAAAAAAAAAAAATAAATTGTGTAAAAATAAAAAATTAAAATTTAGTTATAATTATAAATTTTAAATAAAAAATTTAATATTTGGTTGGATGACCCTTGTTTTTTATAGCATCAGCAACTCTATATCGCATACTTTTTATTAATTGAATAAGTCGACTTTCATCAATTTTATACCATTCTTCTTGTAATGCTGCAAAAAATTCATTTTTATTTTTTGGAATGGGTTTATGTCTTCTAATTCTTTTTTCAAGTTCATCCCATAAATTTTCAATTGAATTAAGATCAGGACTTTGAGCTGGCCAAGGAAGTCTTTCAATTGAATTATCTTCTTTCCATTTTTTAGTCCGAGCTGAAGCATGACAAGGTGCATTATCATCTTGAAAAATATGATTTTCTATACCTAAATTATTTAAAAATGGAATCAAATGTTCTTTAAGTAATTCTATATATTTATCAGAATTAAGTGTACCATAAACTAAAACTAATGGACCTAATTTATTATTACAAAAACATCCCCAAACCATAATTCCAATTGAATTTTTAACTGTAGGTTTCAAACATTCAATTTTATATCTTTCATCTTTTTTACGCCATACCCAATTTCTAGAATCATTATTAAATAATTCAAATCTTGATTCATCACTCCATATAATATTTTCCCATTCATGAATCCAATTTTTTCTCATATTACACCAACCAAATCGTTTTTTTCTATTTTGTTCAGAAATAAATGGTTTTTTCTTTGCAGCATGTCCACTATAACCTTCTTCATGCAAAACTCTTTGAACTGTTCTACTAGAAACTGAAAAACTCAATGATGTATTAAACTTTTCAGTAATTTCAACTAATGTTAAATTTCTATTGGCTTTAACATTTTTTACTAATTGCCTTTTGTCTCGATCAGTTAATATTTTTGGTCTACCTGATCGTGGAATAGTAGAAGTCAACCCTTGCTCATTATATTTTTGTACAATATCTCCTATTGTTGACCTGGGATGACCTAATAAACCATTAATTTTAGTATATGAAAAGCCTCCTTTGTATAAACCAACAATTTCTCCACGCTCAAAATCAGTAAGTTCTTTTCTTTTAGGCATAATTTTAAAATTTTTATAATAAATAAATAACAAAAATATGTTTTAAAATTTATTTTATTAAATTAAAGACTGTATTTTTTATATTGAAATTGTATATTGTATTTATTATAGTTGTATAATAAACCACTATACAAAATAAAAACTAACAATATGCAGTTTCAAATTTAAGAATAATTATATTTGTGCCTAAGTAAAGTTTTAATTTTTATTAGAAACTGTTAAAAGTGATAATAATAAAAGTTGTAGCCCTTATTATTAGCTACAAATTCGTATAAGATAGTTTGTATCTACGATAAATATTTATCAAAATCGAGAGACATTACTATTAATAATTTGATTTGACATTTTTGATTAATTTTATTTAAAACAAAATTTCTGTATAAAAAAGTGTCCTAATTTTAACAAACAAAGTATCACATAATAGCCCTTGATCATGGGATTCATTTAAAAAAAAGTTTATGTAATTTAGATTATTCATTGTGCTACAATTAGCATTTGAAATTAAATGGAATTTTAGTAAAAGATTGTCAACGGTTTTGGAAACAAATTATTGTCGATCATTTTACTGTTTAAAGAAAATTACCAATCGTTTTTACATAGAAAACTTTATTATATACTAATGAAATCCTAAAAGCGATATTAAGTAATCTTGAAGAAAATATTACTTTGCATCTACTATAAAAGTTTCAAGCTTATATATTTAGAATTTAAGAAAAAATTAGCAATTATTTTCTAAAGTTTAATCAATAACTATTTACTCTATTTCCATGGTAAAGATCTGAAATATTCACTACAGATGCACAATAACATCATCTTCAAGTTTACTTAGTGTCACTTCTAAGATTTTATTTGCAAAAAATAATGTTTTCTATGCGATAACAATTGATAATTTTCTTTAAATGATAAATGATCAACAATAATTTCATCCGATTTTTAGTCGTGTCTAAGTAAAGTTCCGATTTTCACTAGAAAATAGCAAATATGGTACTAATAAAAATTATAGCTCTATTCCAGGGCTACAAGTTCTTATAAGATAGTTTATACTTCCGATGGATAGTTATTGAAATCGAGAGACATTACGATTAACAATTTGATTTGACATTTCTGGTTAACTTTATTTAAGACACGATTTTCAGACAAGCAAGCATTTAACTTTAATAAAAAAGATATCATATAATAGCCCTTGATCAGGAGATTCTTTTAAAAAAAAGTTTGTGCAATTTAAATCATTCTTTGTGCCACAATTTACCTTTGAAATTTATTAATAAATTTGAAAAAAAAACAACTGTCCGGATACTTTTGGCAGGTTGGTGTAGGTATTTGATTTCATTGAGCGAAAGTCACGTGATTTTAAATAACATTACAAATTTTTATTGGCTAAAAATGATCATCAATCTCACGAGATCAGTTGTTTTGTCACATTACAAATTTTTATTGGCCGAAATTTAAGAATCAGGCACGTGATATTTGTTTATTTGTATTTATATACAAATCAAAAATTTTTTACATTATCGCACTAATTTGAAAAGAGCGATAATAAAATGAAAAAAATAAATTCAATGATTAAAAATCAACCGACATCATTTTAGTTTTCTTTTTCTTGGTCTGGACCGCTTCGTTATCTAAATTATATCTAAATTATAATATTAATTATCTGAATAAAGATGAGGTTTCACTGGTCATTTAAAATCAAAAAAATCTAAATTATAATATTAAATATTATTATTATTTATTTATTTATTTTAAAAAAAAGATAAGAAATGGAAAATTATGAAGAAATGTTGATATACACTCCCTCCCAAAAGTATGTGACCAGAGAGTTTTTTAAAATTTATCAATATTTTTTAAAAGCCAATTATGACATAACAAATGATTCAAATTACATGAATTTTTTTTATTCAATTCCTTTGATCAAGGACTATCAATTGATACCTTTTTTGTTAAAATTGAATGCATACTTTTACAGGAATTAAGTTTCAAATAAATTTTACCAAAAATGATAAATTAATTCTTTTAATTAAATATTAGTCAATCTCGGTTAATATTGATACTAGAAATAAACTATCTTATACAGACTTGTAACTAAGAACCAAAGCTACAACTTTATATAATACAATATTTCATGTTTCTAGTAAGAATCTAAACTTTACTTAGACATGACTAAAAATGATTGAAAAGATTAAAAATTTGACTTGATATTATCAAATAATTATATAGTTGTGGTATATAAAACTTTATTTTTTATCAATTGAATCTTGAAAGTGATACTGTGGCGGTCTGCCCAGAACAAAGAGTAAAGTTACGTCAATCAGTCCCACTAAATCGAACTCTCGTCACACCCCTTTTCGTACTAACTCAACGTACTCTTGTACGCAATATTTCGTAACGCCCACTATCCGCCAGTAAGATCAAGTAGTCACTTGCCTACTCGCAACGAATAGATATATAAAATAAACTCTTAATACACACTGGTCAAATGAAAAAAAATAGGACGATTTTATCATGAATAGGATTCCGATTAATGGCTAAATTTGCTAAGATTTATTAAGTATAGGCAGTCGATTTTTTCTGATTTATAACTAGGAATTTCTGATTTATGAATTTTCACAAATAGGATGTCCGATTTATGCATATTTGCGCCATCAATAGGATTCCGATTTTTGTTCATTCGACCAGTGACAGTACACACAGGTGCGATCTGAAGGTACGTGAGTAAGTGGAGTAAAAGTATCTTTTTACAGCTCACTACGCAAACTTCTGAATCTTAGCTTCAGACTTTATTCAGTAACTTTATTCAAGAAATTACAAAATTAGTAATAGAGGTATTACGGGCTGTTAACCGTTTCTCACCAATATTACCGTTATCACGAAATAAAAATATTAAAAATGTATCAAATTATTACGGTGTATATCGAAACTTTTAAACTTATCGCAAAGATGCAACAACAAAAATATATCACTGCTTTGCTGTGTCTTATCTCTGCTGCTAAATCAAAACAATATGTTTCTATCTTTATTATTTATTTTTATTATAAAATGCGAACCAAAAGATTATTCTATTATTTTATTACAAATTAGGTGAAAGATTTTCGTAATTATTCGAAATGTGCCAAAAGAAAATTAAAAATTATAAAATTTGTAAAAATGAGCCGATCCTTTTCACATCCTAAATTACCAGTCTATTTTATACACTTTCGAACTTATTTTCCTTCATCCTGTGTTACGCGTCTAAACACGTTCTTTTCTATTTTTAAAGATGACACACAAGGATGAAATACTTCGTACAAAGATGAATAATCTGTCATCTAGATGGTAACACACTTATCCGGTTACAATGTCATCTTAATGTCATCTCCCGTGACCTTCGCAACATTTCGAAATCCCGTACACATCTCATGTGGAGTTCGTGCACCCTCAAACATTTCCTCCTTCAAGGGGGAGCTCCTGCAACCCCACACTCATACCCCATAAATCGCTCATTAACTGCAAATGCATTTCGCCGCACATTTTCAGTAATCTTTCGTACTCCTGTTTCGGAAGCTTGTAGATCCAGTCAGGTGTGACCAGTTGGAGATTCTTTGGTCGCAGCATTCCGACTGCTTGTGCGAGAGATCTTAACCTTTGCGCTATCTGGTATGTCCGTGATCCGTTCTGATGGGAATACCCTTGCAACTCGTGTTTTATCGACGTAGCCGTACGGATTTCTTGAAAAGTAGAAATATACTCTCCGAGCCTTCTATAAGCGTTTACCCGTTGTCCGTTAGGATTATTTGGATCTGTGGTCACAGAGAGCAGCCCGGCTATGTCGTGATCAAACACTGCTTCCGTAAGGTCGTGTACTTCTTCGGGTGCGGTTATTGTGTCCAAGACATATGGGAGTAACATGTCGTTCTCTCGCTGCACCACTTCATCACTCGTGGGTCCTCCCAGGTTTATTGCATAACCTTCTGTTACCAGATATGCCCCTGTATCATCTAGTATAAGCTGTGCGCCTCTCGATAGTTCTAATAACTCTTTGCGTAATCTGTTGACTCGTTCACAAAAGCTTTCGGAGATTTGTAGGTGGGTCATGTTAAATGTTCTTAGTCATGTTTCGGGAAATGTCGCATTTTATCCTTGTCTTTCATGCACAGCTATTGTTCTCTGTTATCTCACGTGAGATAAAACCCCTTTGTTTGTAAGACCTTAGGCGATTTCCGTGTACAGGTCGGTGGTTCAATACTTCTTCGTTGCTAGTCCTCAATATGTATGACCCATTTCCCAAAACTTGATGAATGAAATAGGGTCCCGTCCACTTGTTCCGAAACTTGTCGCCATGAACATTTTGTAAATCTGATCGATATTCTAGTACCATATTGTTGTTTCTGTACCTCAAAATATGGGTTCTTTTGTCATAAGCCCTCTTTTGTCGTGCTTGGGCATCTTTTATGTTCTTGGACGCTTTGATCTTGTTGTCTGCAAATACTCCTACCATCTCACTAATTCTTCTATTAATTAGGTCCTCATACTGTCTTTCGCTAATTTCCGTGGCTGGCCATGTTACTATATCGAGCTCTATGGACAGTGTAGGTGCGCAACCATAGAGTAGGTAAAAGGGTTCGTACTTTGTCGTCCTATTCCTAATGGTCCGATATGCGAAAAGTGCCGGAGGTATTAACACATCCCAGTCGTATGCTGTTTCTTGTACGCATTTTTCCAGAGCCCTACATAAGGTCTGATTGTACCGCTCTGTCAAGCTGTTGCTCTGAGGGTGGTATGCAAACGTAAGTCTATGATGAGATCCCATTATCTCTACTAGGTTCGCTACTACTTGGCTGACGAATACTGCTCCTCTATCTGACAGTATCTCTCGCGGACATCCGTGACAGCATATTATCTCGTCGTATAGGAACCATGCGACGGTCATCGCATCTGCCTTTTCTATTGCTCTTGCTTCCGGCCATTTTGTGAAATAGTCCGTAGCTACTATAATGTATCTTTTCTTCGTGGACGTCAGTTTCAAGGGTCCCACGATGTCTATTCCTAGTCAGTCGAACGCTTGCCCTACTTTAATGGGTCGCATTTCTTCGGTTCTCATAGGTTTACCCTGTCGTTGGCACGCGTCACAGGATTCTATATAGTTCTTTACGTCTATGCCTATGGTGGGCCAGAAATATCGCTTTCTTGTTTTATCGATTGTAGCTTTTATGCCGAAATGTCCCGCATTTGGCCCGCTATGCATATTATGTAGTAATTTTGTTACGTCGCTTTTCAATATTACCCATAATGGACTATCATCCTTATTACGTTTGAATAATAAATTGTCTTGCACGATATAATGATTCGCCTGCTGTCGTAATTGTCGTCGTTGCTCGCTTGTCCAGTTCGGGGGAAAAGTGTGATTGATTAAGTACTCGGTTATTTGATTGTAAATTTCTGTGTCCATTTCGAAAGGTTTCGTAAGTCCTTTTCTATTTATCTGAGTTTCCGGGTTTCTTCTATTAGTTTTAGTACTGGATCTGGGATAAAGTGTCTGCGTTGGCGTTAAGACGCCCTTGTTTATGAATTATTTTGTAATCGTACTCAAATAGTTCAAAGATCCAACAGGCAATCCTTCCTTTCAGTTGCGGACGATTCTTCAACCATGTGAGGGCTAGGTTGTCAGTGTACAAATCAAACTTGGGACCATGCAAATAATGTCTGAAATGTCGTACAGCCCAAATGGCAGCGAGGCACTCTCTTTCAACGACAGTATAGTTTTGTTCGGTACTGGACAGCAGTCGGCTAGCATAAGCAACGGGGTGTTCGTGATTCTCCGTATCCTTCTGTGAGAGCACAGCTCCAATACCACAGTCAGATGCATCGGTAGCGAGTATAAATTGTTTTGAAAAATCAGGGTACGTCATTATAGGTGCCGAAGTTAGGCGGCCCTTCAACAAGTCAAACGCAGATTGGTGTTCGTGCTTCCATTCGAACACGACGTCCCTTTTCGTAAGGTTATGTAACGGTTTCGCGACAGTAGAGAATTCTTTTACAAATCTTCTGTAATAGGACGCAAGTCCCAGAAAGGCTCGGACATTCGTTTTGTCTCTTGGGACAGGATAACTCTTCACTTTCTCGATCTTTGCCGGATCAGGAGCTATCCCTTTGATTGTTATGATGTGGCCTAAAAATGCTAGTCTCGTTCGGAAGAAGTCGCACTTCTCCAGATTTATCTTTAAACCTGCATTCATTAAAAGGGTAAAAACAACTTTTAAATGCTCTTCATGTTCTTCGCGAGTTTTCGAGTAGATGATGATATCGTCTATATACACAAGTACGAACTTCCACGCAACTTCGTGGAAAACCCTATCCATCACTCTCTGGAACGTTGCAGGAGCGTTGATGAGTCCAAACGGCATTACTAAGAACTCATATATTCCAAATGGGGTAGTGAAAGTGGTCTTTTCGCGATCCTTCGCTGCTCCTTCCACTTGCCAAAACCCCGATGCTAGGTCCAAAGTGGATAAGAAAGCGGAATGTCCTAAAGCATCTAGCATATCAGCTATTCACGTGACTGGGTAGGCGTCAGGTTTCGTAACAGCGTTCAGCTTTTTGTAGTCAATGCAAAGCCTGAACTTCCCATTCTTCTTGCTAACCACTACTGTGGGTGCTGACCAGGGGCTAAATGACTTTTTGATTAACCCGTTCGTCAACATGCGCTCTATTTTCTCCTTCAAGAAATTCAAGTGTCAGGGTGAAGTTCGGTAGAGATGAAACTTGATAGGTTTCGCAGTTCCTACATCTATTGTATGTTGGTAGACACCAGTCTTCCCTAACTGAGAGAGGTCACTTGCTGCTAAGTTCGGGAATTCTCCGATAATCTTCGCAATTAAAGGTTTGTACTGGTTTTCCTCAAGCATCTCTGCTCCTCCTTGCGTCAGGTTACAACGTATGTCTTGTATTTCATTTTGCGGTAGTATTGAAATAGCTTCCCATTCTCGTAATTGTTCTTCGCACGTTTCGCATTTGTCCTCCCTAGTTTCAAGATATTTTTCACACCAACAGGATGATTTTGGGTCCGTAACACTTCGTCGTCCTTGTTTACGCTTTTTCTTCTTTCTGACAACGTCGAAACAGTACGTTAGGTAATCATAGGTCTCCCAAGTGGTGTACTCCGAATTTGTACGTATTCCTTTGGAGGTAATCTTATACTTCACACTGGTCCCTTGCTGAGGCAGATTATATGAGAGGCCTACAAAGTTTGCCTCATTGTCATCGGTTTCCTCGTCTGAATCTTCACTACTCTCATTGTTCTCCTCATCACTTTCGCTATCGCTCTCATCATCACTATCCGGCGACGACTTGAAGTTTATATTCACTAGTATACTGGTTTATTCTAGCAGATCTGTTGAATTCCTCCAACCATTCCATAGGGTCTCGATTTCCTCCCCCAAACGTCGGCATCTTCGCATCATTTCTGATACGAAAGGCGTCTTGTAATCCCTTTATTAAAGCGTTGGTTCCGCTTTCTTCGGTGCTGCAACTCATTCCTCTAGTTATTCTTTTATTCGTCATGGTGGCTATTGTTTCGTAGGGATACAGATTCTTGTTGTCTTGTTACACAAATTTCAAGACGTTTGTCTTCGTCATTGATCGTTTGATTTGTAAGAACTTTATTATGTTAACGACTGTTTTGTACTCAAAAATCTTGTTGGGAACAGAAATTTCTGTCGTTTTTAGAAATATGCTTTCTTTTGGCGGGAATAATCTTTTGGAATTTTTAAAGGGGATATCTCAAACAATATAAACTCTAACTATATTTATCAAAATTTTCGTAAATCTGTGAAACACTACTTCTTTTAAGAATACTTTATGCCAAACCTCACAGGAGGCACCAAAATCTGTGGCGGTCTGCCCAGAACAAAGAGTAAAGTTACGTCATTCAGTCCCACTAAATCGAACTCTCGTCACACCCCTTTTCGTACTAACTCAACGTACTCTTGTACGCAATATTTCGTAATGCCCACTATCCGCCAGTAGGATCAAGCAGTCACTTGCCTACTCGTAACGAATAGATATATAAAATAAACTCTTAACACAGTACACACAGGTGCGATCTGAAGGTACGTGAGTAAGTGGAGTAAAAGTATCTTTTTACAGCTCACTACGCAAACTTCTGAATCTTAGCTTCAGACTTTATTCAGTAACTTTATTCAAGAAATTACAAAATTAGTAATAGAGGTATTACGGGCTGTTAACCATTTCTCACCAATATTACCGTTATCACGAAATAAAAATATTAAAAACGTATCAAATTATTACGGTGTATATCGAAACTTTTAAACTTATTGCAAAGATGCAACAACAAAAATATATCACTGCTTTGGCGTGTCTTATCTCTGCTGCTAAATCAAAACAATATGTTTCTATCTTTATTATTTATTTTTATTATAAAATGCGAACCAAAAGATTATTCTATTATTTTATTACAAATTAGGTGAAAGATTTTCGTAATTATTCGAAATGTGCCAAAAGAAAATTAAAAATTATAAAAGTTGTAAAAATGAGCCGATCCTTTTCACATCCTAAATTACCAGTCTATTTTATACACTTTCGAACTTATTTTCCTTCATCCTGTGTTGTCACGTCTAAACACGTTCTTTTCTATTTTTAAAGATGACACACAAGGATGAAATACTTCATACAAAGATGAATAATCTGTCATCTAGATGGTAACACACTTATCCAGTTACACTGTCATCTTAATGTCATCTCCCGTGACCTTCGTAACATTTCGAAATCCCGTGCACATCTCATGTGGAGTTCGTGCACCCTCAATACTAAGTAATTTTATAAATAAATTTAGTAATTATCTTGAGACAAATGATTGCTGATCATGTTGTCCTGATGTAATATTTTTCAAAAGTTGTTATGTATAAAACTTTATTATTTAATAGTAAAATATTAGAAGTAATATTAAGAAAGTTTAAAGAAAATAATGCTGTGCATCTGCTGTAAAGTGTTCAGGCCTTTAGCTTAGGAATTGAGGAAATACTTAACAATTATTTTTTAAAATTCAAATGACAATTATTTCTTCAATTCTTATGATATAGGTCTTAAATCTTTACAGATGTTTACCTTTAAAATTACATAGTATCACTTTTAAGAATTAATTGCTAAAAAATAAAGTTTTATATATCACAACTATTAATAATTATTTGATAATAATATCAAGTCAAACTTTTAATCTTTTCAATTGTTTTTAGTCATGTCTAAGTAAAGTTTAGATTCTTACTAGAAAACATAAAATATTGCATTAATCAAAGTTGTAGCTTTGGTTCTTAGCTACAAGCTTTATAAAATAGTTTATATCTAGTATCAATATTAACTGAGATCGACTAATATTTAATTAAAAGAATTAATTTATCATTTTTGGTAAATTTTATTTGAAACTTAATTCCTGTAAAAGTATGCATTCAATTTTAACAAAAAAGGTATCAATTGATAGTCCTCGATCAAAGGAATTGAATAAAAAAAAATTCATGTAATTTGAATCATTTGTTGTGTCATAATTGGCTTTTGAAAAATATTGATAAATTTTAAAAAAACCCTCTGGTCCAATACTTTTGGGAGGGGAGTGTACATTGTGTGTAATATATTGTATGTGGTTTACATGCAGTTTACATGTGATTTATATGATTACTATAAATAAAATAATTTCCTGATGCGGTTAAAGAAAATAAATATAAGTAGAAATAAATGTTAGCAGCAAAAAATATAGAAATTCTTAATATAGAAACAAGTGAGCACCGACAATTTTCTCTAAAAAGCAAAATTTCCTTTTTGCTCAAAGGGAAAGAAAAACAGTGAAATAATTTTATATTTATAATTATTAAATCAATCTTTATCAGATGAAAAAAGTATAAAAATAATCAAATTTGCTATGCATATCATGCATAAATAAAAACAATAATAATTTATCTTAATTGATTATATACTGGTCAGCTCATAATTTAAATAAAAAATTAAACTCTATAATTCCAGTGGTCAAAGAAATAAATACATAAATATAAAATAAAATAATATGATAAAAATATAAATCATAAAAATAACTATTGTAATATTAGATAAATGTTAAAATATTAAAGTCATTATGATAATATCAAGACTAAAAGAAATAAATTATTGGTTAATTCGCTGGAATTTCATTTTCCTTAACTATGCAAATTTAAATATTGTTAATTATGATTTTAAATTAAACATACTAAACAAATAATTCAAGAATACAATACTTACTTATGTCTTCAGGGATTTCAAGTTCCCACTGTTTTGTATCTAAAATAATAATTTATGTAAATATTTACAAAAACAATTGTTTACTACTTTAAAAATATATTTACCATGTATAGTTTCAACTTTTTTTGATTTCAGAAAAGGCAAATGTCTACTTGTGTATATTGCCTGAGGATGTGTTATTTTTGGATCATATTGAATGAAGTTCACATTTAACTTATTAGCCTCATTAGCTTTATCAATCAGTTTTTTTATCTCATTATTATTATAATTATCATCAAAATAGCCAAGTTGAGATTTCAATTTTTCAGCGGTTGGACGATTTAAAGGATTAGTATTCCAACATTGTTCCATTAAATCTTTGAGAAATTGTGGAATCTCACACTTAATTTCAGGTTTATATCCTTCACAAATTGAAGTTACAAGTTTTTCATCATGTGGTATATTATAATAAGGTGGATAACTAGTAAAAACTTCTAACATAATCATACCAAATGAGTAAATATCAGATGCTTGAGTATAATCTCCTCTAATCAGTGTCTCAGGTGCCATATACGGAATTACTCCATAAATTTTTTCATCATCAGTTTGTGAAACTGGCTTACACAAACCAAAGTCAGTGATATAAGAAATAATTTTAGTTTCATTAACTATATTGCCAGAGTGAAAATCTTTGTGCATTAAGCCAGTTTTATGAATTCTATCAAGTCCTAAAGCTATATAGAATAAATTTTTAATTTTATAATGCCAAGTTAATTTTTTAAAGCTATCATTCAACATTTTTCGGAGACTCCCATATTTTGCATATTGCATAACCATCATATATTCTTTTTCTGCTGGATTTTTAGTTATGCCATACGTTGCAACTGCCCATATACCACGAAATATGAGTTGATTTTTTATCTAAAATATTAAACATTTTAGAATTAGTAAAAATAATTATTGTTTACTCAATTAATAAAAATTAAATAATATAAAATATTTCACCTCTTGTAAAAATTCACATTTATGTGTAGAAGTATTAAACTTTTTTAAGCAAACATCTATGTGTGGAGATCTTGTCCAAATTTCCTTTTCTGAGTCCCAAGATAAAATATGTCCATCAGACCATGTTGCCTTGGAAACTTCGCCAAAACCTCCTTTAGCAAGATATTTAATATTAGTAAATTTATCAAATGGAATCCATTCAATAACTTCTACGCATTTAGTTGCCTTGAGTTGAGTTTGTTGAATAAACTCATCAATCTCTATATCTTCACTCATCCATTTATTAAATTCACTTTGAAATCTTCTGCTATTACATGTCTTACACCATTGTTTTCCAGTGTTAATTTTCTGACATTCTTTACATTTTCCAAGTTTTTTGTCAAAACTAAAATGTATTATTTATAGTAAGCAATTAAAAAAACTTATTGAAAAAAATTGAAATAGTTATAAATATAAATATTTACCTCCTACAATAGTATACACATGTAATGGATTAGAAAAGTATTATTTGATATTTAATTAAAGAGCATTAACTAATATACAATTAGCTTGATAATCATGAATTTAAATAATAATTTTTACTTCCTGTAATAAGATAATTAATTAAAGAAGTCTTATTAGATGTCAGATAGCTTGAAACTTTGATCTAAATAATTGTGAATTTAAATAGTACACACTTCCTGTGATTCAATTACATGACAATTAATTAAAGTATTATCAGATGTTTGATTAGCTTGAAACTTTGATCAAAATAATTATGAATTTAAATCATACTCACAAACTGTAATAAGATAATGAATTAAAGAAGTAATATTAGATGTTTAATTAGCTCGAAACTTTGATCAAAATAATCATGAATTAAAATCATACTCACTTTCTGTAATAAGATGATTAATTAAAGTATTATTGGATGTTAGATTAGTTGAAACTTTGATCAAATAATTATGAATTTAAATAATACTCACTTTCTGTAATAAGATAATTAATTAAAGAAGTATTATTAGATGTTAGATTAACTTGAAACTTTGATCTAAATAATTATGAATTTAAATAATACTCACGCCCTATAATAAGATAATTAATTAAAGTATTATTAGATGCCAGATTAGCTTAAAACTTCGATCTCAATGATTGTGAATTTAAATAATACTCACTCCCTGTGATTCAATTGCATGATAATTAATTAAAGTATTATTAGATGTCAGATTAGCTTAAAACTTTGATCTAAATAATTATGAATTTAAATGATACTCACTCCCTGTAATAATATAATTGATTAAAGTATTATTAGATGTTAGATTAACTTGAAACTTTGATATAAATAATTATGAATTTAAATAATACTCACATCCTGCAACAAGATATGTATTTGATTATGAGATAATTAATTGAAGTATAATTAGATGTTAGATCAGCTTGAAGCCTTGATCTAAATAATCATTAATTTAAATAATACTAACCTCCTTTGATTCAATTAAGTGATAATTAATTAAAGAAGTATTATTAGATTTTATATTAGCTTGAAACTTTGATCTAAATATTACTCACTTCCTGTAATATTACATGCATTTGATTACATAATAATTAATTAAAGAAGTCTTATTAGATGTTAGATTTGCTTGAAACTTTGATCTAAATAATTAAATAATACTCACCTACTGTGATTCAATAACATAATTAAAGAAGTATTATTAGATGTACGATTAGCTTTAAACTTTGATCTAAATAATTTGAATTCAAATAATTCAAATAATACTCACCTCCTTTGATCAATTATGTAATAATTAATTAACTTATTATTAGATGTTAGTTTAGCTTGAAACTTTGATTTAAATAATTATGAATTTAAATTATACTCACTTCCTGTAATAAGTATTATCAGATGTTAGATTAACTTAAAACTTTGATCTAAATAGTCTTGAATTTAAATAATACTCACTCCCTGTAATGAGATAATTAATTAAAGAAGTATTATTAGATGTTAGATTAACTTGAAACTTTGAACTAAATTATTGTGAATTTAAATAATACTCACGCCCTGTAATTAGATAATAAATTAAAGAAGTATTATTAGATGTTAGATTAACTTGAAACTTGATCTAAATAATTATGAATTTAAATAATACTCACCGACTGTGATTCAATTGCATGATAATTAATTAAAGAAGTATTATTAGATGTTTGATTAGCTTGAAGCTTTGATCTAAATAATTGTGAATTTAAATAATACTCACGCCCTGTAATAAGATAATTAATTAAAGTATTATTAGATGTTAGATTAGCTTGAAGCTTCGATCTAAATTAATAATACTCACCAACTGTAATAAGATAATTAATTAAGGAAGTATAATTAGATGTCAGATTAGCTTTAAACTTTGATCTAAATAATTATGAATTTAAATAACACTCACGCCCTGTAAGAAGATAATTAATTAAAGAAGTATTATTAGATGTTTGATTAGCTTGAAATTTTGATCAAAATAATTATGAATTTAAATAATACTCACGCCCTAGAACTAGATAATTAATTCAAGAAGTATTATTAGATGTTAGATTAGCTTGAAACTTTGATCTAAGTAATCATGAATTTTAATAATACTCACTAACTGTGATTCAATTTCATGATAATTAATTAAATGTTATTTTAGTTTGAAAATTTGACCTAAATAATTAGGAATTTAAGTAATACTCACTACCTGTGATAAGATAATTAATTAAAGATGTATTATTAGATGTTAGATTGGCTTGAAACTTTGACCTTAATAATTATGAATTTAAATAATACTCACTTTCTATAATAAGACAATTAATTAAAGAAGTATTATAAGATGTTAGATTAACTTGAAACTTTGATCTAAATAATTATGAATTTAAATAATACTCACTTCCTGTAATATTACATGCATTTGATTATATGATAATTAATTAAAGAAGTAGTATTAGATGTTAAATTAGCTTGAAACTTTGATCTAAATAATTAAATAATACTCACCTCCTGTGATTCAATAAAATAATTAAAGAAGTATCATTAGATATTTGATTAGCTTGAAACTTTGATCTAAATAATTACAAATTAAATAATGCTTACTGGCTATGATTTAATTTGATAATTAATTAAAGAAGTATTATTAGATGTTTGATTAGCTTGAAGCTTTGATCTAAATAATTATGAATTTAAATTATACTCACTCCCTGTAATAAGATATGTTTGATTACATGATAATTAATTAAGGAAGTATCATTAGATGTTATATTATCTTGAAAATTTGATCTAAATAATTATGAATTTAAATAATACTCATACTCACATACTGTGATTCAATTGCATGATAATTAATTAAAGAAGTATTATTAGATGTAATATTAGCTTGAACTTTGATCAAAATAATTATGAATTTAAATAATACTCACTAACTGTGATCCAATTTTAGGACAATTAATTAAAGTAATATTAGATGATTATGAATTTAAATAATACTCACCCCCTTGAACTAGATAATTAAATTATAGAAGTATTATTAGATGCTAGATTAGATCTAAATAATTAAGAATTTAAATAATACCCACTAACTATGATTCAATTTCATGATAATTAATTAAAGTATCATTAGATGTTAGATTAGCTTGAAACTTTGATATAGATGATTATGAATTTAAATAATACTCACTTCCTGTAATAATATATGTATTTGATATGATAATATTAGCTTGAAACTTTGATTAAATAATTATGAATTTAAATAATACTCACTCCCTGTAATAAGATAATTAATTAAAGAAGTATTATTAGATGTTAGATTAGCTTGAAACTTTGATCTAAATAATTATGAATTTAAATAATACTCACGCCCTGTAATAAGATAATTAATTAAAGAAGTATTATTAGATGTTAGATTAGCTTGAAACTTTGATCTAAATAATTATGAAATTTAAATACTACTCACGCCCTGTAATAAGATAATTAATTAAAGAAGTATTATTAGATGTTAGATTAACTTGAAGCTTCGATCTAAATAATTATGAATTTAAATAATACTCACCGACTGTGATAAAATTTGATAATTAATGAAAGAAGCATTAACAGATGTTTGATTAGCTTGAAACTTTGATCTAAATAATTATGAATTTAAATAATACTCACAAACTGCAATAAAATGATTAATTAAAGAAGTATCATTAGATGTTAGATTAACTTGAAACTTTAATCTAAATAATTATGAATTCAAATAACACTCACTTCCTGTAATAAGATAATTAATCAAAGAAGCATTATTAGATGTTAGATTGGCTTGAAACTTTGATCTAAATAATTATGAATTTAAATAATACTCACAAACTGTAATAAGATAATTAATTAAAGAAGCATTATAAGATGTCAAATTAGCTTAAACTTCGATCTAGATAATTATGAATTAAATAATACTCACGCCCTGTAATAAGATAATTAATTAAAGATGTATTATTAGAAGTTAGATTAGCTTGAAACTTTGATTCAAATAATTATGAATTTCAATCATATGTATACAATTACATGAAATGATAATTAATTAAAGTATTATTAGATGTTGGATTAGCTCAAAACTTTGATCCAAATAATACTCATACTCACATACTGTGATTCAATTAATAATTAAAAAAGTATTATTAAATGCTAGGTTAGCACAAAACTTTGATCTAAATAATTATGAATTTAAATAATACTCACTCCCTGTAATAAGGTGATTAATTAAAGAAGTATTTTTAGATGTTAGATTAGCTTGAAACTTTGATCAAAATAATTATGAATTTAAATAATACTCACGCCCTGTAATAAGATAATTAATTAAAGAAGTATTATCAAATGTCGGATTAGCTTAAACTTTGATATAAATGATTATGAATTTAAATAATCCTCACTCCCTGTAATAAGGTGAAGTATTATTAGATGTGAGATTATCTTGAAACTTTGATTAAATAATTATGAATTTAAATAATACTCACGCCCTATATTTAGATAATTAATTAAAGTATTATTAGATGTAATTGGCTTGAAACTTTGATCTAAATAATTATGAATTTAAATAATACTCACTTCCTGTAATAATATATGTATTTGATAATATTAGCTTGAAACTTTAATTAAATAATTATGAATTTAAATAATACTCACTCCCTGTAATAAGATAATAAATTAAAGAAATATTATTAGATGTTAGATTAACTTGAAACTTTGAACTAAATAATTATGAATTTAAATAATACTCACGCCCTGTAATAAGATAATTAATTAAAGTATTATTAGATGTCAGATGACTTTAAACTTTTATCTAAAAAATTATGAATTTAAATAATACTCACGCCCTGTAATAAGATGATTAATTAAAGAAGTATTGTTAGATGTTAGATTGGCTTGAAATTTTGATCTAAATAATTATGAATTTAAATATACTCACATCCTGTAATAAGATAATTAATTAAAGGTGTATAATTAGATGTTAATTAGCTTGAAACTTTTATATAAATAATTATGAATTTACATAATACTCACATCCTGTAATAAGATATGTATTTGATTATGTGACAATTAATTAAAGTATTATTAGATGTAGAAGCTTTGATCTAAATAATCATTAATTTCAACAATACTAACCTCCTTTGATTCAATTAAGTGATAATTAATTAAAGAAGTATTATTAGATGTTATATTAGCTTGAAACTTTGATCTAAACATTACTCACTTCCTGCAATAATAATTAATTAAAGAAGTATTATTAGATGTTAGATTAGCTTGAAACTTTGATCTAAATAATTAAATAATACTCACCTCCTGTGATTTAATAACATAATTAAAGAAGTATTATTAGATGCAAGATTAGCTTTAAACTTTGATCTAAATAATTATGAATTTAACTAATACTCACTCCCTGTAAGAAGATAATTAATTAAAGAAGTATTATTAGATGTTAGATTAGCTTGAAACTTTGATCTAAATATTTATGATTTTAAATAATACTCACGCCCTGGAATACAATAATTAATTAAAGAAGTAGATTAGCTTGAAACTTTGATTTAAATAATTATAAATTTAAGTTATACTCACTCCCTGTAATAAGATAATTAATGAAGTATTATTGATGTCAGATAGCTTGAAATTTTGATCAAAATATTTATGAATTTAAATAATACTCACGCCCTGTAATTAGATAATTAATAAAGAAGTATTACTAGATGATCTAAATAATTATGAATTTAAATAATACTCACGCCCTGTAATAAGATAATTAATTAAAGAAGTATTATTAGATGTTAGATTGGCTTGAAACTTCAACCTTAATAATTATGAATTTAAATAATACTTACTTCCTGTAATAGATAATTGATTAATGAAGTATTATTAGATTTTGGATTAAACTTGATTATTAATTTAAATAACACTCACTCCCTGTAATAAGATATGTATTTGATTACATGATTATTAATTAAAATATTATTAGATGTTATATTGGCGCGAAACTTGATCTAAATAATTATGAATTCAATAATACTCACATCCTATGATTCAATTACATAATTAAAGAAGTATTATTAGATGTTAGATAAGCTTGAAACTTTGATCTAAATAATTATGAATTTAAATAATACTTGCTTTCTGTAATTCAATTACACGATAATTAATTAAAGAAGTATTATTAGATTTTAGATTAGCTTGAAACTTTGATCTAAATAATTATGAATTAAATAATATTCACTTCCTGTGATTAATTAATTAATGAAGTATTATTAGATGTTAGATTAGCTTGAAACTTGGTCTAAATAATTATAAATTTAAATAATACTAACTCCCTGTAATAAGATATGTATTTGATTAATGATAATTAATTAAAGTATTATTAGATGTTAGATTAGCTTGAAACTTTGATCTAAATAATTACGAATTTAAATAATACTCACTCCCTGTAATATGATAATTAATTAAAGAAGTATTATTAGATGTTAGATTAGTTTGAAGTTTCGATCTAAATAATTATGAAATTAAATAATACTCACCTCCTGTGATTCAATTTGATAATTAATTAAAGAAGTATTATTAGATTTTAGATTAGCTTGAAACTTTGATTTAAATAATTATGAATTTAAATAATACTCACTCTCTGTAATAAGATTTGTATTTGATTACATGATAATTATTTAAAGTATTATTAGCTTGAGACTTTAATCTAAATAATTATTAATTTAAATAATACTCACTTCCTATAATAAGATATGTATACAATTGAATGATAATTAATTAAAGAAGTATTATTAAATGTTAGATAAGATTAGCTTGAAACTTTGATCTAAATAATTATGAATTTAGATAATACTCACAAACTGTAATAAGATATGTATTTGATTACACGATAATTAATTAAAGAATTATTATTAGATGTTAGATTAGCTTGAAAATTTCATATAAATGATTATGAATTTAAATAATACTCACTTCCTGTAATAAGATAATTAATTAAAGAAGTATTATAAGATGTTAGATAGGCTTGAAAATTTGACTAAATAATTATAAATTTGAATAATACTCACTAACTGTAATAAGATAATTAATTAAATAAGTATTATTATATATTAGATTAGCTTGAAACTTATCTAAATTATTATTTATTTAGATAATACTCACAAACTGCAATAAGATAGGTATTTGATTACGCGATTATTCATTATTATATGTTAGATTAGCTTGAAACGTTGATCCTAATTATTATGAATCCGAATACTCACGACCTGCGGCATAAATTAAAAAATTGTATAGTGGTGGATTGTTTTAAAACTTTTTATTTCAACAATTATTGAATTTTACTTACATATTGTTGTATAACGAACAATTAATTTAAAAATTTGTAAAAAAATATTAAATATTAGTTATTAGTAACAACGAATGGCAACACACATTAAGGATCCCTTTTTTGGTTATTTACAATGAAAATTTGAATCTTTTGTGTTTCGGAAAAGTTAGTGATTTCTGTTACACTGACATTTAGGTTTTTAAGGAAACCACTCCTTTTTGGGAAAAAAAGGAAATGATCTTCGTGTTTTTGAAAAATGAATTTATTTTGGAATTTTTTTGGTAAAAGGGTCCATAGCTATAGCGCAAAGTCGCCTGAAAGTTATGAGATGCACCTTACGGGTATCAATTTGTTCCTTAGACGATCATGTTTTTGTTTTTTGTGAAATGAAATAGATTGAAAAATTAATCATCCAATTGATATTGTTGCACAAAAAAATCA
Source organism: Diversispora epigaea (assembly GCA_003547095.1). Lineage (NCBI taxonomy): Eukaryota > Fungi > Glomeromycota > Glomeromycetes > Diversisporales > Diversisporaceae > Diversispora > Diversispora epigaea. The sequence goes on from PQFF01000150.1 coordinate 159,290, forward strand.
ATCTTCAAGTTGCTCTTATAATATCCAATTCCATTAATCCGTCATATAAACTCACTTATGAAGCTGTCGTAGCAAGTTTATAAATTCTATATTTTATTTATTCTGTTTTTCTGATTTTAATTTACGTAATTATCATGATTCTTTTATTAGATTCGCAGCAAAATCAAAAGAGAAAGTTGATATAGATAATCTAAATGATATTTCATCATCGTTACAAATTTCTTGCGCTATAACAATCTAAATTCTAAAAGAGGTAGGAATTTTGATATCCAAAGTTGACATGTAAACACGAGATGTATTAAAGAAAATGTCAGAAAATATCTTGCTTATGATATATTAATATTCATATTTATAATTCTTTATTCAGGAAAATTTATTTGACGGATTAATTTGTATTCAAAAGTAATGTTTCATAAGATGTCCACAATTATTCCCGAATTACCTACTTTTATTAAACAACACCTTATTTCCGACACACTGCCAGTCATTTTTCTCTATAAAGTTATTGGATGAATTTTTCTAACTTTTTAATAGATTCTTTGCATATTCGTATTGAACATATAATGCGAATTGCGATTTGTGACATCCTCATTAGAACTGGCAGAATTTGAAGTGAGCTCATATTCAAATTAAGAAATTTTCCACCAACTGGATTGAACCCTATACTGCAAAGAGAAATAAAAAAGAAATGTTCAAAAATCGAAATGTAAAATTTGTCTTCGATGGTTGGCGCTGATTATTTTAGGAAATCAAGGATCTTAGAAATGCCGCAGGTAATGTAGGAAGATTATCATACTTAGTATTGAAAATCTTTTTTAAAAAATAATCTTTCAAATTCATTTTATAACTAGATGGTTTTGGATATAGTGACTCCGTCGCCGTGTGATTGAAATTTATGCATATGATTGATTACATAATTTATTAATGTCCAAATACAATTAAATTAAAATAGAAGGTTTTAAACAAACTTTAATGTAATATTTAAACATATTGATTAAGAGATTAAGATTTATACAAATGATTGGTTGTATTATTTATAAATAAAAATATTTGAACCATGGATTTTATTTAATCCATATGACTTTAATAATTCAAAGAAAAATGAAAAAAAAAGAAGGAAATGATATTTATCAAATTAATCAAAAAAAAAAATTTGAATTTCGTTTATATTTTATTTCTCCGGGATAACTGACAAAAATTGTTATGATATAATGACATGACACTATAAAATACAATAGAAAATCATTATTATTTATATATTTATTCGTGCGTATGTGATAAATTATGTTTAAATAAAATATATATATGTATATGTATATTTTGCGAAGGTGGACAATAAATAAATAAAAATAATTGGCTTATATTATTTCCTTTTTAAAAAAATTTTAAAAAATAAATCTTTATGTATATCTCGCTTATATCATTTCCTTTTCTCTTTTCCGTGAGGGATGTTGTAATATTTTATTATTAAAAAAAATTTTAAAAAATAATTGTCCGGAGCAAAGCGTAGGACATTCTTCTTTTACGACATACTGTGAAAATTATTATCACGTGTGTCCGTCGGTCCGCTTTTGATAATCTGATTGGTTACATATATCTTGTTATTATCACGTGTATTGATTGATTATCGAGTTACATAATTACATAATAATATAACATGATTATCATTATACGAGATGTATAATTTTTTTTATTTCTTTATATTTCTTTACAAGATTTTATAATTAATAAATTAATTATTTCCAATAAACAAGATATAATTAACTTGGTATCATGGAAACAAGTCGCTCTTCTTCATCCTTCCTTTCTCGGATCCTTTTGCAGTCTTTAATTCGCTGAAGTCTATCAAAACTGAACGGCTTGAAGATAAGATCTTTAAGAGTGCGGACGCGAGATACAACCACAAATGAAAGACCTGCGGCCAGTGTTGTCATGGGACATGTTTGGGACAAAATTGGGACAGTTGGGACAATGAAAAAAATAATAATAATTCAAAATTTTATTATAATAACCCACCTTAATATTCTAAATAAAAATGCTTAAAATCTAATTTTACATATAAATATATATTTTTAAAAGTTAAGTATAAGTAGGAACATGTTTGGGACAAAGGTGTGACAAAGATGGGACAAGTTCAAAAAGGCCTGGGACATGTCCCATGTACAACACTGCCTGTGGCAAACTCTTTATTTCCAAAAGATATTACAGCTTTTTGCAACGTAAGTTCTTGGCTTTTATGCACCGTGATGGCCCAGGCAAGACGAATAGGAATTTGGAGGCGTGAGAGGCTTATTCTGGATTTACCCTCCCACGTACGTCAAACTGGTGTAATTGGAACAACTTTTGTACCTTCTAAAGCGGTAATGGTGGGACCTTTGTAATTCTCGAAGTTGATGAAAACTGCTATAGGAAGGGAAGGTGGTCCTTTATCTCCAAATAGTATGTCTTGAATGGTCCCTATTGAACTGTTAACCAACTCTGCTTCTGTCCAAATATTTGCAGTCAACATAATGCGAGCACCTCTTGCCAATAAAAGCTGTACTTCGAGACCATGTGCGATATCAGAATCAGCTCTCTTAGCTTCACTACCACCTGTATGTATCGCGAGAATTTTGGCAACAGGAACATTTAATGACCCAAGATTATCTATATTAATTACGTTTACTTCGGACCATTTTGGCGAGAGGAACATAGCATCTGAGAACTGATTACTCTCTACTCCACTAAGTTTTTCTTCAAATCGTGTAGTAAGTATCTTCCAATCAGGTAAAGTAGACTCTCCATTACGCAGCCTTAAGAGAATGTCTCTGAATTCCTCTTGTTCTTTAGAATTACCTGATTGACGTTGAACAACATCAAGTTTGTACACTTCCTGAAACAGTAGGTATGTTGCATGACCATTATTTGATAGTGGATCTCGTAGAACGTCGGTGTACATGGGGAGATCAAGTACAGGCGGAAGTTGACCAAAATCTCCAAATATAACAATTGATCTGCTACCAAAGGGTTCATTCTTGTATTTAGGAAAGGCTTGCCGTAACCACATATCAACTAAAGCTAGTATCCGACACCCAATCATACTTTTCTCATCAATGATAATGTATTTTACATCTTTTAATTTCTCCTATAGCGTTTTCAACCTTTCTCCATTTATTTCACAATATTGATTACCAGTAACTATTGAGATTATACATGTTCCCAAANGTTTTTCTTCAAATCGTGTAGTAAGTATCTTCCAATCAGGTAAAGTAGACTCTCCATTACGCAGCCTTAAGAGAATGTCTCTGAATTCCTCTTGTTCTTTAGAATTACCTGATTGACGTTGAACAACATCAAGTTTGTACACTTCCTGAAACAGTAGGTATGTTGCATGACCATTATTTGATAGTGGATCTCGTAGAACGTCGGTGTACATGGGGAGATCAAGTACAGGCGGAAGTTGACCAAAATCTCCAAATATAACAATTGATCTGCTACCAAAGGGTTCATTCTTGTATTTAGGAAAGGCTTGCCGTAACCACATATCAACTAAAGCTAGTATCCGACACCCAATCATACTTTTCTCATCAATGATAATGTATTTTACATCTTTTAATTTCTCCTATAGCGTTTTCAACCTTTCTCCATTTATTTCACAATATTGATTACCAGTAACTATTGAGATTATACATGTTCCCAAAATTGATTTTGGATTTTTGAGGTATTTCGACTTTTTGAGATTTATGCAGAATCTATTCTATAAATGGAAGTAAAAAAAGTACCCAGTTATGTGTATCTTCAATCAAAGAATAAATCTGGGTGGTCAAAAAATTTCAGGTTTTAAGTAAAATAATTTCGTCTTCTATGAAAAACTATTTCGACTTTTTTCCCCGAAATTACAATTTCGGGGCCCCAAAATAATTTTGCGTGTAAGTATAATTGAGATGTTGAGTGCCGAATGGATCGTTCTTCCATTAATATTAAATGTCGCAACTCCCGTTGGAGCAAGTATGAGTATAGACGTCTTAGATTCAACTCCAGCCATCTCATTAAGTCGACATTTGATTGCCTTTATTAGATATGATTTTCCTGTCCCCGCGGTTCCCATTATGATTATTCTCAGTGGTTCTTCTTGATGTTNCTATTGAGATTATACATGTTCCCAAAATTGATTTTGGATTTTTGAGGTATTTCGACTTTTTGAGATTTATGCAGAATCTATTCTATAAATGGAAGTAAAAAAAGTACCCAGTTATGTGTATCTTCAATCAAAGAATAAATCTGGGTGGTCAAAAAATTTCAGGTTTTAAGTAAAATAATTTCGTCTTCTATGAAAAACTATTTCGACTTTTTTCCCCGAAATTACAATTTCGGGGCCCCAAAATAATTTTGCGTGTAAGTATAATTGAGATGTTGAGTGCCGAATGGATCGTTCTTCCATTAATATTAAATGTCGCAACTCCCGTTGGAGCAAGTATGAGTATAGACGTCTTAGATTCAACTCCAGCCATCTCATTAAGTCGACATTTGATTGCCTTTATTAGATATGATTTTCCTGTCCCCGCGGTTCCCATTATGATTATTCTCAGTGGTTCTTCTTGATGTTCTGCAAGCATATTTTGGTAATGTAATTCTATTCGTTTAAACACTGTCATTTGTTTTTCATTTAAAGATTGATAATCCATTATATCACAATAATTATCATTTTCTTCTATTCGATTACTGCTTGAGGCTTGATGCATAAAAGTTTCAGCACTTGCAAGATCATCATTGGAGTATCGTTGCTTAGCATCATTAATCCAGTCATGATTCCGATCCATGTCATGAGATCCTAAGTCAGAAGAATTATCGATGTTTGCGCCTGGACCCATTTCTGATAGGTACATCCAATCAAATCAGAATTCATCCTGTTCATCATCTTCAACTTGCTCATCGTTTTTATCATCAGTGATGCCTTCTTCATTATCTATGAGTTGTCCAAGCAAGTCAATTGGATCCAAATTAATTTCTTCTTGGTGAAGGCTAAAAAGAACTGACCATGCAATAGTGTTGTTTTCAGTTAACCGTTGAAGATCCCGATGCTGAACGTGAAGAAGAACTTTTACACGGCAAAATTCCTCCCATTGAAGACCATTACATAAGAGCGAAGGGCATGGAAAGATTCGTACTATATTTTTTTGCTTACATTTTCTCCAATAATTGCCATTAAATTTATGAGTTAAATAAATCCGAAATTACGAATAATCCTCGAATTCGGCAGGGCAGTTCCAGTATATCTTTAAAGGTGACTGTGTTGTCCGGCCGGTTTCATCAGTTCCAATAAAATCTCCACTTTCCCCATTGCCACTTCTGCGAAGCTACCGTGGTGCTTCTTTGTTAAGATTCAAAGAAACAAACGAGCGACTTGAGTGGTAAAGAGGAATTCCAAGCAAAAGGTGACATGTCTCTTGAGCAGAGATATCACATTCTGCAACATTTCGCAATAATAACCTTTGGGCTGAGGTGAGAAATGGGATATCGGGTTTGCTATTATAAAGGATCTGACTCAACATTTCAGAATAGGCTACTGATTGTGGCTCCGCTTTACTTGCATACTTCGCAACATACTGCAAAGCTGCATGGATACTAAGAATCGGTTTTAGGTCGACATTTGCTTGCAACTGAAGTCTGCTGTGCGGATTTATTAGTGGATCGTTTCTTGATGTCACGAGCTCTGGTCATTCATGTCCATTGTCCCGCACAATGGTATGTTTGATATTCTCTTTAGGGTATCCAAATCTATAGGATTGTTGACCCGCTCGATTAACACGAAGGCAATAGGAAGGACTGTACCTTGTGTGCCATTGTAATTTATTAACTAATTCGATATAATCTAGTAAATTATTATTTATTTCTTCACTCCTCTTTTGACATGGGTGGCGGTTAGAAACAGGCGCATTAAGCCTCGGGTTAATAGTGGTAACCAGAGTGTCGAAGTACTGTATAGCTTCATTCATTACGTTTTCATCTTCCTTCATTCTATACCTGCCGCCCAAATTCAAAATCCAAATGCCGAAATCCCAAATGCCGAAATCCCAAATCCCAAATTATAATTAGTATCTTTTGCCGAAATCACAAATCCCAAATCCCAAATACTAGTAATTTGTGCATTTTGGCATCCCAAATCCCAAATTATTTGGGATTTGGGCAACACTTATACTTCATTCGCGTCCATTCTATTTCAGGCGCGTTTCTTTTTTTTCTGATCCCGTGCACGTGGACACTACCACGATGCTGCCATTCAAACCTATACCACCAGTCTTCCAAGTCCCAATGCTGTTTCAGCACATCATTAAAAAAAGTCTCAAATCGCTTATTGAAAAACCAGGCAGCAATTTGTGGGTTATCAACAATATTTTGGTGATGATGATTTGGCAATTCAATTTCTCCATTAGACGGCATGAGCTTGTGAAGTTCTGGCCAATGAAAATCAACTGCACTGAAAGTGAAGAATATCAACCCACACGAACCTATATACTTAATCATGTCCAATAGCTCACAACGAAATGCCATCCAAAATTGTTGAGATCCACGCAAACCCTCACCAAATCGCATAATTCGATCGGTAATATTTTTATCTCCTTGAATAATCTTTTCTTGGATATCTGCAACAGTAAGTTGAACATCATTTAAACTCTGTCTAACATAAACTTTCTCTTCTTGTAGGGCTCACCATCGCATCTGGGAATTCAATGTAAAATATCTCCAGTGAGTATGACGAGCGAACCTTCTATCCTTATATTGGAGTAGATGCTTAAAATATTCGGCTGGTTTTACTTCTCTAATTCACACTGTCCGAAGATCAGCATTTCCTGTTGGATAAAGAGCCGGAAATGCACGTGCAATATAACCTTGCGTTTGGAACTCGTTAATGAGATTATTATCAATATGTGTCACGCTATAGGGTCATTCTCATTTTGTATACGGTTGAAAGTATTAGTAATAGCAACTTTTTCTCGTTGAGTCGATGGAAGAGAAGGAACGAAAGTATGTGTTATTATTTCATCCTCATTTTCGTCATTCAAGTTATTATTCAAGTTATCAGGAATTGTTCTAAGCTGGTCATCAATAGGGTCATTGATAAGTAAGGAGCGAAGGACTTCATCATCAATAATAATATCAGAATAATAGCAATTGTTTGTCTTCAACCACAACAATGTCTGAGAAATCTTAGCACGCTGAACATTAAAATCTCTGAAAGATGTCGAGTTTGCAGACTGACAACGTACAACGAGCATATCTAATGAGGATAGATTTTGAGGAAGATTAGTAATGAATTCTTTTGTATCTTGGGGAAAGTTTATAACATTTTCACGATATCCAAGTTGTCCTCCATGAAGTCTATAGACTGACATCACGGGAAAAACCTGTGCTATTAGCATTTCTTCTATTTCCGTTAGATTTTCTAACTCTTCGGGTACTTCTCCTGGATCCATGTTATTTTCTGCTGGGAATTTTTTAGGTAAATTCTTTTCAGTGTAACAACAGCGACATTTTCCCATAACAAGAACTATCGATGGAAAGCATTCATTACACGTATGGCAAAGTGTAAATTTGACATTATCCATTTTGGCACAAAATTTTCGTAGAGAATTTCATTCTAATTGACTTACACTGGTCGAATGGAAAAAAATAGGACAGTTTTATCATGAATAGGATTCCGATTGATGGCTAAATTTGCTAAGATTTATTAAATATAGGCAGTCAATTTTTTCCGATTTATAAAACGAAATTCCGATTTATGAATTTTCACAAATAGGATGTCCGATTTATGCATATTTCCGCCATCAATAGGATTCCAATTTTTGTTCATTCGACCAGTGTTAGATCGGCAGAGGAGTATGGCGTGACATTTGTTACTGTGGTATTTTCACCACTTTGATGATCATTTTGATTTTGATTCTGGTGCTCTTCAAGAATTCTCAATGATACGTTATTTTTCTGTCTCCTCAAGCGTTTTTGGTTACGCTCACGTGTGAGACGCGCTTCACGATCTTTAACGGATTCGTGTTTTCTTTTTTTTTGTTTATTTTCATGATCACGTGTGAGGCGTTCGTCACGATGTTGAGATGTTTCGTTTTCCCTGTTTTTACATTTTCGAAGAATATTGCGTTGTCTTTTCATTTCCATTTTGAACATTAACTTATCAAGAGAATTCTTAGACGTGATCCAACAAAATGCATTCCAATGACAGTAAACATTTCTTATGATGTGGAATCTTGTGTACCAAAGGTAGAAAAAATTATTGGCTGATAGTGTTCACGTGTAGGAGTTACAAATTTATGATACGTTTTGTTTAGATTTTATACAGTTTTTTACCAATTTTTTAGAAATGGTAATTTATGTTTCCCAGGTATTCCAATCTTTCTTTTATACCAGTTAGTTTAATATTTTTTACTAATAATCTATTTTATTCGCGAGTCAAATTCATTGAGCAAGTATTCAACGTGATATGCAATAAGCCACATTTTACTAATGAATTTACAGAGCACAGTATTATTACGTAGATCAAACATTATAACAGATAATGATAAACTTTTTATAATTATATAATCAAACGTTATAATAAACTTTTTTATAAAATTATGCAATCAAATGTTATAATAAACTTTTTTTATAAAATAAAATTAATTTTTACTTTTTTTAATAAATTTAAATATGAATTTTACTATAAAATAATTGTTGTAAATACTATTTTATTGTAAAATTATATAAAAATAAAATTGTAAAATTATAAAAATAAAAAGAACTCTTTAAAAAATTAAATAAAAATTAAAAATATACTGCTCCGGACTCACAACGGTCCCCGTTTCCTAATATATGTATATTTTGCGAAGGATAAAAAGAAGATGAAAAAAAAGATGGAAGTTAAAATGGAAAATAAATCAAAAAAAAATTTAACAATGTGAAAAATGAGCAATTATATATTTATTTTATTTATTTATTCTTTTGCATTTCACGAAGGTTGATAATAACAATAAAAATAATTGGCTTATATTATTTCTTTTTTTTTCCATAATATTTTTAGTTATTAAGAAAATTTTAAAAAATAAATAAATATATATATATATATATTTGATACAAAAGTGGATAATAAATAATAAATATTTGAACCACAGATTTTATTTTACTTCTTTTTTTTTCATTATTATTAAATAAAATGATATTTATCAAAATTAAGAAAAAAATTTAAGTGCTGATCCGGCTAAAATCTGCAACACATGATATATTGACTATATATAAAAATCCGGGATAATTATTATATTAAAATGTCAACGTTCATGGAATCATTTCTTAATCCTTAATAATTATGTCAAAATACACGGTTATTTTAGTTGATTTAGGTAAAATTGTAAATGAATTACATTTTGGATCATATTCTCGTTACTGGTGGACATTTCTGAATTTTTCTAATTATAAGAATTCCACTTATTTTCCTATTCGACTTGGTCAGAAAACATGTACCATTTTAAATGAGCATTATTTTTTTATCACTGTTCAAATTAACGAAGAAAATTGTTCAATCCCACAATATTATTGTGAGTGCAATAATATTACTAGTGTTGCTTCAAGTTCTAACACAGCAATCTCAAATTTATACAAAAAAATTTTCAAAAATACTACACGCTATTTGGGACCTTTAGTTATGGGATGGAATAATAAAGAAATAATTCAAAAATTATATGAAAATATCAAATGGATTCCATTTTCAATTCATGTTGGTACATTTGAAATTTTTGTTTATTTTATTAGGTCATCAACAAGTTCTCTTTTACTAAATAGTGGGAATGGTTATAAATCATCATTGATTTATTTGTTTGAATGAAAACCAGCAATTTTTGTTTCAAGAATAGAAAATAAAACTTGTAAAATTGAAATTTATCAAGATTCGAAGCTTTCCAAAATATTCAAAGGTACAACACCTGAGGAAGTATGGGAAAAAACTGGCATCATACAAAAATATAATGGAAATGATCTTTTTGGATTGGCGAACGAAAAAACACAAAAAATATTACATAATCTTAAGATTCCAAATTGTTTGGTTCATAAATAGAATGAAATCAATCTCATTGAAAAAATTTATTCTTATCATTTGAAATGTAGAAAATTAGCATCAATTGATTATATAGATTTTTTATCTACATGGCAAAAAGGTGATACTATTATTGAATTATATACAAAATTAAAAAAATATTATCCGAAAAATTACAAATTTAATGAGTGGGAATTAAGTGCTTGGCATTCATTTCTTTATGCACAAATATTACTCTTTGGTCTAAAGAAGAATCAGAGGTAAAATATCAATATTTATTTGCAAAAATATTTTATTTTCGATAAAATAAAAAATAATAAATAATTTTTTATAGTTTCAATTATGGACAAGAGCTTCAGATCCAATTGCTGAAAAAACAATATTAGAAAATTTATATAAATTAAGTTTTTGTATCAATACTCTAATTCATATGCCAAATACTTCTCAAACCTTTTGGTCATGTTTTATTGAAGCCTTGGCTCAAAATAAAAAAAACACAAGATGGAAAATGTTGTATTTTATCTATTATTGCAGAAGATTTTATATATTCACAACTGCAAGATAATTTAAAAGTAGGTTATATAATATTTTATTCTAAATATTTAGTTGATAAAACTTATTTTTTTTAAAAAAAAAAAAGGTTAGCACACATACTATAAACATGCTAGAATAAATGAACATGGCATACCTCTTCTTTCCAAGCCAATTATATCACAAATAAAATTTACACTAGAAAAATTAGATCAATTTGAAAAATTTTTTACGAGCAAAGATATTGTAAATATAAGCTCATACAAGAGTGATCATAAAGGTGGTTTGCCTATTTTATATTTACAAGATCACAAGCAAATGTTATGGGAAAATTTTCATGAATTTTATCCTGCTAGTATGAAACGCACAGCTTTTATAACACGCCTACAAGGAAGTAGATATGTTTATCAAGATAATTTAGGAGGTTTATGTTCTGAATATAATGAATGCGGTTATGAAGTATTTGGAGAAATTACTGCATTGATAAAATCAAACATTAATGATGAAATTATTTGGGTAAATAATTTTTATTTTACTAAATAATAATTGAATTTATTAGATTTACTATACTAATGAATATATCTATAATAAATAGAAAGAATTATTAGCAAATTCTCAGATACTATGTCGATATATTCAACATAACTTTTCTAAACAATTTCAAATATTACCAACAGGTGAAGCACAACATAATTCATGCATTTCTCATTGTTTGAGATATGCATTTGGTTCATGTGATTTCTCACATCCAGATACTTGTTTCAATTGTGAAATGATATTTAGTTTTTTCAATAAAATGAAAGAATATTTATCTTCAGAACTTTATGAACAATTAGATGGAGATGGTTATCAAAAAAAACTAATCAAATGGATGGGACATCATGCACGAAAAACTTATCTAAATAAACAGTACAAGTCAGCTTAGATGAATTAAATAATAATGGTACAGTTTTAATTGTGGATTATAAAATGAAAATTGTATCACAAACCGCAAGAGAAACAAAAAAAGATTGGTACAGAAAAAGAGGATGGACACTCCATACTGTATTAGTTTATACCAAAAATCTCAATTTAAATCAGCTAAATGTGCATGCTTTTGATTACTGGTCAGATGATACAAGACAAGATGCTTGATTTATGGCATTAGTGGTGCGATCCGTGGATAAATTTATTTGTCATGGGTGTTGATCGAAAATCAATAAAATTTGCACAGATTGATGTGCAACAAATGAAATATAATTGACATGTTGGTGAATGACCTTTAAAGAATATAATCACATGTTTAAGTTTCTACTTTTGTAATACATATTATGTAATACACCCTATATTTTAGCCTACACAGATATCTGTTTATATCTGTTTTTATCTATAAAATACATAATAATTTTATCTGCGGATCCCACCTCTATATGGCATCTTCCACTGGTCGAATAAACAAAAATCGGAATCCTATTGATGGCGGAAATATGCATAAATCGGATATCCTATTTGTGAAAATTCATAAATCGGAAATTCCTATTTATAAATCGGAAAAAATTGACTGCCTGTATTTAATAAATCTTAGCAAATTTAGCCATTAATCGGAATCCTATTCATAATAAAACCATCCTATTTTTTTCCATTCGACTGGTGTTCGTTACATGCTATACGTGTTGCCCTGGAATAACATACCTATGGAGACACCAGTAAAATTAATAGTAAAAAAATATAATCAGATTAAGAAAAGACAGAAATGGAAATCACAAAATCGGTTTCAGGAGATCTTTGTAGATCAAGAAAAGACCCAAAAAATAGACTGGTGCACAACTTTTAAAACATTGCATCCAAGCAAAATAACAAATGACAAAACAAATAGGGAAGACCAAATAAAAAGAAGTTTTGCAATGAAACTCTTAAATGAAGAACTACCAGTAATGACTAGAAGATTCCAACACCAACCTCATATATATAAAGATCCCAAATGTGTATTATGTGGAAGATATGACGAAAATAATTTGCATGTATTTGAGTGCAAGAGAAATAATAATGATCCTGAATATAAGCCAATGATCAAACATTATGAAAAATTAATTGAATACTTAACAGATAAAACTTATGAAAAGACCAAAGACATAAGTAGAAAAACAATTAATACAATACTAAAATCAATAAGTGAGCTATACCTATGGAATATAGATGATCAAGATCAAAGAACATTTCATTATGTGAACTTATATGATGTAATTAGGGGGCTTATACCACATTCATTAATTAATAAGGTAGCTAAGACACTTAGAAGCAAAATAAAAGCCAGGGACGCAGTATTTGAAGGAATTTGTAAATTTAAAGAATATTTACATAAATATTGGAAGGAAAGATGTGAAAGAGTAATTGAATGGGAACTTCAAAACAATATTACAAATAAAGTTAAAAAGAGAAAAGATAAAAACAATAATAATAATAATAACAATAATATAAATAGGGAAGAAGATACAGCAGACGTTAGACCCGTTCGATTTTCGCCAACAAAGGAGAACATAATTTTTGAGAACAAGCTCAACAATATCTTTATGGGAGAATTGAAAAATTATATTTTTTCTTTATTTTGGATTTTATTTTACTTTATTTTGGGGGGAATCATAATTACGTGATGAGCTCAACTAAAACCGGCAAGTAAGGAGAATTTTTGGGTACGTGCCTGGTCACTGTTTGCAATGAGTATATCATTAAAAATAAACAGCAGACGTTGGACCCGTTCGATTTTCGCCGACGAAGGAGAATACGATCTTGAGAATGAGCTCAACGATTTCTATGGGAGAATTGGGAAATTTTTATTTTTCTTTATTTTTACGAGTTTTATTTCATAATTAGGGTATTATAGTTTTCTTTATTTTTGGGTTTATATTCATTTTAGCTAGGCAGACCTTTTTTATATGTGTTCCAATTCGGTCAAGGGGAGGACCAAAAAATTTTTTGATTTTAACTGAGAGTGCCATTCGGGCGCGATTCCGGCAATCTGATGCTCAAACTGGTAATGAGAGGACGGGGACGGGTCTTGGCAAGTCAGTTACCAGTACCAACTGGCAACGATGAGCCGTGCGGTAGACTAGAATTTATTTTAGTTTTAGCAAGCTTCTATATGTAATTTTTTTGTTCTAAAAGTTTACTTTTAAAGAGCTTGTTATTGCAACAGCTCTGCAAATTATTAATAAACGTATTGAAGCGAGACTCCGTTGGTTAAAAAAAAAAAAAAATAAATAGGGAAGAAGATAATATAGATACAGAATTAACTAAAGAAATAAATAGAAACAGAGATAGTCAAATAATAGCTAGAGAGAAAAAGAAGGAGATAGAAAGAGAAACAAAAAAAATAATTGAAAGATATACGGTGCATAATCTAGAAATATGGATTGAATATGGAAGTTATTATAATACTAACTATTGTTACAGATACCTCAATTTTATCTGATGGAGTTTTGACCATCAGTTCTCAGGCTTAGCCTGGGCAACGATGGGTCGGACGGTAGATAGAAATATTTTAGTCAGTTTCAATAAATGTATAATATTTAAAATGTAAAGTTTACAGATTTTATATTAATAAATTTTATTGGAGCAAGACTCCGTTGGTTAAAAAAAAAAAAATAAATAGGGAAGAAGATAATATAGATACAGAATTAACTAAAGAAATAAATAGAAACAGAGATAGTCAAATAATAGCTAGAGAGAAAAAGAAGGAGATAGAAAGAGAAACAAAAAAAATAATTGAAAGATATACGGTGCATAATCTAGAAATATGGATTGAATATGGAAGTTATTATAATACTAACTATTGTTACAGATACCTCAATTTTATCTGATGGAGTTTTGACCATCAGTTCTCAGGCTTAGCCTGGGCAACGATGGGTCGGACGGTAGATAGAAATATTTTAGTCAGTTTCAATAAATGTATAATATTTAAAATGTAAAGTTTACAGATTTTATATTAATAAATTTTATTGGGGCAAGACTCTGTTGGTTAAAAAAAAAAAAAAAAAAAATGCTATACGTGTTGCTCAAATCCCAAATAATTTGGGATTTGGGATGCCAAAATGCACAAATTACTAGTATTTGGGATTTGGGATTTTGGCAAAAAATACTAATTATAATTTGGGATTTGGGATTTGGGATTTTGGCATTTGGGATTTCGGCATTTGGATTTTGAATTTGGGTGGCAGGTATATTACATGCTGCATTAGAAATATTAGATAAAAAACCAAAATAGATAACAATTCTTTTTGATAATGGTCCCATTATTGTTGCACGGAATTAATGATTATAATAGGACATTGGTATGAGCGGTACAATATCAAACCACGAAAATAGATTTTTTTGAAGACAGGTGAGATGAAAACTTCAATTGACTCACACCATGCTTAGGTAAATATAATCTATATAGATATTTATTCTCAATACTAATAATATAACTATTTGTAATAATGATATAACTAGTAAATTTGAGAAAATATTATAGATGAACGATTATTATTTTATAAAGTATTTATTCTTTATTTTATTTTATATCAATAGATTTTGCAAGTTATGAAATAATACATTAAACTTGGATCAAATATAGAATCAGAATATATCGCAAGAACTCATGTAACTAATTTAATACCAAATAGATCTGATGGTATAATTTTTTGTATATATCTATTTATTATTTATTAAACTCTGGTTAGTAAAGTATAATAAATAATAATAATAATCAAATAATAATCAAATTAATCATGAAGGCAAAGTGAATAAGATGGAGTAAAAGTAGTAATGCAGTATCAAACAATATTTAATAATATTTCACAATATTACAACACAAAGTATAAGTTTATTAAAATATAAAATATAAAGTTTTAAAAGTAAAGTATCATTCAACAATAGAAATATTACAGCATGACATATCTTTCCTGTTCCTGAGGAAGTTTACTTTTCTATTTAATATTTAAAGTATTTCAAATTGTTCCAAATTATTTCTAATTAATTAATTAATTATCAATTATATTCTAACTAACTTGAGCTGTAATTCACTACTGAAACTTACTCCCGACAACAGTTGTATTTATACTTTCTTTTTTGTTTACACTTCATCTTTGTATTTCATTTTTCAACTTTTGTGTGTCATCTTTCATCCTCATACGATATCCTTCATCCTCATACAGCATTCTTCATCCTTTATCCTCGTACAAAGATGACAATCACCTAAAAGTTCATCTAGTGTCACAAAATATCATTCCCTGTGACATTTCACCTTATTACCAATTTACTTCACCACAGTATATAACTACAGATTTGGAATACCGAAAAGTAATTAAAACCAAGAAAATTGTACATTATTATCTAGCCACAAGCTAATTTTATGTATTTACCAATTGATGCTGTGGTGATAGTTTCCATTATTCCTAATGATATACTAAATATAAACAAATTACTTGACTATTATGTTGATTTCAAGCAAATACTATTATTTTAAAGTAAATTGAATAAACTTTAATTTTTTAATAAACTAACTTTAATTAGTCAATTTAATGCTGATTTTAATCTCAATGAAACTAATCTAATATTTTTGATATTTCAATATTCCAGTATTCAACATCAGAAAACTTTTTGGGATATAAATTTACAGAAATTTACAGGACCTACAGAAATTTACGGCTAAAAAAATTAATTTTTTTGACTTTGATCACTATTTATAAGACAGGACGTAATTTTTTACTAAAAAATTTTTATGACAGATCGAAAAATCTGGTTCTTAGATACAAGATGATATGTGTTTCATTTCTGTAGCATCAATATTCGCGAAGATATTCACGTTTAAAGTTTCACATCTATGAAAAAATTTCCGTGTAAATTTTCCGAAAATTTTCGTAATTCTGCCGGAAATTTCTATGACGTCACATGAATTTCCGGCAGAATTACGAAAATTTTCAGAAAATTTACACGGAAATTTTTTCATAGATATGAAACTTTAAACGTGAATATCCTCGCGAATATTGATGCTACAGAAATAAAACACATATTATCATCTTGTAGCTAAGAACCAGATCTTTCGATCTGTCATAGAAATTTCCTAGTAAAAAATTGCTTCCTGTCTCATAAATAGTGATCAAAGTCAAAAAAATTAATTTTTTTAGGCGTAAATTTCTGTAAATTTATGACCCAAAAAGTTTTCTGATGAACTTAATAAATAATAAATATTTTTTGGAATATTTTCTACTATATCAATTTGAACTATATTCTGTATTCTTCAATAATATTATTAAAAATAATCCAGTCAATTTCTATGATAGCCTTGAATGTTCTTGACGCCTTATGCTTGATAAATTACAAATTCATATAATATAAATGTCAAATTCATAATAAATTGTCAAAATTTGATCTTGATATTTTTAAAACCTCTCAGAAATTTATTTACAAATTCATGTAATATAAATGTCAAATTCATAATAAATTGTCAAAATTTGATCTTGATATTTTTAAAATCTTTCGAAAATTCATTCACAAATTATTAAAACATACAGATGCCCCCTAAAATGACTACACCTTACGCATTTCATAAGGCTAGAGAAAAGCGAAGTGAAGTGTTCTATAATCTTTAACTTATAGAAGTTCAAAAATTATTCAACCATATATTGGTTACAAACCTTGTATTTTGATAAAATCAACAATTATTGTGAACTAAAATAACAGAAAAAGCAATGTTTAGAATATTAATATTTATACTCGCATAAATAAAGGAATAATGTTATCTTTCTTTTAATGAAATTTATCAAAATATTAAAGAAGAATAAATATAAAAAAAAATAACATACCTATTTCTTTACAAGTCCTCATTCTTTTAGTAAGCTTCTCAGTTTTGGCAAAAAAAAAAAGAAAGAAAGTGAATCTTTTTTTTTGTATCATGCGTGCCAATAAAAAATATAAATAATATATCTAATAATTTGTTTTGCCAATTATTGTAATATTTTCACTATTATTATTTGATATTATACGTATTGTCCAAATCCCAAATATTTTGGGATTTGGGATGCCAAAATGCACAAATTATTAGTATTTGGGATTTGGGATTTTGGCAAAAAATACTAATTATAATTTGGGATTTGGGATTTGGGATTTTGGCATTTGGGATTTCGGCATTTGGATTTTGAATTTGGGCGGCAGGTATATTTGATATTAATTAATCTTCGATATAATCTTAAACATTTATGTACCTTAAGTAGACAATAAAAAAATAATTTTTTCATTTAAAATATAAATTTATTGAAATAAAAAATAGATAATAAAATTAAAAAAAAATATTTACAAGAATAAAAATAGGATAATGAATTTTTAAAAAAATGATAAAAGTAATAATATAATATGATAATAATAAAAATAAAAATTTAAAAAAAAATATATACAAGAATAAAGCTCCTCAAAAGCCTTAAAGCTCGTGAGCCTAACAAGCTGAGCTGAGCCAAGCCAAGCTTGATATTATAGGCTCATAGACTTGTGAGCCAAGCTCAACTAAGGCTTGATTCATAAGGCTCAAGCCAGCTCACAAGCCTTATAGTAGGTTCACAAGCCTCATAACAGGCTTGCGAGCTTTATAGTAAGCTTGCAAGCCTTAAATTTTATCCATTACACAACGGATATAATAATAAAAAAAATTCTATCCATTGCGCAACAGATAGAATAATAAAAAAATTCTATCCGTTGCGCAACAGATAGAATAATAATAAAAATTTTATCTGTTGCGCAACGGATAGAATAATAATAAAAATTCTATCCGTTGTGCAACAGATAGAATAATAAAAAAATTTTATCTATTGCGCAATGGATAAAATAATAATAAAAATTCTATCCATTGCGCAACGAATAGAACAATAAAAAAAATTTTTATCCGTTGTGTACCGGATAGAATAATAATAAAAATTCTATTCGTTGTGTAACGGATAGAATAATAAAAAAAAATTCTATCTATTGCACAATAGATAGAATAATAAAAAAAATTCTATCCGTTATATAACGGATAGAAAAATAATAAAAATTCTATCTATTACACAATAGATAGAATAATAAAAAAAATTCTATCTGTCGTGCAATAGATAGAATAATAAAAAAATTCCACTGTTGCGCAATGGATAGAATAATAATAAAAATTCTATCTGTTGCGTAATGGATAGAATAATAAAAAAATTTTATCCGTTGTGCAACAGATAGAATAATAATAAAAATTCTATCCATTGCACAACCACTAGAATAATATAAAAAATTCTATCTGTTACACAATGGATAGAATAATAAAAAAATTCTATCCGTTGCACAATGGATAGAATAATAAAAAATTCTATCTGTCGCGTAACAGATAGAATAATAATAAAAATTCTATCCATTGCGCAACAGATAGAATAATAAGAAAATTCTATCTGTTGCGCAATGGATAGAATAATAAAAAAATTTTATCTGTTACGTAACGGATAGAATAATATAAGGCTTGCGAGCCTACTATGAGGCTCGCGAGCCTGCTATGAGGCTCGCGAGCCTGCTATGAGGCTCGCGAACCTGTTATGAGGCTCACGAGCCTGTGAGTCAAGCCAAGCCTTACTTATATAGGCTCAGCTCAGTTCAAGCCTAACTTATAAATTTAGGCTCGAGCTTTATGAGGCTTGACTCACTCGATTCATGAGAAACTTTATACAAGAATGATAAAAATAATAAAAAAATATATATATAATGAAAATGAATTATCTTTTTCGTTTTCTCTTAACTTTTTCTATAAAAATAAATTTTTTTAAGTTAGAACAGAACAATATATATTAAATTTAATTTTAGAAGTTATATACTTACCCCTTGTCCCCTTTTCTTGTCTTCATACTTCACCCTCTTACAATTGTAACATTCGTATTCAACATCATCATCAGACAAAAATTCAAAAAATGATTCTTCATTATCATCACTATCATCGGAGTAGTTTTCATTGTAAAAGCAACACTTAACTACATATTTATTTTGAAATCTCAGAATTTCTTCTGGTTCTTTTTTAAAATCAAGAAGGAGGTTTTCTTTTCTGGTATAAGTAAAAGTAATTAGATCTGTGTGGTAAGGAACTAATCCAATATTGAAGGGTTGTTAGGATCAATTTGATCTTGGTTTTGTTGTACTTTTTGATTTTTCTGCATTTTTTTTTAATTTTTTTAACTGAAGGGGAAAGTACCTGTATTTATACCTTTTTTTCTCCTTTTAAAATAATGGTAATTTAATTATTTATTATTAACTTTTTTTTTATAAAAAACATTTCATTTACAACACAACAATTACAAATAAAAATATATTATTCAACAAAATGAAATAATTTTTCATATGATTTAATATAGTTGATATTATATTTCCAAAAGAAAATAATTAAATATATAATAAAAAATAAATCATAAAAAAAGTAAATATTATATAAGCTTTTCCCTTATAATAATAATAACATTAATTATTTTTATAAGAGCAGGTCAGGTGAATAAATAAATCTTATTTCAAAATCCACAAACAAGTGAGAATACATGACTATTGAAATTGCATATATATAAATATTTTTTAATATTGTATTTTACTTGATATATTTAGTTTAATAAAAAAATTATCTTTGTTATTTTAAACTAAATATATACAAATAATACTAAAAATGTAAAATATAATATTTAATTCAATAGATACAATTGGTTATTATTATAACATATGGGCTGATTGCGAAAGTCTTAAAATTTTAGATCAGGTGATATCCTCTCAGCCAATTATAATTTTATTTATTTTTTGAAGAAATTTAAAAATCAAAAAAATCTCAATATTTTATTAAGGAAACTACTTCTCAACTCTTAAATAAAAATATTTAGCACAAAATTTTATATATATTTGTAATTTTTAAAAATATTTTATTAAGTAAATAAGAGTTTAAATATAAGTAGACCTGTTAATAAGTACTTGTTAACTCATCAAACCTGACCCTAACCCATCAACTCAACCCCCTTACCCTGTGGAAATTTGTTTTATTTCTTTTTTAAAAGGTTTAATAACATTATTTTATTTTATTTTTTCTTTTACTTTACTCCAAAAGAACAACTTTACTTAGTAGTCAAAATCTGTTATCAATAAGTTTTATTAACTTTATTAAGAGGTAAATAAAAAAAATTTTTGTGTAACAGAAAATCAGTCAATTTTTATAATCAGCCGATATGATTAATAATGCAGTTAATTTTCACTTGCTTATAAATTTCGTCATAAGATTGATAATCAAACTCCACACATCATTATCAACCCAGATTATTGATAATAATGTTGTGGCGAAGTAAATTAGTAATCAGGTGAAATGTCATGGGGATGATATTCTGTGACACTAGATGAACTTTCAGGTGATTGTCATCCTTGTACGAGGATAAAGGATGAAAAATGTTGTGCGAGGATGANTCAAACCTGACCCTAACCCATCAACTCAACCCCCTTACCCTGTGGAAATTTGTTTTATTTCTTTTTTAAAAGGTTTAATAACATTATTTTATTTTATTTTTTCTTTTACTTTACTCCAAAAGAACAACTTTACTTAGTAGTCAAAATCTGTTATCAATAAGTTTTATTAACTTTATTAAGAGGTAAATAAAAAAAATTTTTGTGTAACAGAAAATCAGTCAATTTTTATAATCAGCCGATATGATTAATAATGCAGTTAATTTTCACTTGCTTATAAATTTCGTCATAAGATTGATAATCAAACTCCACACATCATTATCAACCCAGATTATTGATAATAATGTTGTGGCGAAGTAAATTAGTAATCAGGTGAAATGTCATGGGGATGATATTCTGTGACACTAGATGAACTTTCAGGTGATTGTCATCCTTGTACGAGGATAAAGGATGAAAAATGTTGTGCGAGGATGAAGGATACCGTACGAGGATGAAAGATATCGTGCAAGGATAAAGGATGACGCACAAAGGATGAAGTATGAGGTACAAAAATGAAGTGTAAACAAAAGAGAAAGTATAAATACAACTGTTGTCGCAAGTAGGTTTCAATAGACAGTTAATTAATTAAAAATAATTCAGAATAATTCGAAATACTTTAATAAATATTATATAGAAAAATAAACTTAATTCAAGAACAGGAAAGATACGTCACGCTGTAATATTTCTGTTGTTAAATGATACTTTGCTTTTAAAAACTTTATATTTTATATTTTAATAAACTTATATTTTATGTCGTAATATTGCGAAATATTATTAAATATTATTTGATACTGCGTTACTACTTTTACTCCACCTTACTCACTGTGCCTTCATGATTAATTTGATTATTATTTGATTATTATTATTATTTATTATATATTTATTATCTATTTTGAGATAAGCAAGTTTAGATCAATTGATTGCTTGACCTACTGGCAGATAGAGCATATTATTATTTGTTTGTGTGATGCAAACTGAGAGACTGATTTGAGAAATTGTTCAAAATACTCTGCACTCCTGTGACAGAATTTGGTACCTCCTGTGAGGTGGCATAAAGTATCTAACACAGTAACCTATAATATTGGCACATCTGTTTCACAAATTTTATATTCTTTAATTAATTTAGTANAAAATAAACTTAATTCAAGAACAGGAAAGATACGTCACGCTGTAATATTTCTGTTGTTAAATGATACTTTGCTTTTAAAAACTTTATATTTTATATTTTAATAAACTTATATTTTATGTCGTAATATTGCGAAATATTATTAAATATTATTTGATACTGCGTTACTACTTTTACTCCACCTTACTCACTGTGCCTTCATGATTAATTTGATTATTATTTGATTATTATTATTATTTATTATATATTTATTATCTATTTTGAGATAAGCAAGTTTAGATCAATTGATTGCTTGACCTACTGGCAGATAGAGCATATTATTATTTGTTTGTGTGATGCAAACTGAGAGACTGATTTGAGAAATTGTTCAAAATACTCTGCACTCCTGTGACAGAATTTGGTACCTCCTGTGAGGTGGCATAAAGTATCTAACACAGTAACCTATAATATTGGCACATCTGTTTCACAAATTTTATATTCTTTAATTAATTTAGTAAAATATTCATTATATTTCTATTTTTGGGAAAGGATAATCAAAGAAATTTTTAACATTACGAAGTAATTCGAAAATATACAATTTAAAATTATCATAATTACCTTTTTATAAAACCATCTTCTTACAATTTGTTTCGTGATCTATCAAAAGTGATTATCAAAGTAGTCACTAGCATAACAAAATTCTTCCAGATCAAAGGATTTACAACGAAAATTGTCAAGCAAAAATTTGTGTAACCAGATAAAAATCTCTGAAGGATCGGCAAAAATACTTTTATAAAATCTTACGGAACAATACGTCAAACTGTCGAAACGAAGGAAAATTACCAAAACAAGTATGAATACTGGCGAAAACGAGGCGAATGCCTTAATACTGGAACTCCAAAATGCATTTCGCATAAAGAACGACCAAGAATGCCGTCATTTTTCAGAGGAAATCAAGACCCTATGGAATGGTTAGAAGAATTTAATCGATCAGCAAGAATAAACCAATATACTGATAAATACAAACTTCAAGTAGTCAGCGAATATCTACAGAGTACAGCAGGACAATGGTTTAACGAAGCACAAAAAGGACAGAATCTCATTAATCATTGGAACAATATGAATCAAACCTCCTTTGAAACGTCTTTCTTGATCACCTTTCGAACAACTGCGTTAATAAATCAATAGAGATTTGAGTTGCAAATGAAAGTACAGAAACTAGGTGAAACTGTAGAACAATATTCGAATGATATTAAGAAATTAATTAAGCGAATAGATGGCAATAATAGATGGAGCGAAGACGAAAAAGTTTGGCAGTTTTTGAAAGGATTACGAAAAGATATTGCCTACCAAGCCCGACTATTTATTATGTTCCAAGAGAAATCAACATTGGAAAAAGCAATTAGAACGGCCAAACAATTTGAAGAAAATGCTCAAAATTATCCCAAAGCTATAACAGGATATACTACCACCACTTCTATGGGCATGTAAGGATCTATACCTCCTTGAAATAAGAATAATGAAAGCGAAGATGTAATAGAACGAATAGTACAGAAAGCCTTCGTGCCTTTCGCTGAAACATTACAGAAGATTATTGAAAAAGGAGAAAGAACACCTAATACTTTTAATAATAACAGACAAACTATAACAATAATAACAGAGGACAAGGTTATAATAATTACAATGGCAATAGAGGACAGAGCTTTAGAAGTTATAATAATCCGCCAAACTGCTACCATTGTAGACAGACTGGACATATGGCTTGGAGCTATTCCATGAAATAAGGAAATCAAAGGAACCAAATAAATCCGGCTGCTTCCGCTACCCACCGACCTACCAATACTGTGCCTCCTTCGACTAATACAACAGTGAATTAAACTACACAACAAGTTTTACAAGGAGACGTAAATAGTAATATGTTTATAACTCAAGAAAAAGAAATTCAACAACCTATCTCTACTGTTTGGGAAAGAATATACGTGTTGCCCAAATTCCAAATAATTTGGGATTTGGGACGCCAAAATGCACAAATTACTAGTATTTGGGATTTGGGATTTGGGATTTCAGCAAAAAATACTAATTATAATTTGGGATTTGGGATTTGGGATTTTGGCATTTGGGATTTTGGCATTTGGATTTTGAATTTGGGCGGCAGGTATAGGAAAGAATTCAGCATTTAAACTAAACGGCGCACCTCAGGAAGGTGAGAGTGCTGATAATATAAATCCCTCATTTAAGACTAGAGATAATGATAGAGTAATAGGAGAAAATATTGGGTTCACAAGTAAACAAGATGCTTCGCAACCTATCGCAAAAAGATTACGTTCTGCAGAAAAGAAAAAGGAAGTATCCAAAGATCCTAAACAAAAGAAAAGAAAGAAAGTACCCCCTGTCCAATAACCATTTATGATACAAAATGTTCCACTATATTCCATTGTCTCAGATTTACTTGCGACAAGAGCCAATATCACTTTGGGACAATTAATGGCTATGCCTCATTATAGAAGCGAAACACGAAAGGCGTTGACACCTANTCAACAACCTATCTCTACTGTTTGGGAAAGAATATACGTGTTGCCCAAATTCCAAATAATTTGGGATTTGGGACGCCAAAATGCACAAATTACTAGTATTTGGGATTTGGGATTTGGGATTTCAGCAAAAAATACTAATTATAATTTGGGATTTGGGATTTGGGATTTTGGCATTTGGGATTTTGGCATTTGGATTTTGAATTTGGGCGGCAGGTATAGGAAAGAATTCAGCATTTAAACTAAACGGCGCACCTCAGGAAGGTGAGAGTGCTGATAATATAAATCCCTCATTTAAGACTAGAGATAATGATAGAGTAATAGGAGAAAATATTGGGTTCACAAGTAAACAAGATGCTTCGCAACCTATCGCAAAAAGATTACGTTCTGCAGAAAAGAAAAAGGAAGTATCCAAAGATCCTAAACAAAAGAAAAGAAAGAAAGTACCCCCTGTCCAATAACCATTTATGATACAAAATGTTCCACTATATTCCATTGTCTCAGATTTACTTGCGACAAGAGCCAATATCACTTTGGGACAATTAATGGCTATGCCTCATTATAGAAGCGAAACACGAAAGGCGTTGACACCTAAGTGTACAAGAATTGTAAAGATGGCCAACCATACGACAATAGAAGGGAATACACCCATGACTTATAAAGCCCAAGTAGCTGGATAGAGAGTTGAAGTAATACTTGATAATGGTTCATCTATTAGTATCATTTCGAAGAACTTCATGGAATTCATAGGACAAAGAATTGAAAAAGCATCTGGAAGAAAAATAACTGGTATACACGAAGAAAGACGTCCTAGTTTAGGAATCGTGACACAAGTACCAATAAAGTTGAAAGAAATTGTGGTAGCAGTCGATATAGAAGTCATTGATGCAGCAGGTTATGCATTAATTTTGGGAACAAATTGGTTGAGGAAAGCACATGCTATAATAGATTACCAAGAATGTAAATTAATTTTAAAAGATGAAAAGCGAACAGCTCAAATCTCGTGCAGAAATACTAAAGCCACTGTCCTGGACGATGATAAAGAAGAGGATAATAGTGAAGAAGAATATGTAGAAAGTAGTGATGATTCGGATACCGACGAAGAAGAAGTAAACTTCGCAGGATTAACTTATGAACTCACGTATCAAGAATCCTATATGAAATATAAGTTTACTCCCGAAGAAATACATAAGAATTCGAAGCTTGTCACATGGGAATTATATGATCAGTTATCTTATTGTTTTGATCCGGTCAGAAGAAAGAAAGGTGCTCAAGAGCGATGCAAAGCAACAGGATCTAATTCCTATTGCTGGTGTGGCATATATTTAGAAACAAGTCAGGATATATACGAAGTCTGTGAAGAACATCAGCAAGATGAGAAAATTATTTCCATTATACCACGAAAGAAAATACAAGACATTCGTTGTAATTTGATACGAGGCGGAGTAGAGAAACTCGAAGAAAATCAATATAAGTCGCAAGTTCACGAAATTATCAAAGGATTGCCAAATCTGGTAATTAAGGACCTTTCAGAATTAGGGAAAACAAACCTTTATCACCATACAATAGACACTGGCGAAGCAAAGCCAATAAAATTAAACCTCTATAGAACTTCGTCCTGATACTTGGAATTTTTAAAGGAGGAAATAGCAAATATGCTAAAGAACGGACTAATTCGAAAGTCGTTTAGTCCTTGGTCCGCACCCATTGTAGTAGTGAATAAGAAGAATGGAAAATT
Organism: Diversispora epigaea; assembly: GCA_003547095.1. Taxonomy (NCBI): domain Eukaryota; kingdom Fungi; phylum Glomeromycota; class Glomeromycetes; order Diversisporales; family Diversisporaceae; genus Diversispora; species Diversispora epigaea. The sequence goes on from PQFF01000150.1 coordinate 185,725, forward strand.
CAGGCTCTGAGTAGATTACAGAAAATTGAATGCGGTCACGAAACCTGACGCATACCCAGTATCACGGATAGCAGACATGCTAGATACTCTGGGATACTCCGCCTTCTTTTCAACTTTAGATCTCGTTTCGGATTTTTGGCAAGTAGAGGTATCCGCTAAAGACTGAGAGAAGACTGCTTTCATTACCACATTTGGTACTTATGAGTTTCTCGTGATGTCTTTCGGACTTATTAATGTCCCTGCAACCTTTTAACGAGTGATGGATAGAGTCTTCCATGAGGTTACTTGGAAGTTCGTATTAGTTTATATCAACGATATTATTATATATTCGAAAACTTACGAAGAGCATCTAGAACATTTGAAAGATGTGTTTACACTTCTAAAAAATACCAGATTAAAGATAAACTTGAAAAAGTACGACTTTTTCAAAATGAGATTAATATTTTTGGGACATATTATAACAATTGACGGAATAGCTCCAGACCCTTCGAAGGTTGAGAAGGTGCAGCATTATCCAGTTTCACAAAACAAGACAAATGTGAGAGCCTTCTTGGGATTAGCCTCATATTATCGAAGATTTGTAAAAAGCTTTGCCACAATCGCGAAACCCTTACATAACCTTACGAAGAGAAGCGTAATATTTGAATGGAAGCCCGAACACCAACTCGCGTTTGATACACTGAAAGGACGCTTAACTTCAGCCACCATAATGACATATCCTGACTTTTCAAAATGATTTATACTAGTTACCGATGTATCTGACTGGGGAATTGGAGCTGTGCTCTCCCAGAAGAATACGAAAAATCTTGAACACCCTATCACTTATGCCAGTCGCTTGCTGTCATCCCCCGAACAAAATTATACTGTGCTAGAAAAAGAGTGTCTCGCAGCAATATAGGCTGTACGACATTTTAAACATTACTTACATAGCCCCAAGTTTGATTTATATACGAATAACTTCGCTTTAGCATGGCTAAAGAATCGTCCACAACCTAAAGGAAGAGTTGCTAGATGAATTTTTGAATTATCTGAGTATGATTACGAACTTATTCATAAGCAAGAAAGGCTTAACGCCAATGCTGACGCACTATCAAGAATAACTAATTAAAACAACAAATATAATAGAACTCAAATATTTATTAAAGATACAGAATCTCGAAACTTTTCGAAAATGGATATAGACACTTATAATCAGTTAACAGAATAAAAAATGAGATCTTCCAAACTCTTTCCACAACCACCATCCAAAAAAATGTTCATAAATTATTTTATATAATTTTATTAACAAAATTTTATCACTTTCTTTATTCCACCTGTATTTACAGTAATCTTTCCTCATAATCTCATCAACTTCGCTTTACTTAACATGTTATGGAGTTAGTTATATTAAGAACCTTAACTTCAAACGAGAAACTGAACCAGGTGGTTCGATATTTTGAAACGGGTGACCTTTCTTTGCTAATGTGGATATAACATGGTCTCATTTTATTTACTCTTGTGGTATCTCTACTTCAGTTATTATGAACAGGCCAGATATGCATTATTGGGCGGAGGCTTGGTAGACATTTGTTGAGTCGTTAGTTAATTTTATGCTAAAAGCCTTATCGAAAAATATGGTTTCTCTTGCCTGGAGGTGGCCATAAAATCTTCCGGGGGGGTCCAGTCAGTTGTCCGCTGGGCTGAGGTATAATTTAAGGGGTATGTTGTAACACCTGCATGAGTGTTATTCTGAAGAAGGAAAAACATATGCAGGGACCGGTTTAATTTAGACATAACGGGAGTTGTGCGATGGGCTGAATATTTTGTGTAACTAAGGAGGGGGTAACACTTACATCGAGTTTGTACTATATAAGGTATGGACATGTGAGGACCTTCAAAATTATGTATCTATTGTCATAAAAAACTTGAATCTTGTGGTAGCTCTTACGGTGTATATTGTGGGATTAATAACCTGGTCGGTTAACAGGTTTAGATATTTTGTGTCACGAGAAACGTTGGTCATGATTTTATTCCAGTTTAATGTTTCGTTGTGTTGGGAATTAGGAAGGAACCAAGGTGTAGGCGTTGAAAAGCGGTTTGGTCTTGGGAGGTTTAGTTGTTGAGGGGCTTGAGTTGGTTGAAGTGTTAGAGGGTTAGTTGCTGGTTGGGTAGTTGTTAGTAGTTTTATTTTATATAGTATTTTTACATAGCTTTTGCCTTGTATCGATATCCGGATGGGTTGGGCTGGGGTAAAAGGCCTGGTATGGGAACACTAGCTATGTTCAGATACTATTTTTGGGTTATTTTGCGGGGAACATAAANGGTGACCTTTCTTTGCTAATGTGGATATAACATGGTCTCATTTTATTTACTCTTGTGGTATCTCTACTTCAGTTATTATGAACAGGCCAGATATGCATTATTGGGCGGAGGCTTGGTAGACATCTGTTGAGTCGTTAGTTAATTTTATGCTAAAAGCCTTATCGAAAAATATGGTTTCTCTTGCCTGGAGGTGGCCATAAAATCTTCCGGGGGGGTCCAGTCAGTTGTCCGCTGGGCTGAGGTATAATTTAAGGGGTATGTTGTAACACCTGCATGAGTGTTATTCTGAAGAAGGAAAAACATATGCAGGGACCGGTTTAATTTAGACATAACGGGAGTTGTGCGATGGGCTGAATATTTTGTGTAACTAAGGAGGGGGTAACACTTACATCGAGTTTGTACTATATAAGGTATGGACATGTGAGGACCTTCAAAATTATGTATCTATTGTCATAAAAAACTTGAATCTTGTGGTAGCTCTTACGGTGTATATTGTGGGATTAATAACCTGGTCGGTTAACAGGTTTAGATATTTTGTGTCACGAGAAACGTTGGTCATGATTTTATTCCAGTTTAATGTTTCGTTGTGTTGGGAATTAGGAAGGAACCAAGGTGTAGGCGTTGAAAAGCGGTTTGGTCTTGGGAGGGTTAGTTGTTGAGGGGCTTGAGTTGGTTGAAGTGTTAGAGGGTTAGTTGCTGGTTGGGTAGTTGTTAGTAGTTTTATTTTATATAGTATTTTTACATAGCTTTTGCCTTGTATCGATATCCGGATGGGTTGGGCTGGGGTAAAAGGCCTGGTATGGGAACACTAGCTATGTTCAGATACTATTTTTGGGTTATTTTGCGGGGAACATAAAAGATTTAAAGAATTTTGAGGTTATTTGAAATTAAAACAAATATTGTGGATACAAGTTATATCAAATAACAGTTTTGCTGTATCGATTGGGTACAGTTCCTGGGTTAGGTTTTATGTGGGGTGTTTCATAAAAAGTTCTATCTAATGCCTTATTGATTAGTTTAATCTTTAAGTATTGGATGGAGCCATGGACATCAGTTGCAGGAATTTAACAATTCAGGCAACGATGGGCCGATCCGTGCGATGCATCTTAATTGAATGTATTTCTAGATAGTAATAGTAGGCGCAATTTGCATTTCTCTTTTTTCATAAGTTAGTCTAGTTAAATAAATTAGTAATCTAATTTGTATAGCGTAGCGTTGTGTAAGAGTTTAAAATTTGTATAATAAAGTTTATTATTGCATGGCTCCGTTGGATTAAAAAAAAAAAAAAAAAAAAA
>PQFF01000014.1:0-17288 GCA_003547095.1 Diversispora epigaea
CATTAGCCATTTTCGTTTACTTACCGGATTTTAACCAATTCTTGAATATTTGTTTCTGATTTCTATCAGAATTTTGACCAAGTTTACTTTCCGAATTTTGAATATTTGTTTCTGATTTCTACTAGAAAATGGCAAACCATTGCAAGTCCGGAGCATATAATATTTTGACATGTGATCGTTATCTAACAATCGTTATCAAAAAATCGGACAGACACGCTTACAGAAGTTATGTCTTTGATCCTTTTCTATTTTTTCGTTAAGCTATGTATCAATATCAGAACTTTAAAATATCAAAAACGCATCTTTTGTATCAACTTACTCGTCCATTAAATGTCCTACGCTACGCTCTGGACAATTAGAATTTTAACTAAGTTTTCTTTCCGATTTTTTGAATATTTCTTTCTGATTTCTAGAATTTTGACCAAGTTTACTTACCGGATTTTAACCAATTCTTGAATATTTCTTTCTGATTTCTATCGGAATTTTGACCAAGTTTACTTATCGTTTTCTTTCCGAATTTTGAATATTTCTTTCTGATTTCTATCAGAATTTTGAATAAATTTACTTACCGGATTTTGAATATTTCTTTCTGATTTCTATCGGAATTTTGACCAAGTTTACTTATCGTTTTCTTTCCGAATTTTGAATATTTCTTTCTGATTTCTATCAGAATTTTGAATAAATTTACTTACCGGATTTTGAATATTTCTTTCTGATTTCTATCGGAATTTTGACCAAGTTTACTTATCGTTTTCTTTCCGAATTTTGAATATTTCTTTCTGATTTCTATCAGAATTTTGAATAAATTTACTTACCGGATTTTGAATATTTCTTTCTGATTTCTATCGGAATTTTGACCAAGTTTACTTATCGTTTTCTTTCCGAATTTTGAATATTTCTTTCTGATTTCTATCAGAATTTTGAATAAATTTACTTACCGGATTTTGAATATTTCTTTCTGATTTCTATCGGAATTTTGACCAAGTTTACTTATCGTTTTCTTTCCGAATTTTGAATATTTCTTTCTGATTTCTATCAGAATTTTGAATAAATTTACTTACCGGATTTTGAATATTTCTTTCTGATTTCTATCGGAATTTTGACCAAGTTTACTTATCGTTTTCTTTCCGAATTTTGAATATTTCTTTCTGATTTCTATCAGAATTTTGAATAAATTTACTTACCGGATTTTGAATATTTCTTTCTGATTTCTATCGGAATTTTGACCAAGTTTACTTATCGTTTTCTTTCCGAATTTTGAATATTTCTTTCTGATTTCTATCAGAATTTTTATTACCGAATTTTTGCCGATTGGCTGCCAATCGGCATAACAATCGGCAAAAAAAAAAAGAAAAATTTCGTCCGACGTTCGGTTATATTTCGGCTGAAAATCGTACAGCCGAATTTTAGCCGAATTGGACCATTTCGACTAGTGTAACTCGTGAAATATTTTTCGGTGACAGAGCATACTTTTGCCATTTATTCTGGTTATGTAACCAGTCACACACTTTTTTGAATGGGAATTGATATCCTTCCTTCTTGAAATCTTTATATAATTTTTGAGGGTTGGCATGATATCCTGTAGGATGATAAAAAAGTAATCGGCAAACTAAGGCCAATTCCTCATTAGGATCGATTAAAATTTGTGCTTGACTCATTTTGATGTATTTTACTATAACGAAAAATTTTAGCACTTTCTTGAACAATGTGATCGGTGTATATATTACATTTGATGGATAATCTTGTTGTGACCATCAAGAAATTACGTATTCAGATCTAGAAAAATGAAGATTACATTACTTACCTGAAGAAAGAGATAACTACAAAGGATGACGAGATCGATATTCTCCAAATACAGGTAAACGATCTCAAAATAAGACTCCGGAAAGTAGAGGCGGATGCTCAGTCCAATGATAAAAATATATCTGCTCTCGAACTCCAGTTACAAGATATGAGCAGTGAAATATCTTCCCTTCAACATAGAATATATAAACTTCGAGAAAGGATGTCATTAACCACTCCAAGCACATCAGCCAATGTCTTTACATTGATAGATGAGACAAAAGTTAACATTAGGATCTTATTTGACTCCGTTAGAGGTGAGAATGATCTATTAAATGACGAAATTAATAATTTACAAGCTCAAATCGAGTTAAAACTTACTCAGATACAAAACAAGTGTCATGCATATGAGTATGAAAATAGACAACTCCGAGAAGGATTGGCTCCAGATTATGAGACAAAAATAGGGCGCCTCCAAACGATTATAAATGAGCAAAGGGATCAGATAGACGAACTAGGTAATGAAGCTCGAAATTGGTATCAAAGAGTTAATCAATTACAGGGTCGTTATGACACGGTTCTTGATGAAAGGGACCGATACAGAACAGAGTGTTTTTAACATGAAGAAACCCTTAGAGGGGTCTATAAAAATTTTGAAGATGAGAGTCAAGCTTATTTAGATTTGCAAGATGAGTATACTGAGTTAAAAGAAGATTTACGCATAGCCGGTTTGCAAATAATTGCTCTGCGAGTTAGATGTTTAATTCTTACAAATAGGGGGTATGCATTATGGCAAGGGGCAAATAATAGAGCACGGCACTATAAACGCGAGTATCGTTTGCGAGGACAACAATTACAACAATGCCAGGCCGATAAAGGATTACTAGAATACAATCGAGATCGACTCTTTGATAGATATTATACCAAATTCAAGGATCGCAAGGCAAGTCATATCAAGTGGAAAAATAAAGAGCGCAATTCACGACAATTAATTTTGAATTTGAATCAGCAAATTTTTACGCTCCAGAATAATCCACCTATAAACAATCAACATATAAGAATGGCAGGATATGCACCAAAACCATTTCATGGAGGAGCTGGGGAAGACCCTGAGGAATAGATTAGCGATTTTAGACAATATTGTGAGACATCTGAACTCGATCCGCTTGCAAACGCTCGAACCAGAGTAAGAATTTATGGTCTTTTTGAAACTTGTTTGAAAGATGATGCAAAAGATTGGTATGAGACTAATCTCAAAAATAAAAACTGGGAATTGCAGAACATTAGTGACAATACCAACTTGGCTAATCTTCACGCTATTAATGGGCTGGCCAACAATAATGCACTGCGTAATATTAATGCTACATCAGGAAATTTTTTATGTCGGAGGTTATTGTAATAATTTCGTTTTCAAAGGTTATTGAAGGTTATCGGACCAATAATCTTCGCAAATATTACGTTTATTATGATAAAGTGAAGGTTATTGAAGGTTATCAATATCAATAACCTCCGGAGCATTACGTTTTATTAATAAAAATGAAGGTTTTCGGTACCAATAACCTTCGTAAATATTACGTTTATGTTGGAGGTATTCGAAGGTTATCGGAGTGAAGGACTTCGAAGGCTTACGTTTAAAAAAATTTACTGATGTAATCAGTTTAGAGGCGGAGCTCTTCATATAAGAAATACTGTATCAGCTAACAATAATACGATTGATACACTATTAGTACCAGCATATACTGTTTTTGATGAAGACTGGCTAACATCTGGGGGACGACCAACGGATTTAACATCCAATGCTCCCAATGCTAATGCAGAAGGTAATACTATAGCTGCTGGCATTCGTATTGGGCAAGTATTATACTGGTTTCATCAGGAATTTTTATATAACGTTTTATAACGTTATACGAACGTTCCGTTCGTATTGCATTCTATATACGCCATTTTATTGCGTATTACGAACGTTACGTTCTAGAACGATCCGTTCTACAACGTTTTACGAACGTTACGTTCTAGAACGATCCGTTCTACAACGTTTTACGAACGTTACATTCTAGAACGATCCGTTCTATAACGTTTTACGAACGATACGTTCTAGAACGATCCGTTCTACAACGTTTTACGAACAATAGAGGTTTATTTATTTACACCAATAACAGATCTGATAATCTTTTTTTTTTAAAAACTACTTTTTGTAAAAAATGAAACAAGTTATTTATCTCTTCCCTTATATTTTTTTAAAAGAAATATAAAAACAAGTTACTTACCTCTACTTTTAAGTAAAATAAGTAAATGCTTCACGGAATTGGGATCGGAATGTTGTTCTTACGGCATGTTAGATTCGAGATGGCGAAAATGGTGACGAAAACATGTAAATATTTTATTTATTTATTTATTTATTTTATTTTTTTAAAAAAAAATATTTACCTCTTCCTTTTCCTACCTTTAAATAAAACAAATAAACACTTACCTTCTCTCTCGGAATTGGGATCGGAATGTTGTTCTCACGGCATGTCAGGTTTGCAGGAGTATATAAATTTATTTTTTAATTTATTTTTATTATTTTTTTTTTAAAAAAAAATAATAAAAACAAGTTATTTACCTCTTCTCCTACTTGTTTTTAAATAAAACAAGTAAACACTTACCTTCTTTCTCGGAATTGGGATCGGGAATGTGGTTCTCATGACATGTTAGCTTCACGGAAGTAGGTAAGTATATTTTTTATTATTTTTATTATTTTTTTTTAAAAAAAAATAATAAAAACAAGTTACTTACCTCTTCTCCTACTTCTTTTTAAATAAAACAAGTAAATACTAACTTTCTTTCTCGGAATTGGGATCAGGAATGTAGTTCTCATGGCATGTTAGGTTGTAGAATTTGGGAGGTTGAAAAACATGAAAAAAATAAACTTTCCTTTCTTTATAATAGTTTTATTTTTATGTAACTTTATGTGTTTAATAATATATATATATATTATGAAAAAGTTTAATAAATAAAATAATAAAAATATAAATAATTGTTTCGCGGATAACAAATAAATAATATAATGAATAAAAATATTAATATAAAATGGCGATATATAACGTTATATATATGCCGTTCGTAAAACGTAATACGAACGAAACGTTCGTTATACGTTATAAAACGGCGATATATAACGTTATATATACGCCGTTCATAAAACGTATAACGAACGGAATGTATTTATAGCGTACTAGAACGTTATGTTCTAGTACGTAGGTGTCGTTCTAGAACGCTATAAATACGTTCCGTTCGTTATACGTTGTAGAACGCTATATAAAAATTACTGATGTTAGAACTAATTATCCTACAATAACTGCTGAAAAATCGAAAGTAGTGTTTCACAATATTACTCAAGGGAATCAACCTGTGGGTCAGTTTTATGCAAATTTAAAAAGAATGGTTAAGCTCGCCTATCCAGCTCTTCCAGAAGCAAATCAAGAAGAAATGATCAGGCAACAATTCTTCCAGGGGCTTTCTCCTGATAATAAGTTAGAAGTACGATGTATTGGTTTCGAAAATCCAATTTCCGCTTTACTTCCAAAATTAGAAGAAATTGAAAGGCAAAAGGCTGAATTAATGTTAGGCGAGTATAACCCCGATTCGCATCTCGTCACTTCTCGATCACGATCTAAAGCCAGTACGAAAGATTCTTATATGGCTGGTAACACAGGCATGAGTAAAGACGAAATGGAAAACTTTATAAAATCCGTAATGGCGTCTTCTCAATCTCAACCTGTTTCTACACATTTAGCTTCTCAACCACGGAGTGGAGAATTAGTACGGCTCAGTCAAATGGAACCAGGTAAAATATATAGAGATTCAAATTTGCATTTGAATAATCAAGAATAACTTGAAATGAGTGACGCATTAGATCGTCTTAGTGCCACGGCAGGTCCATCTGTTTTACAATCATTAATAGATACAATTACTAAAGGAGTAGTTGATAAATTCTCTTCCTTATCACCTAAGAAAAGCAATGGAAAAGAATTAAAAAAATATAAAGTCGACTCAGATGAAGATCTGGCTGATCATATGAATAAATTGTCAATAAATAAGGCTATAACTAGACAGATTAAGAAGGAGGTCAAGAAATCGTCCCAACACAGGTGTTCAGGATGCCATAGAACTGGACATCGTTCAAATTCTTCTAAATGTCCGAAAAATAAAAAGAAGAGCAGGTCTAAGAAGAAAGGTAATGTTAATAAGGTTACTCTAGATTCAGGTTCAGATACTAACAATTCTTCTGATAGCGATTCTGGATTTGATTCTGGGACAGGGTCTAATATCGAGAACACCTCCTCCGATTCTGATTCTGAGAATAACTTTACCGAGGATGACGTCGTGAAAATTATCAATGCTGTCAATGCCGCCAAATCAAAAAAAAGTAAAACGGGGGGTAGAGCTAGTCTCAAGACACATAAACCATCTTCTGGGAAAAAGTCCAAATCACGTAAAACAAAAAAAGTTACCCTTGAGCAGAATATTCAACGAATTTTATTAGAAATACTCAAAAAGGTCTTACCCCCACATCAGTTGAAAAAACTTAGCACGAATGTGCCAGCTCACGCTAAACCTGAGAACAAAAACTTAATCGTCCCAGATTTCACGAATTACAGGGAACCAGTTCCAGATGTACCTGATTCGAATGGGGAAGAAGATATATTGAACGACCCCATAGAAATCGATTTTGTTCAAAGAAAGGATCCCGCTACAGATATTGCTACTGTGAAGTGTAAAATTAACTGTCTAGTGATCCCTGCGGGTGGGATCGATTCACTTGCTAACTTCTCTATTATGACCGAAGATATTGCTAAGCGTGCGAAGTTGAAAATGAATCCAGATGAAAAACATAAGCTTAGTGGAGTTTCCACTCATACCGAATCTATTGGAACCGTACATAATGTACCAGTAACCTTTGCTCCAGGTTGCGTTATACATTCTGATTTTGCTGTAGTTAGGTATCGCAAACCAATGTTAATTTTACCTAATCCATTACTTGATAAATATGATTATGATTTACTCGCATCGAAACGACTATTGAAACTTGTATGTAATGGTAAGGAACATTTTATTCCAATTAATATGCACGAGGTCAAGAACAAACTCGAAGTAAACTGCGCAACTGTAGCTCAAGATAGTAAGTCTCTGGTATCTGATCAAATTTCACAGGAGACAGATGGGAATGAGGATGATAATGTTATACGTGTTACCCAAATTCCAAATAATTTGGGATTTGGGACGCCAAAATGCACAAATTACTAGTATTTGGGATTTGGGATTTGGGATTTCGGCAAAAGATACTAATTATAATTTGGGATTTGGGATTTGGGATTTTGGCATTTGAGATTTCGGCATTTGGATTTTGAATTTGGGCGGCAGGTATAGATAATGTACCATTCAACGAGTGGTGCGCTCCTGCGGGTTTTAGTTTAGATTCTGCCAATCTGACTTTAAAAAAAAAACGCATGAGCTATGAAGAGTTAGAAAAATCGCTATATGAGGTACTCAACTCCAGGTTTAAATTAATCGAACTCAATAAAAAATTGCAACTTCATAGAAATATGCCTGAAGATTTTTATGAAAAAATTGTCAATACTGATATAGAAAAGGCGAAGATAGATTAGTTGAGATTTAAAAATCTTTCAGACTTGCACTCAGCTTCTTCTGCTTCTCTAGCTTCACGTTCGATTATAGTATACATGTATACATGTTCCCAAAANAACCTTTGCTCCAGGTTGCGTTATACATTCTGATTTTGCTGTAGTTAGGTATCGCAAACCAATGTTAATTTTACCTAATCCATTACTTGATAAATATGATTATGATTTACTCGCATCGAAACGACTATTGAAACTTGTATGTAATGGTAAGGAACATTTTATTCCAATTAATATGCACGAGGTCAAGAACAAACTCGAAGTAAACTGCGCAACTGTAGCTCAAGATAGTAAGTCTCTGGTATCTGATCAAATTTCACAGGAGACAGATGGGAATGAGGATGATAATGTTATACGTGTTACCCAAATTCCAAATAATTTGGGATTTGGGACGCCAAAATGCACAAATTACTAGTATTTGGGATTTGGGATTTGGGATTTCGGCAAAAGATACTAATTATAATTTGGGATTTGGGATTTGGGATTTTGGCATTTGAGATTTCGGCATTTGGATTTTGAATTTGGGCGGCAGGTATAGATAATGTACCATTCAACGAGTGGTGCGCTCCTGCGGGTTTTAGTTTAGATTCTGCCAATCTGACTTTAAAAAAAAAACGCATGAGCTATGAAGAGTTAGAAAAATCGCTATATGAGGTACTCAACTCCAGGTTTAAATTAATCGAACTCAATAAAAAATTGCAACTTCATAGAAATATGCCTGAAGATTTTTATGAAAAAATTGTCAATACTGATATAGAAAAGGCGAAGATAGATTAGTTGAGATTTAAAAATCTTTCAGACTTGCACTCAGCTTCTTCTGCTTCTCTAGCTTCACGTTCGATTATAGTATACATGTATACATGTTCCCAAAATTGATTTTGGATTTTTGAGATATTTCGACTTTTTGAGATTTATGCAAAATCTATTCTATATATAGAAGTAAAAAAAGTACCCAGTTATGTGTATCTTCAATCAAAGAATAAATCTGGGTGGTCAAAAAATTTCGGGTTTTAAATAAAATAATTTCGTCTTCTATGAAAAACTATTTCGACTTTTTCCTCAAAATTGCAATTTCGGGACCCCAAAATAATTTTGCGTGCAAGTATATATACATGTCATCTTTTCCTCCTACTTTTTTTATCAATTTATTGACCGTGTCAACCCCACTGATAACATGTGGCTTGAGTTGGAAACTCGTGGCTCTGTCACTGGTATACTTGTACGCAAAATTATTTTGGGGCCCCGAAATTGCAATTTTGGGGAAAAAAGTCGACATAGAAGACGAAATTATTTTACTTAAAACCTGAAATTTTTTGACCATCCAGATTTATTCTTTGATTGAAGATACACATAACTGGGTACTTTTTTTACTTCCATATATAGAATAGATTCTGCATAAATCTCAAAAAGTCGAAATACCTCAAAAATCCAAAATCAATTTTGGGAACATGTATAGTCACTGGCACTAGCTCTACTATTAGGTAAGTCAGAAATTTGAACAGATTTAGATCTCAGTTTTCTATTTTTAACCCGCTTATCAAAAATAGCATTAGAATCTAGATGTGGGCTCAAAGAACCATTGCTTTGCAACGCACAGGGTGCGGCGTCTCTGATACATAAAATATCTTTGTTAATTTGATGCGTTTCAAATACTGAAGTCTGACCATTAGAATTTTCAACCATACTAGCTTGGTCAATATCTGGTAAGTGCGATTCAGGTATAGATAAATTCTGATTTTGGGATGCTACTGAAGAAGCTGAGCTTCGAGTCTTCGACTCATCTGATACAGGCTGGTACCATTCTACCATACCAACTTCTTGTCCTCTCCAAATTCTATAAAAACGGTTATTCTTCATAAAGTATTTTTTTTTTAATTCTTTTAAAACCTCAGTTTTGGGTTTTGCATCACGATATTGCATAATAAATTTATAATCTTCTGATGATAATGGAACTGCATTAGATCGCATACGTGTACGTTTAACCATGTTAATATTTTTGCTTTGTAGGAATATAGTACCTATAATATCTATAATATATATATATTTTTTTAAAAAAATTATTTATACTACGCATAGTATCCATAATTAGTATGTANTAATTTTGGCATCCCAAATTATTTTTGGCATCCCAAATATTTGGGAGCTGAAAAAATATTTGCGTGGGAAAAAATATTTGAGTCAGTGTAACGGAATAATTAAAGATTTTTTTAATGTGCAACATGATAATCAGTTTAAAATATAATAAAAAAAAAATACTTACCTTTCTCTAAAATTAGGTTCGTGGGTTCGTGAGGGCTTCGCGGATCCGCAGGGATGGTACGGTAAGTATTTTTATTTTTTTTATTTTTTATTTTTTATTTTTATTTATTTTAAATTATTTTTTTTTTAAAAAAAATATACTTACCTTTCTTCTTCCCTCTCTAGAATTAGGCTCGTGGTCCGGGGGGACGATACAGCAAGATAGAATTTTTTTTATTATTCTATCTGTTGCGTAACGGATAGAATTTTTTTATTATTTTTTTTATTATTCTATCCGTTGCGCAACAGATAGAATTTTTTTATTATTCTATCCATTGCGCAACGGATAGAATTTTTTTTATTATTCTATCCGTTGCGCAACAGATAGAATTTTTATTATTATTCTATCCGTTGCGCAACGGATAGAATTTTTTTTATTATTCTATCCGTTGCGCAACGGATAGAATTTTTNTAATTTGGGATGCCAAAATTAATTTGGGATTTGGAACTTTTTGACCCTTGGGTCCCAAATAATTTTGGCATATTTTGGCAGCCATAATGCCAAAATAATTTGGGATTTGGGCGGCAGGTATAACTATGTGTACTATATATACTAAGTGTACTTTATGTACTATGTGTGTTATACATACTACCTGTACTAGTTATCCATATTATAAATACTATGTGTACTATACATACTAATTATGGATACTATGCGTAGTATAAATAATTTTTTTAAAAAAATATATATATATTATAGATATTATAGGTACTATATTCCTACAAAGCAAAAATATTAACATGGTTAAACGTACACGTATGCGATCTAATGCAGTTCCATTATCATCAGAAGATTATAAATTTATTATGCAATATCGTGATGCAAAACCCAAAACTGAGGTTTTAAAAGAATTAAAAAAAAAATACTTTATGAAGAATAACCGTTTTTATAGAATTTGGAGAGGACAAGAAGTTGGTATGGTAGAATGGTACCAGCCTGTATCAGATGAGTCGAAGACTCGAAGCTCAGCTTCTTCAGTAGCATCCCAAAATCAGAATTTATCTATACCTGAATCGCACTTACCAGATATTGACCAAGCTAGTATGGTTGAAAATTCTAATGGTCAGACTTCAGTATTTGAAACGCATCAAATTAACAAAGATATTTTATGTATCAGAGACGCCGCACCCTGTGCGTTGCAAAGCAATGGTTCTTTGAGCCCACATCTAGATTCTAATGCTATTTTTGATAAGCGGGTTAAAAATAGAAAACTGAGATCTAAATCTGTTCAAATTTCTGACTTACCTAATAGTAGAGCTAGTGCCAGTGACTATACATGTTCCCAAAATTGATTTTGGATTTTTGAGGTATTTCGACTTTTTGAGATTTATGCAGAATCTATTCTATATATGGAAGTAAAAAAAGTACCCAGTTATGTGTATCTTCAATCAAAGAATAAATCTGGGTGGTCAAAAAATTTCGGGTTTTAAATAAAATAATTTCGTCTTCTATGAAAAACTATTTCGACTTTTTCCTCAAAATTGCAATTTCGGGACCCCAAAATAATTTTGCGTGCAAGTATATATACATGTCATCTTTTCCTCCTACTTTTTTTATCAATTTATTGACCGTGTCAACCCCACTGATAACATGTGGCTTGAGTTGGAAACTCGTGGCTCTGTCACTGGTATACTTGTACGCAAAATTATTTTGGGGCCCCGAAATTGCAATTTTGGGGAAAAAAGTCGACATAGAAGACGAAATTATTTTACTTAAAACCTGAAATTTTTTGACCATCCAGATTTATTCTTTGATTGAAGATACACATAACTGGGTACTTTTTTTACTTCCATATATAGAATAGATTCTGCATAAATCTCAAAAAGTCGAAATACCTCAAAAATCCAAAATCAATTTTGGGAACATGTATAGTCACTGGCACTAGCTCTACTATTAGGTAAGTCAGAAATTTGAACAGATTTAGATCTCAGTTTTCTATTTTTAACCCGCTTATCAAAAATAGCATTAGAATCTAGATGTGGGCTCAAAGAACCATTGCTTTGCAACGCACAGGGTGCGGCGTCTCTGATACATAAAATATCTTTGTTAATTTGATGCGTTTCAAATACTGAAGTCTGACCATTAGAATTTTCAACCATACTAGCTTGGTCAATATCTGGTAAGTGCGATTCAGGTATAGATAAATTCTGATTTTGGGATGCTACTGAAGAAGCTGAGCTTCGAGTCTTCGACTCATCTGATACAGGCTGGTACCATTCTACCATACCAACTTCTTGTCCTCTCCAAATTCTATAAAAACGGTTATTCTTCATAAAGTATTTTTTTTTTAATTCTTTTAAAACCTCAGTTTTGGGTTTTGCATCACGATATTGCATAATAAATTTATAATCTTCTGATGATAATGGAACTGCATTAGATCGCATACGTGTACGTTTAACCATGTTAATATTTTTGCTTTGTAGGAATATAGTACCTATAATATCTATAATATATATATATTTTTTTAAAAAAATTATTTATACTACGCATAGTATCCATAATTAGTATGTATAGTACACATAGTATTTATAATATGGATAACTAGTACAGGTAGTATGTATAACACACATAGTACATAAAGTACACTTAGTATATATAGTACACATAGTTATACCTGCCGCCCAAATCCCAAATTATTTTGGCATTATGGCTGCCAAAATATGCCAAAATTATTTGGGACCCAAGGGTCAAAAAGTTCCAAATCCCAAATTAATTTTGGCATCCCAAATTAATTTTGGCATCCCAAATTAATTTTGGCATCCCAAATTATTTTTGGCATCCCAAATATTTGGGAGCTGAAAAAATATTTGCGTGAGAAAAAATATTTGCGTCAGTGTAACGAAATAATTAAAGATTTTTTTAATGTGCAACATGATAATCAGTTTAAAAAATAATAAAAAAAAATACCTACCTTTCTCTAAAATTAGGTTCGTGGGTTCGTGAGGGCTTCGCGGATCCGCAGGGATGGTACGGTAAGTATTTTTATTTTTTTTATTTTTTATTTTTTATTTTTATTTATTTTAAATTATTTTTTTTTTAAAAAAAATATACTTACCTTTCTTCTTCCCTCTCTAGAATTAGGCTCGTAGGTTCGTGAGGATGTCTGTGGAAGTCGAAATGGGCTTCGCGGACCGGGGAGACGTAGGGTAAGTATTTTTTTATTTTTTTTTATAATTCTTTTTTAAAATATTTTTTTTTTTTAAAAAATAAATAAAAATATACTTACCTTTCTCCTTCCCTCTCTAGAATTAGGCTCGTGGTCCGGGGGGACGATACAGCAAGATAGAATTTTTTTTATTATTCTATCTGTTGCGTAACGGATAGAATTTTTTTATTATTTTTTTTATTATTCTATCCGTTGCGCAACAGATAGAATTTTTATTATTATTCTATCCGTTGCGCAACGGATAAAATAATAAAAAAAATAATAAAAAATTCTATCCGTTGCGCAACGGATAGAATAATAAAAAAAATAATAAAAAAATTAATTTTTATTATTATTCTATCCGTTGTGCAACAGATAGAATTTTTTTTATTATTCTATCCGTTGCCCAACGGATAGAATTTTTATTATTATTCTATCCGTTGCCCAACGGATAGAATTTTTTATTATTCTATCCGTTGCGCAACAGATAGAATTTTTTTTATTATTCTATCCGTTGCCCAACGGATAGAATTTTTATTATTATTCTATCCGTTGCGCAACGGATAGAATTTTTTTTATTATTCTATCCGTTACCTAACGGATAGAATTTTTTTATTATTTTTTTTATTATTTTATCCGTTGCGTAATGGATAGAATTTTTATTATTATTCTATCCGTTGCGCAACGGATAGAATTTTTATTATTATGTATTCTATCCATTGCACAACGGATAGAATTTTTATTATATTCTATCCGTTGCACAACGGATAGAATTTTTTTTTATAGTTTTTTTTTTATCTTTTTTTTTTTTAAATATATATTTTTTTTAAAAAAATAAATAAAATATACTTACCTTTCTCCTTCCCTTTTTATAATTAGGCTTGTGGGTTCGTGAGGATGTCCGTGGAAGCCGAAATGGGCTTCGCAGACCCGGGGGGACGTAGGGTAAGTATTTTTTTATTTTTTTTTATAATTATTTTTTTAAAATATATTCTTTTTTTAAAAAAATAAATAAAATATACTTACCTTTCTCCTTCCCTTTTTATAATTAGGCTTGTGGGTTCGTGAGGATGTCCGTGGAAGCCGAAATGGGCTTCGCAGACCCGGGGGGACGTAGGGTAAGTATTTTTTTATTTTTTTTTATAATTATTTTTTTAAAATATATTCTTTTTTTAAAAAAATAAATAAAATATACTTACCTTTCTCCTTCCCTTTTTATAATTAGGCTTGTGGGTTCGTGAGGATGTCCGTGGAAGCCGAAATGGGCTTCGCAGACCCGGGGGGACGTAGGGTAAGTATTTTTTTATTTTTTTTTATAATTATTTTTTTAAAATATATTCTTTTTTTAAAAAAATAAATAAAATATACTTACCTTTCTCCTTCCCTTTTTATAATTAGGCTTGTGGGTTCGTGAGGATGTCCGTGGAAGCCGAAATGGGCTTCGCAGACCCGGGGGGACGTAGGGTAAGTATTTTTTTATTTTTTTTTATAATTATTTTTTTAAAATATATTTTTTTTTTTAAAAAATAAATAAAAATATACTTACCTTTCTCCTTCTCTCTCTATAATTAGGCTCGTGGGTTCGTGAGGATGTCCGTGAAAGTTGAAATGGGCTTCGCGGGCCTGCGGTAGGTTTCACGAGCTCGCGAGAACATATATTAAGTATTTATTATTATTATTATTATTATTATTATTGTTATTATTATTATTATTATTATTATTATATTTTACTTATCTTTTTTTTCACTTTTAACATATAGGCTTGTATAATATAAGTTAGTTCCACATTGTTACTATTTTTTTATTTATTNTAAAAATGAAGTCTGGCAGCACTTTAACACTATCCCAGCTGATTCAACAAATGGAAAAAAAGATTTACATTCTGGGGCAGCATGCAAATTTTGCAAACAAAAATGGTCTTGTGGAAAAACCTCTGAAATGATAGCACATCTTGCTCTACAATGTCCAAAACCACCACCACCAGAAGTTCGTGCTTTATATCTTGAAATATTAAATAATGGATCATTTGATGATAATGATGATGATAATTCTTCTAAACGATCAAAACCATATAAGCAATCAAAAATTACAAATCATGTAGAACGATTAACAGTTACAGATGATAAGCAAAGAAGATGTTCTAGAGCACTTACCAAATTTTTTGTTACTTGTGGGGTCCCTTTGTGGATTGTAGAAAATCCTTTTTTTATTGATTATTCAAAAGAATTATGTCCAGGTTTTCAAGTTCCTAAAAGAACAATTCTATCTACTACTATGATTAATGTAGAAACTGCTACTGTTATAGCTGAAATGAAAAAGAAACTTTCTAATGAGACAAATTTAACTTTAGGTATTGTTTTATTTGATTTTTTAATTAATTAAATAATTAATAATAATTAATAATTTAAATTTTAATTATATAAATAACAATTCTAATATTTTAGGTTTAGATGGATGGACTTCTCCAGCTGGCCAATCTTTATATATTTTTTTAATTATGACAAGTGATGGAAAAGAATATATACATTCTTTAAAGAATTTTTCTAAAAATTCTCATACAGGAGAATTTTTAAAAAATGAAATTATTAAAGTTATTGAAGAAGTAGGTGCTGAGAAATTTTGTTCTATAGTATCGGATCATGCTTCAAATGTAGTTCTAGCAAAGAATTTAGTGTCAACAAAATATCCACATATTTTTCCAATCCGATGTATTGCACATCATATTAATTTACACTGGTCGAATGAACAAAAATCGGAATCCTATTGATAGCGCAAATATGCATAAATCGGACATCCTATTTGTGAAAATTCATAAATCGGAAATTCCTATTTATAAATCGAAAAAAATCGACTGCCTATACTTAATAAATCTTAGCAAATTTAGCCATCAATCGGAATCCTATTCATGGTAAAACCGTCCTATTTTTTTCCATTCGACCAGTGTTATTATCAAGTGACATCATAAAACTTAATTGGGCTACAAATATTATCACATGTTGTAAAAAAATTGTAACCTTTTTTAAACAATCTCATGCTGGTGGTGCTATTCTCCAACAAGAGATTGTTGAAAATATGATCAAAGGTGGTGGATTGAAAAAATATGTTATAACAAGATGGACTACAGCATATGATTGTACAGATTCAATTATAAGATGTAAAAATACTTTAAAACAGGTAATAATATATTTCAAATTAAAATTTTAATTAAATTTAATTTATATTAATTTAATTTTATTATAATTAATTTTAATTTAACTTTTATTATAATTAATTTTAAAGATTTTAGAAAATGAATCACAATTATTAAATCTTGAAATAATTTCAATTTTACGAAAGCAAAATTTTTTTAGAAATGTTAAAGATTTGAGAACAATATTATTGCCTATTAAAAAGGCAATAATAAATCTTGAACATAAATCAACAACTTTAGCTGACTATTTTATCAATCTTGTAATTATGGCAACAGCTATTAAAGAATTGTCACAAACAAGTAATCAAAATTTTTCTAAAGAATGTCAAAATGTTTTTGATAAAAGATGGAAAGAGTTTAATTTTGACTATTATCTCTTGGCTTATTTTTTACATCCTAAATATAGAGGTATTTATATTATTTTTTTTAAATATTATTTTAAATTAAATAAATATTTACTTATTCATTAATAATTTAGATACTGGTTTACAAATAAATACTTTTCGTATTATATGTGAAAAAGCTTTATCAATATGGAAATTATTAGGAGGAAGGGAAAAATCTGCTAATGAATTAATTGCACAAATTTCAAACTATTCTTTAAAAAGTAAACCATATGATTTTGAATTTGTAACTGGAATTCATACAGTAAAAAATTGGTGGCTTATGTGCAAACAACAAAATAATCATATTCAAAAACTTGCTCTTTTAATGGCATCAATTGTACCAAGTAATGCAAGTTGTGAAAGATATTTTTCAATATTGGGTTGGTATATGAATAAACGACGAACAAGGTAATTTTATTTGAAATTATTTTATAATTTTATAATATTTAATTATTTAATTAATATTAATAAATTTTTTAATTTTAGTTTAAATTGTTCACTTTTACAAAATATGTTANGAAAATAATCAATTTGAAAATAATGAAGGTGAAAATCAAATATCAAATTCTCAAAATTTTGATTCATTTTTTAATGTTACTGATATTGAACTTCGACGAGTTCTTGAAATTGAAGTAACTGTTGAAATACCTTTATCAACAGAATATACAGATTCTGGTGAACAGGATTTTAATATTGAATCAATAATAAATAAATCATTAGAAAGACGTGAATCTGGTATAAATAATATTACAGAATAATAATAATAATTATTATAATATAATAATAATAATAATAATAATAATAA
>PQFF01000014.1:27374-52587 GCA_003547095.1 Diversispora epigaea
CTTTGCGGCAAATCTAAAGAAAAATGTGTTAATATAAATTTAATAACGTTATATAACAATTTTTACCAAAAAAGAATACTTACAATTTTCATTATTTGTTTTTCAATTTCTTTTTTATTTGTTAATTTATAAGGCTTTTTGACATAATCTTTATGAAGGCTTTCATATGTTTCTGTTGTATACTCATTAATGGCACCAAATTCACGAATTGAAGAGCAAATATGGAACACCCACGAATGTAATTTAGGAAATTGAAGCTCAGATTTTGAATGTTCTTTAAATAGTTCAATAAAAAGTTTTGCCCATTCATTTATTGATTCCTGAAATTATTTAGAAAAAATTTTAATAAAAATCGTTATACAACGAATTAAAATATTATATAAAGATATATATTGTTACCTGCAGAAGAGTTACATCAGATTCTTCATAATTTTCTTTTCTTGATAATAAATACATTTTGTTCCATTTTAAATATACTTCAGTAATTTTGTTATTTTTAATAAAATTCGGACTTCCGGAATCTTTGTAGAGTTCGTCTACAATAAAAATCATTATTTTCATAAGGCTCCGATATTCCGAAGCGGTAAGTAAGGTAAGATGTAAAAAACCGTTGGGAAACGATTTTAGATCTTTATAGCGGGGAATTAATTTAACGCGACGATTCATTTCATCGATAACAGATTTTCCACATTGTTTATTAATTAAAATTTTTGTAAAGTTTAATTGATGTTGGAAAAGGCCAAGATCAAGGTGATGCATTCTATCGGGTACTGTAGCGGCATATATGTTGATATTCCTATTAAATTTTAAATTTTGATTAATACTTTTATTATTTTATTTATTCAAAATTATAAAATTCCATACTTACGGGACACTCCAAAAAAAATTTTGTACGTTTTCGATACTAACGTTTTTTCCCGTATTATTTTTATAATATAATTTCATATTATTGTGAGATCTTGGTTCTATTTGATTGCTATTTAAGTTTATATTTGATAAATCTTCCTTGGAAACGAGGCAAAAATGACAGGGGTAATTTGATTTCGTTGATTTATATGTTAATGCAAATGTGCATGCTTCGGGCNCTTCGGATATTTTTTGAGTATCATCTTTTGCTTTTATAATAGGAAGATATGCTAATAATTGTTTTACATCCGGTTTATTTCTACGCCATGTTATGATATTGCCTAGAGTTACAAAAATTGGATGCAAGGTATTTTTTCCAAGAGAGTCAGTTGTTGAAGCGTCAGAATATAATATGATTGATAATAGATATGAACCAGTTGGTAAAGTTTTTTCAGTTCGTGCCCACCAATTGGAGGTGTATTGCTCATTGTAATTTCTATTATTATTTGTCTATAAAACGGTATATAACGTTAGAAAATAATAATTTATTATATTATATTGTTAAAATTAATTACCTGATCATTTTTAAAATTAAATGTTATATATTTATGTATATCTTTTATTGATAAAATGTTTTTAATACAATTTATTATAGGCCGATAATATATGATATAATCTTTGTTATTATATTTTAAAATTACTTTTTCTTTGTTTAATAAGTTAATTAATTTCATCCTATCCATTAGTTTTCTTCCTTGTTCTATGTTTTTGGGAAGAAGTGATGTCGGTAGGTTTGAATGTTTATTAAAAAAACGTATTATTGCGTTTCCGGCTTTATTATTTAGGTTATGTTGGATAATTAATGTCATTAAATCAGAATAGGTATTGTTTGGAAATTTTGGTATGGTTTTAGTTTCTTCTTCTGCTAATTCGGATTCTTCAGATTCGTCAGATTCATTATCAGTTTTATCTGATTCGAATTTGGTTTTATCAGATTTGGATTCAGATTCGGTTTCGGTTTCGGTTTCATCAGATTTGGATTTGGATTCATCAGTTTCAAATTCGGGTTCTCTGGATGCAAGCTCTTCATATCGTATGGATGCGAATTCTTCGAATGTTAGGCTATTCATACTTTGCGGAAGTTCATCTATTTCAACTTTATAATTTATATTGGTTACATATATTTGATAATAATCGAAAGATTATAATAAGAAATTTTCACACACCTTGCATAATGTCACTGGTTTCGTTGCTTCTTGAACTAAACATAGGTTCATCATCCGATATATAAATTATTTCATTATTTCGATTATCTTCGCTATTATCCTATATAAATAATGAATTATTAAAAAATTAATAATATTATATAACAAATTTTATGATATTTCATTAATATTGATTACATCTTGCTCAGGCGTAATTATATCAAATTCATTTTGAATTTCTTCAGAACTACTAGAACTACTTGAATCATAATTTTCAGAACATCTTTTTACATGCTGACTGTAAGCAGAACGGCTTGAAAGAACACGATTACAAAACGGACATTCAAAAGCCATTGTTATCATTAAATGAATAATTGGAAGGAATGATTAATAAAATGAATTGAATTTGGTTCATTTAAATACTTNAAATATTCCGTATTACATATAAACCATTGTTTATACTGTTATGCAGATCTATATATGCATGATCAGGAATGATCTGCATTATCAATTAATCAAATGATAAAATACTATTTAAACCCCTACCTTATAAAGGTTGTTTACTTACCACAAAAAATGAAGGGATAACTTTAAGTGAAAAATTTCGAACTAAGTTTCGAAATTTTTTATCTTATACACTCATTTAATAATTACTTTTTTTTTGTTTCACTTTCATAATTTTACAATATGATGCCAAGTAATTACAAAAATCCTTTATTTACATTATGTATATTAAATATAATAAAAAAATATATTAAATTTTTCATCGAAAAAAAACGTTATATAACGTAATATTCTCGATTTTTTTTTGCTAAAAGTCCAATTTCAAAAATACTTTTTTTTTAATTTTCAAAAATTTTTTTTTTCAAATTCAACTAACTACACCAAAGAATATATCGCACATACATGCAGATATTTTAGAAAGAGAAAAAATAATGATAAATATAAATATTTAATTTATTTGTTAAAGAAGTGGGGATAAATCTATATAAAGAGTAAAATAATATATTATTTGAGATAAAATAATGTCAAAATATAATTTAAAAAAGAGAATATAATAATATATATATATATATATATATAACGAAATGTTTCGTTATATATTCAAAATGTAATAAATAAAAATATATTTTATTCATAAGCCACGTAATACAAGAAAATCCAAAATCAACAATAACAATAAAGAAGCAACGGCGACATCATCAACGTCAGTTTCAACTCCTACTTCGGCATCAAGATCAATAGCAACAACAAGATCAACTTTAAAATTAACATCAAAATCAACATCAAAATCAATCCCAACAAAATCAAAATCTTCCGCTTCAACTCTTACCACGTTAACTCCAACTGCATCGACTCCAACTGCATCAACTCCTACTGCATCAACTACTACTGCATCAACTACTACTGCATCAACTACTACTGCATCGACTACTACCGCATCAACTCCTACTGAATCAACTCCTACTGAATCAACTCCTACTGCATCAACTCCTACTGCATCAACTCAATCCACATCTTTTCCAATTTTCAAAAGAAAATCCCAATCATTATCTTCATTGGATGAAGCTAACAAAAAAAAGCAAACTAATAAATTTGGGGGTAATAAATGTTATATATCAGTTTTGAAAATAATTAAATATATTATAAGATAATTAATGTTGAATTTCTACAATTTAGATGAAAAAACGAATCAAAAAATAATGAATACACTACTAGAAATAAAAAAAGACATAACTGAAATAAAAAAAGACATTACCGAAATAAAAAAAAATGGAAATGATTCAAATAATTCGAAAGAACAGAAGAAATCGGAAGAATTATATTTAAATGTAAGAATTTTGTTATACTTTATTTTCTATATATATAAATAAAAATTAATTATAAATATTTTTTACAGGAGATAGCCAATATTGTATCGGAACCATTTATAGAAACAGATATGTACCCGGACTTAGAAAAATTAAAAAAAGAAACAAAGAACTACATAAATTCGACCAATCCCGGATTTATTGCAAAATATTCGGAAAAAAGATGGAATTCGTATTTTGAAAAAAGTATTCATAGTAAGGTATATAATTTAATTAATAATTTACTTTATATTAAATGACATTTAATAAAAAATGACGTTAAATAACGTTTTATAATATAGTTGCTATTGAAACTTCGATCAAAGAGGGGCAATATGGTTGCCAAAATTAAATCGTCAATATTTTCTACCTTTGGCGAAGATTCATTACCAAGTATTAATACCAGCGCGACGGAAAAAGAAATAATGGATTGGAAAAAAAAAGAAGAAGTTAGAAAAGCATTCAAAAAATTACATAAAAAGATAAATGAAGACGATGATGATGAAAAACTAACATGGTGTAATAGAATATTACAAAAAGCTTTTACAAATCCCGCTAAGAAAACAAAATACCTCCTTGCGTTTGCCGTAGGAGTAATTGAAATAACTCTTGATCCCGATAATGGAGGTATACAAATAAAAGACGTAATCATGAAATCAAAAATCAGAAAATATATAGTAAGTTTTATATTAATTTATTGAAGACACCAGAAAAACAAAAAAAAACGTTAAATATCGTTATAATTTAGGATAAAATCGAAAATGGAAATATCTATATTTCATCATCAGAATCAGAATCATCCTCAGAATCCGCCTCAGAATTCGAAAAGGATAACAATGACAATATGAATGAAGACAACGAAGATGATGGCGTAATTTATATTGACTCTAATGAAGAAAACGATATAAATTTGGACGAATACAATATAGATGAAAGCGATATGGAATGAAAAAATGATGTTTATTACTTTAATATTTTAAAAAATTCATAACGAAATAATATTTTTTTATATATTTCATGTAATAATTATAATAAAAGTAAAATAATAGTTAATAAAAGAAAATAATAAAGATTGAAATTAAATTTTATATTCAAAAAAAGTGTAATTTTTGAAAAAACGAATAAATTAAATTAAAAAACATTATTTAACGATAAATTTAATAAAAAAAATGCAAATAAACATTAAAGCAATTAATCCGACGTTCTAGATCACAATAAATATGTTCTGCTCGTCTATGTTATTAAACGATGCTTTAAATATCATTATATATCGCGTAAAACGAACATTTTGTACCGTACTGACTATACATGTTCCCAAAATTGATTTTGGATTTTTGAGGTATTTCGACTTTTTGAGATTTATGCAGAATTTATTCTATATATGGAAATAAAAAAAGTATCCAGTTATGTGTATCTTCAATCAAAGAATAAATCTGGGTGGTCAAAAAATTTCGGATTTTAAGTAAAATAATTTCGTCTTCTATGAAAAACTATTTCGACTTTTTTCCCCAAAATACCAATTTCGGGGCCCCAAAATAATTTTGCGTGCAAGTATAGTACTGACTAACGATAATAAACACCGATATACAACGTTATTAATACGAAACGTTCGTTATACGTTCTAAAACAGCGATATATAACGTTATATATACACCGTTCATTAAACGTAGTATAAACGGTACGTATTTATAGCGTACTAGAACGTTACGTTTTAGTACGTAGGTGTCGTTCTAGAACGCAATACGAACGTTCCGTCCATAGAACGTTATATAACGTTATATAAAAATTACTGATGTATTGAATTGAGTCAGACGCAATTAAAATTGAGAAAAATTGGAATTGAGTCAAGGCAAATTTTGATTTTTATTAGTGATTGACGCAATTAGTTGAGTCAGACGCAATTAAAAATTGAAATTTTAAGAGTTGAGTCAAAGTCAAATTAGTTTTGACGACATATATAGTCTTTTCGTTGCGGCGACGCCCTTTAACATTGTTATATTTAACAAGAGGTGTAACTGTTTATGCATTCAAATAAGATGTGTCTGCGTATTAACTCAAACGCAAAAAGTATTCTCTCTTTAAAACATTACTGCGTATTAACTCAAACGCAAAAAGTATTCTCTCTTTAAAACATTACTGCGTATTAACTCAAACGTAAAAAATATTTTCTCTTTAAACATTACTGCGTATTAACTCAAACGCAAAAAGTATTCTCTCTTTAAAACAAAACAAATATACGTTTACTCATCAAACGCTCAAAGATAATATGCGTTTACTCATCAAACGTTCAAAGATAATATGTTCTTTCAACATAAGTCATGACTTTATTTATTCTTTCGCAAAAGTTTATATTTAATTTCATTAACTCAAGAATATTAACATTATACAATTATACAATCAAGCATTTAATCCTATAACATTCAATATTCCTTTATTAATTATAGATAAGTTTATTAATAATTAAAATACAAATAAAAAAAAAAAAATAATTTACTATTATTTTTCGATAATTATACTTTCATCGTTCAAGAATTTAGGGTTAAAAATAAAATTAAACATTCTGTTTAATAAAATAGATTTTCTACCTTAGAGTTTCTCTTTTAAGAATAGGATATTTCCATCCTTTTATTGAAAGAGGATTGGAATCTAAATTCCTCTCTTTTCTCTTAAAATGCAGAGGGCTTGTATTTATAACTATTGGAGTTGTACTGTACTTCCTATTTTAGTACTGTGATCTACTATTTTACTGTGCCACTGTGTTACTTATATTACTGTGCCTTTGTGTAATCATTACTATTATCGTGTAACTTTACTGTGCCACAAGGTCATGTGATCAAACTATTTATAAGCTGATATACATATAAGAATCTAATACTAATAGGGTATTTATGCTAAGTATAGATATTTATTATCATTATTTTTAATTATTTTTCTAATTAAAGTTTGACTGCGGTTAAAGACTATTGTGATATTTTGCCATGTAACAACTATACTTGCACGCAAAATTATTTTGGGGCCCCGAAATTGCAATTTTGGGGAAAAAAGTCGAAATAGTTTTTCATAGAAGACGAAATTATTTTACTTAAAACCCGAAATTTTTTGACCACCCAGATTTATTCTTTGATTGAAGATACATATAACTGAGTACTTTTTTTACTTCCATATATAGAATAGATTCTGCATAAATCTCAAAAAGTCGAAATACCTCAAAAATCCAAAATCAATTTTGGGAACATGTATAGTAACAACGCATTCCCTCCACATTTGCAGTTTCATAAATTTTATTCATGGTAGGTATCGGCATATCAACTTTGCCCACAAGACCACATTCTTTTAAATAAAAATTCAGTGAGCTATGTTTTTCTACTTCTGATTATACGTGTTGTCCAAATCCCAAATAATTTGAGATTTGGGACGCCAAAATGTACAAATTATTAGTATTTGGAATTTGGGATTTCGGCAAAAAATACTAATTGTAATTTGGGATTTGGGATTTTGGCATTTGGGATTTTGGCATTTGGATTTTGAATTTGGGTGGCAGGTATACTTCTGATTGAGGATAAAGTTTCATAAAAAATATACGAACATCGATTGGAACACATCTATACGTGTTGCCCAAATCCCAAATAATTTGGGATTTGGGACGCCAAAATGCACAAATTACTAGTATTTGGGATTTGGAATTTGGGATTTTGGCAAAAAATACTAATTATAATTTGGGATTTGGGATTTGGGATTTTGGCATTTGGGATTTCGACATTTGGATTTCGAATTTGGGTGACAGGTATAAACACATCCCAGTATTTTTAGAAATGTAGATTCGAAATTTTGGTCAGCATCAATTTTAATTTCAATTGCCTTTCTTTTAAATTCTTCCTCTTCGTAGTAATCATTATCATCATCATTCTTTTGTATATACATTTGAGGTTTGCTGTAGAAAGTATTTTTAGGAGTTTTGCCTATCTCTCCATAGTAATCGTAGCGTAAAATTTCTTCAACATTTTCCCGATATAGCTTTCCTGATATTCGTTTCCACATCCATTCTATACGTGTTGCCCAAATCCCAAATAATTTGGGATTTGGGACGCCAAAATGCACAAATTACTAGTATTTGGGATTTGGGATTTGGGATTTTGGCAAAAGATACTAATTATAATTTGGGATTTGGAATTTGGGATTTTGGCATTTGGGATTTCGGCATTTGGATTTTAAATTTGGATGACAAGTATAATCCATTCAAGGATATTTAAATTTTTAGCTTTTTCAATAATGAAAGGCCAGTCATAATCGGAATCATTAAATCCGAGTTGAATATCGGGAGTAAAGGTTTGCAAACAGAGAGCAAAGGCTTTCAGTAAATTAATTTGGTTACCACATATTATTGTAATCCTATCTGGGTCTGGTGATATCTCGATATCAACAAGACAGGTTTTTTGTAATGCTTTAGCATCATCTTTCCAATGCAAAGTCATACAAATCATAAAAACATTATCCTCTTTATAATTCGCTCTAGGAGGTCTAGCTAATTTACGTGTACTATGCGTCTCGATTATACATGTTCCCAAAATTGATTTTGGATTTTTGAGGTATTTCGACTTTTTGAGATTTATGCAGAATCCATTCTATATATGGAAGTAAAAAAAGTACCTAGTTATATGTAGGGCTTAGAACCGGGTTTATATAATCTGGTTTCACCCGGATACCGCGGGTAACCCGGTTGAAACTTTCAAAACCGGGTGAAATAGGTTTGATTATTAAAATTTATGATCGAAAATAATTATCAATCGTTGCTACATATAAAACTTTTTAATCTATAAGTAAATATTAAAAACTGTAATAAGTAAACCTAAAGATGAAAATGATGTGCATGTTCAGTAGAAAGGACAAACTTATATCATTAAAATTAAGAGAATAATTAGTAGTTAAAGTTCGAACGAATAAAAAAATCCGTTCAAACTTTAATTGCTAATTATTCTCTTAATTTTAATAATATAAGCTTGTCCTTTCTACTGAACATGCACAACATTCTCATCTTTAGGTTTACTTATTACAGTTTTTAATATTTACTTATAGATTAAAAAGTTTTATATATAGCAACAATCGACAATTATTTTCGATCGTAAATTTTGACGATCAAACCTATTTCACCCGGTTTATACCCCAAACCGGATGAAACCGGGTGAAATCGGGTGAAAAAAAATTTTTAGGAAATCATCCGGGTTCATCCAGATATCTGATTTTAAGGTCATTCGGATATCCGGATGACTTATTGGGATACGGTTCCAAGCCCTAGTTATACATCCGGAATTATATAGAGGCGTTCTAGGACGCTATATATACGAAACGTCTAGAGAACGCACTAGAACGGTGCGTTCTAGTACGCTATATATACGAANGGTATAAACCGGGTGAAATAGGTTTGATCGTCAAAATTTACGATCGAAAATAATTGTCGATCGTTGCTACATATAAAACTTT
The DNA here is from genome assembly GCA_003547095.1 of Diversispora epigaea. Taxonomy (NCBI): domain Eukaryota; kingdom Fungi; phylum Glomeromycota; class Glomeromycetes; order Diversisporales; family Diversisporaceae; genus Diversispora; species Diversispora epigaea. The sequence goes on from PQFF01000014.1 coordinate 36,754, forward strand.
TTAATCTATAAGTAAATATTAAAAACTGTAATAAGTAAACCTAAAGATGAGAATGTTGTGCATGTTCAGTAGAAAGGACAAGCTTATATCATTAAACTTAAGAGAATAATTAGCAATTAAAGTTTGAACGGATTTTTTTATTCGTTCGAACTTTAACTACTAATTATTCTCTTAATTTTAATAATATAAATTTGTCCTTTCTACTAAACATGCACAACATTCTCATCTTTAGGTTTACTTATTACAGTTTTTAATATTTACTTATAGATTAAAAAGTTTTATATGTAGCAACGATCGACAATTATTTTCGATCGTAAATTTTGACGATCAAACCTATTTCACCCGGTTTATACCCCAAACCGGATGAAACCGGGTGAAATCGGGTGAAAAAAAATTTTTAGGAAATCATCCGGGTTCATCCAGATATCTGATTTTAAGGTCATTCGGATATCCGGATGACTTATTGGGATACGGTTCCAAGCCCTAGTTATACATCCGGAATTATATAGAGGCGTTCTAGGACGCTATATATACGAAACGTCTAGAGAACGCACTAGAACGGTGCGTTCTAGTACGCTATATATACGAAATGTTCGAAGAACGCACTAGAACGGTACGTTCTAGTACGCTATATATACGAAACGTTCGGAGAACGCACTAGAACGGTGCGTTCTAGTACGCTATATATACGAAGCGTTCGGAGAACGCACTAGAACGGCATATTTAATACGCTATATGAACGTAGGTGGTGTTCGTAGGACGCTATAGATCGGTGTATTTTAGACGCACTAGAACGTTTATATTTAATTCCTGATGTATGTATCTTCAATTAAAGAATAAATCTGGGTGGTCAAAAAATTTCGGGTTTTAAGTAAAATAATTTCGTCTTCTATAAAAAACTATTTCGACTTTTTTCTCCAAAATTGCAATTTCGGGGCCCCAAAATAATTTAGTGTGCAAGTATAGTCTCGATATCCCAAGTAAGTACCATCCGGAATTATATAGAGGCGTTCTAGGACGCTATATATATGAAATGTCCGGAGAACGCACTAGAACAGTGCGTTCTAGTACGCTATATATACGAAACGTTCGGAGAACGCACTAGAACGGTACGTTCTAGTACACTATATATACGAAACGTTCGGAGAACGCACTAGAACGGTGCGTTCTAGTACGCTATATATACGAAGCGTTCGGAGAACGCACTAGAACGGCATATTTAATACGCTATATGAACGTAGGTGGTGTTCGTAGGACGCTATAGATCGGTGTATTTTGGACGCACTAGAACGTTTATATTTAATTCCTGATGACAAGTGTGCGATCTTGTATGAAAGCAGAGATAGGGAAGCGAGTATTTAATGATGTGGGATCTTCTACAGGATGGAAATTTTTTGCAGATACATGGAACGCATGTGAACAAAATTTAGAATTTTTGTTATATGTATAATTATTTATCATCGACCATCCCGATAATGAGAAACCATATTCACGAGCTACTTTCCGATAGTATGCACTTGTATCATCTGAGGTGGTACTATATTTATTTTTACATATAGATTTCATAACATTCTTTCTTTCTTCAGTAGTGGTTGTAAAAATACGTAAATATGGTTTTTTATTTGCATTGTAACCAAGGAGTGGAAAAGCTTTAACATGTTCTATTTTGTATATACCTATAATGTCGGAGAGAATATTCCTTATTTTTGCTTCGAACGTGTTTGGAGCTTTTCCATCTGGCACAAGAATATCAAAGAATACTCGAATACCTTTAATCGTTACTACAGCTTTTTGCCCATTGATAAGAAGGCCATATAAACGTAATACATAACAAGACAGCCCTTTAATCTTTTCAGTCGATTCTTTCACATCAACGGCCATAAATGGAATATCTTCTCCCTTAGCTAATGCCTGTTCAAGAATTGCAATTAATCCGTCATCATACTTAGCAACAAGCTCATCGCGAGAGAGAATACCTTTCAAATAATCGCCNCTATATATACGAAACGTTCGGAGAACGCACTAGAACGGTGCGTTCTAGTACGCTATATATACGAAGCGTTCGGAGAACGCACTAGAACGGCATATTTAATACGCTATATGAACGTAGGTGGTGTTCGTAGGACGCTATAGATCGGTGTATTTTGGACGCACTAGAACGTTTATATTTAATTCCTGATGACAAGTGTGCGATCTTGTATGAAAGCAGAGATAGGGAAGCGAGTATTTAATGATGTGGGATCTTCTACAGGATGGAAATTTTTTGCAGATACATGGAACGCATGTGAACAAAATTTAGAATTTTTGTTATATGTATAATTATTTATCATCGACCATCCCGATAATGAGAAACCATATTCACGAGCTACTTTCCGATAGTATGCACTTGTATCATCTGAGGTGGTACTATATTTATTTTTACATATAGATTTCATAACATTCTTTCTTTCTTCAGTAGTGGTTGTAAAAATACGTAAATATGGTTTTTTATTTGCATTGTAACCAAGGAGTGGAAAAGCTTTAACATGTTCTATTTTGTATATACCTATAATGTCGGAGAGAATATTCCTTATTTTTGCTTCGAACGTGTTTGGAGCTTTTCCATCTGGCACAAGAATATCAAAGAATACTCGAATACCTTTAATCGTTACTACAGCTTTTTGCCCATTGATAAGAAGGCCATATAAACGTAATACATAACAAGACAGCCCTTTAATCTTTTCAGTCGATTCTTTCACATCAACGGCCATAAATGGAATATCTTCTCCCTTAGCTAATGCCTGTTCAAGAATTGCAATTAATCCGTCATCATACTTAGCAACAAGCTCATCGCGAGAGAGAATACCTTTCAAATAATCGCCACCAAAATAGTGGAATATGTATTGAAGTAATTGTTCCGTCTTTCCATTTTCCAGAATCTGTGATTGAGGAAAAGCGTTGGCGCCCTGGTGGTAGGTGCCCCCGTTCCCTTCTTCCCCTATCTCTGGCTCGAAGTTTTCAGAGCTTTCTGGTCAAGAAGGTGGTGCTTCGGCCTCTGCTGGTGTGTGATCGATGTTTTCTATTGTGGAACAGCTCTTAAAAGTACCTTTACAGGTATGAGCTTCGCTCTAGAAATTTTGACTATCCACGGTTGCTGCTTCAGTATATGCAGGCACAGTGGGTGTATCGTGTTCACTTTGGGTACTCATGTTGTTTTGATGCTATACTATTCAGGAGAAAAAAGTTCAAAATGAAAATTAATTCCGGAATATAGTAATCGATACATATTATTAGATATAGTATAGATACATTTTATTTCTTTGAAATTTGATTAATCAAGCTAGATATAATATAGATATGGCATTTTATCGTTGTCCCTATATCCTTAGAACCGGAGAAGTTTGTAACCGGGGTAGCTTTCGACCTGCGAGGTGTCAAGTTCACTGGAATTCTCCTATGCGTATTCCTTGCAAAGATTGTGGTAAGTTAACTTTTTCTAAATATAACACTTGCGACATCCATGCTAGAAAACACTGAAAAAAGGAGTAATATTACCGGAAGAAGCTCGAGAAGATGGCACAAAAATCAGAAGTGCTTGAAGAAAAAATATAGTGAGCGAGTATACAAACATAGTCCAATCAAGTGACGCAAGTTGACGCAAGTTGACGCAAGTTCGACGCAAGTAAAAAAAATAATAGAAAGCTGTGTTCTTAAGAGTCTGAGCTTGAAAGAAACTGTTCTGATTAGCTGTCACACACGACGCAAGTTCGACGCAAGTAAAAAAATGATAGAAAGCTGTGTTCTTAAGAGTCTGAGCTTGAAAGAAACTGTTCTGATTAGCTGTCACACGCGACGCAAGTTGTGCAGGTTATTTTGATGACTTCCACTTTTTTATTTTTTTTTCCTATGTATATAGAACATGTATCAAAAGTAGGTATATCATATATATCGGATATATGTGTCAAATATATATCGAAGGTATGTCAAGTATATGTGCCAGATATATATCAAAGGTATACTATGTGAAAGAGTTTTATTTTTTCCTTTAGATTTTTACTTTTTTACTTGTTAACTTGTGACAAATATAAAGAAATAATCAAGAAAGAAATAAAACGAGCCAGAACTTTCAAGGAAGTGTACCCAGTACTATACGTGTTGTCCAAATCCCAAATCATTTGGGATTTGGGACGCCAAAATGCACAAATTACTAGTATTTGGGATTTGGGATTTCGGCAAAAGATACTAATTGTAATTTGGGATTTGGGATTTTAACATTTGGAATTTCAGCATTTAGATTTTGAATTTGGGTGGTAGGTATACCCAGTACTGACGCAAGTACTTACAAACAACTTGTGTCAACCTGCGTCAACTTACACCAAAAATATCGATATACTTTGCTATATATTCCGATATTGAAGATATGAAAAAAATAAGTATTCCTAATTATGCAATTTGAAATTGATTCATTGAGACGGCAAATTGCTACTTTACAAATTGAACTTGTTTTAAAGAAGCAGATCCAAAAAATGCAAACTGAAATTGATTCATTAAAAGTACAAATCAATGAGATAACAAGTACAGTCAACTCACTCTACAACGAAATTTGATGTAACGAATTTTTTGATATAACGAATATTTGATAGGGTCCCAATTTTTCTATAATAAAAAAAATTTGATATAACGAATTTATCTAATTAATTATGCTATAACATAATACGAAATTTATCTGGTGATCATATATATTAGATATAACGAATTTATTGTTATAACTATACTTGCACGCAAAATTATTTTGGGGCCCTGAAATTGCAATTTTAGGAAAAAAAGTCGAAATAGTTTTTCATAGAAAACGAAATTATTTTACTTAAAACCTGAAATTTTTTGACTACCCAGATTTATTCTTTGATTGAAGATACACATAACTGGGTACTTTTTTTACTTCCATATATAGAATAGATTCTGCATAAATCTCAAAAAGTCGAAATACTTCAAAAATCTAAAATCAATTTTGAGAACATGTATAGTTATAACGAATTTTTTTTTTGTATAACGAAAGATTTTCAAATAAAAATTTCAAATGATTATAACAAAAATCAAGGAGGTATTTACAACCCCTATCGTTATAACTAGCAGTAATTTTGGAAGCTATCTTTATTAATCTATAATTTATAGTCAAAATGAATAAAATATCTTTTTTTTTATTTTTTTGTATCTTTTTTTTTGAAATGCCAAAAAACAAACGTAAGTCACTTACAGCAGCACAAAAAAAAAAAATTTGTTCTAAAAAAAAATCATCTCCTTTTTTAAAAAATAAAGATCTGACTAATGAATATGGAGTTAGTGATGGAATGATTAGTGATATTTTAAAAGCAAAAGATCGCTGGCTTGCTATAGATCTTAATTCACATCAGACTACTTTGCGCCGCGAAAAAAAATCCCCTTTCCAATTATAGAAGATGCTTTAACTTTATGGACAGAAGGTGCTATACAAGCAAATGTTATTATTACAGATGAAATTCTTTCTAAAAAAGCATCAGAGTTTACTTTTTTATGTAATGAACATAAGTTTAAAGGTTCAATTGGATGGATTGATAATTTCAAAAAGCGTCATAATTTCAAGCAATATTGTATACATGGAGAAGCATCTAGTGCTCCACTTCAAAATCTTGATGAAATGCGTAATAATATTAATTAAATTTTAAAAAATTATGATCCTCAAGATATTTTTAATTGTGATGAAACAGGTCTTTTTTGGAAAATGAAACCTATTCGTACAATTTCTAATCAACCAATGTCAGGAACAAAGCAATCAAAAGATCGTGTAACTATTTTACTTACCTGCAATGCAACAGGAACTGAGAAACTCAAACTTTTATTTATTCACAAATATGAAAATCCACGAGTACTTAGACATATAAACAAAAATACTCTTCCAGTTGATTATTACTGGAATTTAAAAAGCTGGATGCAAGTTTCAATCTGGAATGATTACATTAAAAAACTTGATACAAGAATGAGAATGCAAAATAGAAATATTATTCTTCTTGTTGACAATGCACCTACACATACTCTTTATGAAACTACACATGTTACAAATATTACTATTGAATTTTTACTTCCAAATATCACTTCACATCTACAACCTTGTAATCAAGGAATTATTAATAGTTTTAAGACAAGTGAAATTCATATTTATAAATTATTATTTAATTAAAATTTACAATAATTTTAATTTAATAATTTTAGGCGCAGTATCGAAAATTATTTTTAAATAATCGTGTTAAGGCTCTTGATAAATATAATAAATATAGTATTGAACCTGTTGAAATTGATATCAAAAAATGTATTAAATATGTTGCTTGTGCATGGAATAATGTTACTGAATCTACAATTAAAAATTGTTGGCGAAAGACAGGTATTTTGCCTAAAATAGATGATAATACGGCAGATGAAATTAATTTAGATAATACGACTGTTGAGATGAATATAGATGAGATTATAATCAATAATACAAATGAAGAAAATGAGATTCAAGCATTAATTGATAAATTAAATCTTGGAAATTCTCTTAATGCTAATGAGTTTATTCATTATGATAATACAGTAATTACAACAGAAATAAGAACTAATGATGAAATTCTAGCAGCAGTTCTTCCTAATAATGAAAATGAAATGGAAGAAGAAGATTCAAATCCTTTACCAAGTATTACTCATAATGAAGCTATTGAATCATATGATAAAATAATTTTGTATTTGGGGCAACAGGAGGAAAATTTTGATACAAAAAAAGGTGAAATTAAATATATGAAAAAATTAAAAAAAGAAGCTATAAGATGTAATTTTTTTTTAACAAGACAAAGTAATCTTGATAGTTTTATTAATGATTTTAATGAAGATAGTTATTAAACATATTGTATTCAGTAAATAAATAATAACAAAATAATAAAATTATAATTTCGATTTTATTAATAAAATATACAACGAATTTTTAAAAATATTCGTAAAACGTTATACCGGATTTTTTTTTGAATTTCGTTATAAGATTAACGAATTTTTTTANTTCAAGCATTAATTGATAAATTAAATCTTGGAAATTCTCTTAATGCTAATGAGTTTATTCATTATGATAATACAGTAATTACAACAGAAATAAGAACTAATGATGAAATTCTAGCAGCAGTTCTTCCTAATAATGAAAATGAAATGGAAGAAGAAGATTCAAATCCTTTACCAAGTATTACTCATAATGAAGCTATTGAATCATATGATAAAATAATTTTGTATTTGGGGCAACAGGAGGAAAATTTTGATACAAAAAAAGGTGAAATTAAATATATGAAAAAATTAAAAAAAGAAGCTATAAGATGTAATTTTTTTTTAACAAGACAAAGTAATCTTGATAGTTTTATTAATGATTTTAATGAAGATAGTTATTAAACATATTGTATTCAGTAAATAAATAATAACAAAATAATAAAATTATAATTTCGATTTTATTAATAAAATATACAACGAATTTTTAAAAATATTCGTAAAACGTTATACCGGATTTTTTTTTGAATTTCGTTATAAGATTAACGAATTTTTTTATAACAAAATCCTGATTGGGCCAGCCACTAATTTCGTTGTATGGTGAGTTGACTGTAATGATAATGAAGATTATATACTTGATGATACAAATCAAGAGTTATCTTCGGTTTATCCTAGTTATATTCAATTTATAATTAATCACATATCATCATGGCCTGAAAATAGTATTAATAAAGTTGATTCTGCAGGTTTATATCAAGAATATCTCACTTGGTGCAATAATAATAAAAAAGAAACATTGAATAATAACATTCTCGGTAAAAAGTTCGCACTAATTGATATTGGGCACAAACGAGCAGGTAATGGGAAAAGAGAATGGCAATATATTCTTGACCGATCTGAAATTATGAACAAGATACACGAATTATTCGGTAATGAGGTAGAGTAAGTAAACATATTCGATAGCAAATACTTTCACTGTCAGTCTCCACAAATGACGACACGCGACTGAATACATCATCAGATATATTTTTTTACCCATATGGCTAACTTTTGTCGTCAGACTGTATATCTGATAGGAAACAACCTAAGTGCACGCATTCCCAACTATATATGTTCCCAAAATTGATTTTGGATTTTTGAGGTATTTCGACTTTTTGAGATTTATGCAGAATCTATTCTATATATGGAAGTAAAAAAAGTACCCAGTTATGTGTATCTTCAATCAAAGAATAAATCTGGGTAGTCAAAAAATTTCGGGTTTTAAGTAAAATAATTTCGTCTTCTATGAAAAACTATTTCGACTTTTTTCCCCAAAATACCAATTTCGGGGCCCCAAAATGATTTTGCGTGCAAGTATATTCCCAACATAACCTACCTCGGGAAGCTCCTTACATTCGAAATCAAATATAGTCACCACATACTATACGAATTTTGATAACGAATTTAAAAATCTAGAAGCTTTAAAACATTATACAGAGTAGTCGCCTACCAACTAGCATAACCTAAATCGGAGAGCATCTTGGTTTTAAAATCAACTATGATCACCAAATTGATATACATTGTGTCATATATGACCCGATGACAGAAATCGACCAGACCACTGTCCCGATATATGCCAGTTCGAGTGTGGCTTAAAAAATAAACCATGCCACCTTCATCAGGAAACTTTTCGGAACGTAAATTTTCTGTAAATTTACGTCCCGAAAAGTTTCCTGATGTTCGAGTATGGCCTAAAAAATGAATCACGCCACACACCTGAGCGGAAATAACCTAGACTAAGTGGGAACAATATAATTATGTTGTTCCCACTGAGTATCCTACTTCTAGACAACAGGGGGTATCCTACTTTATGAATAACCCCCATTGAACGACTACCTGTTACCGCGATTATAGTGGAATGTTACAACAGAAAAATCGTAGTATAAGGGCTGTATTAATCAAAGAAAAGAACGTCGAGAACTAACAGCGTTTTACTATCAGAACTTCACCCCGCCCATCACTTTAACACAACCGAAGGGACTCAAGAAGATTTACTGGAGTTTCAGACGACCCGGAAACACAACATCAAATGAAGATTTTACGGATAGCAACTGGCGTCCAACCTCGTCAAAAACCAGCATACTTACTTGAGAAATAAATAAGTTTTTGAAAATTTCTGAAAAAAGAGTATAGTTTTTTGAAAAAGTTCAAAACAAAATAAATAAGTTTTTGAAAATTATTGGAAAAAGAGTATATAGTTTTTTGAAAAAGTTCGAAACAAAATAAGTTATTGAAAAAGAGTATATAGTTTTTTGAAAAAGTTCGAAACAAAATAAGTTTTTGAAAAAGAGTATATAGTTTTTTGAAAAAAGAGTATATAGTTTTTAAAATTTCTGGAAAAAAAATAAATAAACAAGATCATTTTGTGAAAAAGTTCGAAACAAAATAAGTTATTGAAAAAGAGTATATAGTTTTTTGAAAAAGTTCGAAACAAAATAAGTTTTTGAAAAAGAGTATATAGTTTTTTGAAAAAAGAGTATATAGTTTTTAAAATTTCTGGAAAAAAAATAAATAAACAAGATCATTTTGTGAAAAAGTTCGAAACAAAATAAATAAACAAGATCATAAATAAACAAGATCATAAATAAACAATAAATAAACGAAATTTTTCGAAATTTTTTAAAACGATAAACTTTCGAAAATTTTTAGGCAAATATTTTCGTAATAATTACGAAAATTTTCAAAAATTTTTTAAAATGTCAAAATTACGAAAAATAGCATCTGTAATATTACAGAATTTTAACGTTTCAATAACTTTCGAAAATTTTCGAAAATTTCTGTAATATTATACAAAAAATTACGGAAATTTAATATCACGTTAAAATTACGGAATATTACGCCCGAAAAAATTTCCTGATGTATTAGAAATAAGGAGTTTTGCTTCTCTATTTCTCTCTCTTATCTTTTTACTAATTTTTTTCTTATACGCTGAATCTAGAAATTCATCTATCTCCTTATTCTCTAATGATTTAGGTAGGAATAAGAATCGTGATTATGGAATCGCAATTAATCACAACTCGACTATCATCAGGAAATTTTAATAGGCAAAAATTTACGCAAATTTTCACTTTGAAAATTTCTGCAAATTTCCGACACCTTCAGAAATTTCCGCAAAAAATTTTCGTAACTTTTCACACAGTTTTCAAAAATTTTCGTAACTTTTCACAAAGTTTTCGAAAATTTTCGCAACTTTTCACAAAGTTTTTGAAACTTTTCACACAGTTTTCGAAAATTTTCGCAACTTTTCACAAAGTTTTCGAAACTTTTTGCAACTTTTCACAAAGTTTTCGCAACTTTTCACAAAGTTTTCGAAACTTTTCGTAACTTTTCGAAAAATTTTTATAAAGTTTCGCAAATTTTTCCATAAAGTTTTCAAAATTTACAAAATTTTTTATTATTTTTCAAATATTATTATTATTTTATTATTATTATTATTATTTTATTATTATTATTATTATTTTATTTACATTAATACAAAAATTTCCGAATATTTAAAATTATATTTTTTATTTCTTAATCCTCGCTTTCTATATTTACTATTTCATTATAATATTCTTCATCTTCACCTTCTTCATCTTCGTCATCTTCGTCATTGTCATCTTCACCTTCGTCACCTTCTTCACCTTCTTCATCTTCGTCACCTTCATATTCATCATTTTTTTTACCTTCATATTCGTTATTTTCTACTTTTCTTTTGGATTTTTTAAGATTTTTTCGTAAAGTTTCGACTTTAATAATTCTTTTCTTTCCTTTGTTTTTTTTGGATTCTATCTGTTTTTCAGGATCTTTCTGTCTTTCTGGAGATACTGGTCTTTAAGGAGTTGGAGATGAGTCCGATTCGTATTCAAAACCTTCTTCATTTTCAATTTTTCTCTATTTTTTAAAATTTTGTTAGTTTTCAAAAATTTTAAAAATCTGACGTGATATGAAATTTACTTACTAAATTTCTTGCAAGAGTCGGTTGTATAATTTCTTCTGACATTTTGATAACTTCATTTTTCGGGTTGAGAAAAATTTCTGAAATAGAAATCGCCCAGGCGATTTGAAGATTTGGAATATTTTTTTTCTTAGGCCAGACATTTTTAATTATTTTTGTCATATATGTGTCATTTTCGTCGTCTTCGATTTTTTCAAATAATTTATGAAAACAATTTGAAACAGCAAGTTTCTTCTTCCACGCCGCAATTTCAGATGCTTTCGCTATGTTACTAATTGGAGGTAACATATTGCTGAAATTTTCAAAAATTGCTGTTTTTACTCGCGCACACAAGATGTCTCTAAGAGAACGGAGCCTTTTTAATAACTATAAATTTTTAAAAAAATTAATTACAAAACTCTTCAAAATATCAATTTATAGATTTTACTTACAGGTTTTCGAATTTTTTTTTTCAAAATATGGTTCCCATTTATTACCCAAAGTGAAGAAAAATTCATTATCAGATTCTCTTAGAAAAAATTTGGCAGATTTTTTGAATTTGTCATAATTGGGATATATTTTTTTTCTAACAGGTCTTGAGCAAACTTAATTATCACAGCCTATTTATAAAAATTGTTAATATTAGCCAGATATGCATTATTGGGCCGAGACTTGGTAGGGATCTGTCGAGCCGTTGGTTAATTTTGTGCTAAAAGCTTTATCGAAAAATATGAATTCTCTTGCCAGGAGGTATCCATAAAATCTTCCGGGGGGGTCCAGTCAGTTGTCCGCTGGGCTGAGGTTTAATTTAAGGGGTACGTGTAACACCTGTGTGAGTGTTATTCTGAAGAAGGAAAAACATATGCAGGGACCGGTTTAATTTAGACATAACGGGAGTTGTGCGATGGGCTGAATATTTTGTGNTCTTAATCCTCGCTTTCTATATTTACTATTTCATTATAATATTCTTCATCTTCACCTTCTTCATCTTCGTCATCTTCGTCATTGTCATCTTCACCTTCGTCACCTTCTTCACCTTCTTCATCTTCGTCACCTTCATATTCATCATTTTTTTTACCTTCATATTCGTTATTTTCTACTTTTCTTTTGGATTTTTTAAGATTTTTTCGTAAAGTTTCGACTTTAATAATTCTTTTCTTTCCTTTGTTTTTTTTGGATTCTATCTGTTTTTCAGGATCTTTCTGTCTTTCTGGAGATACTGGTCTTTAAGGAGTTGGAGATGAGTCCGATTCGTATTCAAAACCTTCTTCATTTTCAATTTTTCTCTATTTTTTAAAATTTTGTTAGTTTTCAAAAATTTTAAAAATCTGACGTGATATGAAATTTACTTACTAAATTTCTTGCAAGAGTCGGTTGTATAATTTCTTCTGACATTTTGATAACTTCATTTTTCGGGTTGAGAAAAATTTCTGAAATAGAAATCGCCCAGGCGATTTGAAGATTTGGAATATTTTTTTTCTTAGGCCAGACATTTTTAATTATTTTTGTCATATATGTGTCATTTTCGTCGTCTTCGATTTTTTCAAATAATTTATGAAAACAATTTGAAACAGCAAGTTTCTTCTTCCACGCCGCAATTTCAGATGCTTTCGCTATGTTACTAATTGGAGGTAACATATTGCTGAAATTTTCAAAAATTGCTGTTTTTACTCGCGCACACAAGATGTCTCTAAGAGAACGGAGCCTTTTTAATAACTATAAATTTTTAAAAAAATTAATTACAAAACTCTTCAAAATATCAATTTATAGATTTTACTTACAGGTTTTCGAATTTTTTTTTTCAAAATATGGTTCCCATTTATTACCCAAAGTGAAGAAAAATTCATTATCAGATTCTCTTAGAAAAAATTTGGCAGATTTTTTGAATTTGTCATAATTGGGATATATTTTTTTTCTAACAGGTCTTGAGCAAACTTAATTATCACAGCCTATTTATAAAAATTGTTAATATTAGCCAGATATGCATTATTGGGCCGAGACTTGGTAGGGATCTGTCGAGCCGTTGGTTAATTTTGTGCTAAAAGCTTTATCGAAAAATATGAATTCTCTTGCCAGGAGGTATCCATAAAATCTTCCGGGGGGGTCCAGTCAGTTGTCCGCTGGGCTGAGGTTTAATTTAAGGGGTACGTGTAACACCTGTGTGAGTGTTATTCTGAAGAAGGAAAAACATATGCAGGGACCGGTTTAATTTAGACATAACGGGAGTTGTGCGATGGGCTGAATATTTTGTGTAATTAAGGAGGGGGTAACACTTGCATTGAGCTTATACTATATAAGGTATGGGCATGTGAGGACCTTCAAGGTTATGCATGTATGGGCGTAAAAACCTGAATCTTGTGCCAGCTTTTACGGTGTATATTACAGGATTAAAAACCTGGTCGGTTAACAGGTTCAGATAATTTGGATCATGAGAAATGTTGCGTATGNTTTTTTGGCCGTACACATAATGGTATGGTTCTTGGGTTAGGTGTTCTGTAGGGGTGATTCAATGTTCTATCTGATGCCTTATTGATTGATCTTAATCTTTAAGTATTGGGTGGAGCCATGGACATCAGTTGCAGGGGCGTAACAACCCAGGCAACGATGGGCCGATCGGTGGGGTGCTTTCTTAATTGATTGTATTTCTAGATAGTAATAGTCGGCGTACTTTTACAAGAATGGTTATTCCGTTTTTTTGTATAAATCAGTCTAAACTTGTTTGACTTGTTTAGCATTATGTAAGAAACTTGTATTAATAAAGCTTACTATTGCATGGCTCCGTTGGAACAAAAAAAAAAATAAAAATTGTTAATATTGCGAACATTTGCGAAATGTTCAAATTTTAATATTATACTAACATCTATACAAGCTTAATCATGTGAAAGTATGGTGACTTCTTCTTTAATAGTTTTTATTTCTTCTTTCATATCTTCTTGATTTTTTTTAACTTTTTCTAGAAGTGTTTTTAGATTATCCAATTTCAAAAAGATTCTTCTTGTAACAGCTTGAAACATAAAAAATTTTTAGTCATTTTAATTTTTTTTTGAAATAATTAAATCAATATATTATTATACCATCATTCATTTGATCTACCGAAGACGAGGTTAAGTCTGAATCTTCAGACTCTAGTAGTGGACGTGGAAATAAAGAAGGACGTGAAGCTGAAGCTGAAAAAGGGCGTAAAGCTGAAGCCGAAGAAGGGCATAAAGCTGAAGCCGAAGAAGGGCGTGAAGCTGAAGCCGAGGAAGGGCGCGAGAAAGAAGCGCGTGAATATGAAGAGGTGCGCGAAGGGTTTTGTTTTTTTTTTTAAATAATTCGTTCAAATTGCTCATCTTAAATAATAAATAAATATTTCATAAAAATAAACAAAAAAAATAGTAATGTTACGGAAAATGCAAACAAAAAAATTGAAATAAATAGTAATGTTATGGAAACTAATAAAAATACGTGCAGTATTATTTGATTATATTCTAAAGTATGTAAATTTGAAAGAATATAGTATATAGTAACAACTAATACATACATACCTTATTACCAGACAATAAAATAAAATTTGTAGTGTTATCGAAATAAAACAAAAAAAAATGTCTGTCTAGAGTTGTTAAACTACAGTTTAAACTCAGTGTATTAATAATTTCATGTAAAGGTAATAGTAATGTTACGGAAAATGCAAGTAAAAAATAATAATATTACGGAAAATGAAAAAAAAAATTGAAATAAAAAATACGTGCAATATTATATAACTACATCCTAAAGTATGTAGATTTGAAAAAATATAAAGAATATAGCATATAATAGTAATAGAGCAAAGGCAAAAGACAGGAGGCAAGGAGTATACTATTGTAAATAAATAAAATAAACAAAATATTTTTGTATTACATATGTAATACAAGATGGTAATATTTATTAAACTTACGAATTTATCATATATTTTTCTTGTATTACAAATTTTATTATATATTTTCTTTGTATTACAAATTTTATCATTTCTGTTTTAACACAGAAAATGTTGTATATATTTGAAAAAATCACATTTATTTTACAGATATAGTATTTTTTATAAAATATTCTTTTTATATCACAGAATGTAATATAGGAAATTACAAAATAAAGAGAATTATTTATATATTTTTTTTAATACCTCATTTTTATAACAGGCAAAAAAAATTTTAATTTCTTTTTTAATTAAAAAAAATGTTGTATATATATTCGAAAAATCATATTTATTTTACAGATATAGTATTTGTAAGATATTCTTTTTATATCACGGAATGTAATATAGAAATTACAAAGAGAAACATTTAAAATTTTATTAATTACTGAGAAAACTAATAAAAATAAAAATACAGATTTGAAATATTGGAAAAGATATTTAAGTACCATGAAAGAGTACCATTGACAATTTTTAAATTAAAAATAAAGTCGAATAATTTCAATTCTCTTTAAAACAAAATATTGATTTTTTCAAAACAATTTGAACTTTTTTAATATTCTAATATAAACAATGTCTACAAGTTTTCAATGTCCACATTGCCCTCGTAATTTTTCAACACGGAATGCATACTCTCAGCATGTTAATCGATGCATTAATACTGTTTATTTAAGTACAGAAGAATCTAGTAAGGATATTTCAGATATTGTCTCAAGTGTTAACGAAATGTCATTAGATGATGAAGATTTTAGTCACATAAATGAATTTCAAATTATTCGAGAAGAAAACTCACAAGTTTTTTACCAATATGAAAATGATCAGGATTATGCTGGTGATATTTTTTTTGGTGAAATATCACATTTAAGTAATATTCCGGAGGAATATGAAAACTTTGATGAAATTTTACCCGCAAGTTTACAAAGCAATGAAGAACCCG
>PQFF01000014.1:52704-68040 GCA_003547095.1 Diversispora epigaea
TTTTTTTTTTTTTTTTTTTTTAAAAGACTAGCAAGGTCTTATTTTTATTTATATATATAACGTTTTGCTTTTAATAGCTAAATACATAGGGATTAATTACAAATTACATTTTTTATAAATAAAAAAAAGCTAAAACTAATTATCCTAAGCTAACTAGCTTACCGCCTGACCAGCTGCTACAGAATAGAAATCTATTCTGAAGAGGTCAAGACCCCACATTCGTCTATGTTATAAAAAAGGTCATGAAGGCCATAACCTTCTAAAAAAAAATTATTTAATATTTTTTGTCTAATTAGTATACATGTTTCTTTTAGATTTTCTTTTAATTTTTTATATTCGATTGTTTCTAGTCGTATTAGTCTTTCTTTTTTCCGTTTTTCTTCTTTCGTTATGTTGTTGTCATTCTCCCACTTTAAGAAGTTTTCGCATCTGGCAATCCATTTTTCCCATTTTTTGTCGCGGAGTTCCATAAATGTGTCAAGTATTGTTTTTTTTGCTTCTGTTTTGCTTATTATTCTTGTTAGGTTCTTTTGGAGTTGTTTGGGGATAAGGCCACGTATAATGTCTATGAAACTGAACTTGTCCTGAAAATTGTATGCTCGGATCTGTCGGAGCACGTCAATTTTTGCAAAATTACTGGTTTTAAGAACATTAGTAATCAGTTGTTTTTTTGTGTTGCCCTTTATTTCGGTAACTTTGTTTATTATGTAATCCATGAAGCCATTTCGGAGTGTATTAGCAAATCCGTTGCAGGTGAAGACATGCAAGCTGTCCTCTTGTGACTTATTGCAAGATACACATATACTGTCTGTATATATGAGTGGTTTTCTTTCGTGCAGTCGTTTTTTGGTTGGTAATTCATCGTTTAGTAATTTTATACTAAGTTTCCTTTTGTTGTGATCTTCTTGTGAGGTTATTAGGTTTGTGATTTTTGAACCATGTATTATTTGAAAGGATAGTTGCCAATTTGTTTCTCTTTGTATATGCTTATTGTTCCACTTAATCGTGCGGTTTAAAGTTGCCCATTCTGTTTGGTGTTTTACTTTGTTATTTGTCTTAATGATTTCTTTAATTGGGGAATCTACTATCTGATAGTTCCACCGGTGGTGTACGTGTCTATTGAGTATATCGTAGTTTAGGCTTATTACTTCATTTTGTAGTGCTCCCCATTTTGCAAGTTGGTCTGCAAACTCGTTTTCTGCTGTTCCTGCGTGTGCTTTAACTTTGACGTAGTTTACTTTGAGATTTTTTTTCTTTGTTAGGTCGGTAATTACTTGTAGTAGGAAGGGATTTTGGTATTTTTTCCAGGCATTATTTTTCTTGTTCGCAATGAAGTTTTTTATAGCACCTATGCTCGCTTGACTATCTGTTTTGATTGTTGCAGTTGCTGCATATGGTAAAAGTTTAAGGGCTACCAAAATTGCCCATAATTCAGCTCGAGTAGATGATGGATTTCCTGTAACTCTGGCCTCCAGAGTCTTCGTATAAGTTTCTTGATTGCTTGTAGTGAATCCTATAAGGACGAAAGTTCATGGATAAAATGAATATTTCACAATTGTCATATTCTAAATATTGCGTACTTACTCATAATAGTCAAGATTACTTTGTTCATTATCGTCCCATTAAAAACTATATTAAAAACTTTTTGTCAAATTCAGATATATTAAAAAATTTGATATTTAGATATGAAAATTCGAAGGTAAATACTTATATCGGAAATTTCTTAATAATTAATAATTATATTAATAATTATATTAATAAACTGTTAGATCGAGGATGAAAAATCATATGGAGAACAAAATTCCAGAAATTGGTAGAAACAGGTAGAAAGATCAATTTCAAATCACGCAAATATTTTGTCAATTATTCTCTATTCAGATACAACTACTACTGATACATTAGGAAAGAGTTCATTATATCTTATATATGTATCTCTTGGAAATATTCCCACATGGAGAAGGAACAAAGAAGACGCGAAACAACTGTTAGGATATCTCCCAATTTTATCTGCTAAAAATGAAAAGGAAAAGAAATCTTCTGAATTTAAGGAATTGGCTCGCGAAACCTTTCATAATTCTATTAAATTTCTATTAGATCCATTATTCCAAGGTGATGGTGTTGATTTTAATATTGATGACAAAGATATTTGGTTTTTTCCGAGAATATCCACTATAATCTGTGATTGGCCGGAAACCTGCACATTTTCGTTAACTTATAAATCAGCCAATTCGAATTATCTTTGTTATTTTGTTTAGTTCAAAGAGAAGATCTTATTGATATAAGAAAAGAAGTGATACTCCGTAACCATGTAAATATGAAAGAATATTTTGATAGTAATACAAGTAATTTAGCAGGTTTGGAACAGGTCAATAATTACTTTTGGAGCATCCCGTAAGTTTGTTTATTTATATATTTAAATATTTATATATTTTAAGGGCATATTCTAACCTTATTTGTTTAAATTTAGAAATTTAAACATTTATGCAGCCACTGTACCTGATAGAATACATCACTTAGATCTAGGTCTATTCAAATATCAAATAGAATTTACTATGGAATTATTGAAGAAAAAAAAATCATTGAATAAAGTAAATGAAAGAATTGCGGATATTCCAAGACATTCGCAATTAAAAATATTTAAAAAAGGGATACAATTATCCCGATTAACTACAAGCGAATATAGAGATATGATAAAGATCATGGTGTTTGTGGTCGATAATTTACAAATTGAAGATCTTTTGGAAGTCTACGTGAAATGAAGTGAAATGTATTTACTGAGTAGATCAGAAAAATTTAAAGAAAGTGATCTGGAAAATTTTCAGGTAAAAATAATTATCTGGAGGATATTAGAAAGGTTGATATATATAAATAAAATATTAATTTATTTAATTATATAGAAAGCAATCAATGATTGGAGTGATCTATTCATTAAATTATTTCAAAAGATTTCGAATTCTCATTTGAAATTTCTGAAACTTCACTCATGGATTTATCATATCGTCGATACAATTCGGGAATATGGAGCAATAAATGGATATACAACTAAAACATATGAAAGTTTACATAAAACTTATGTGAAGATTCCATATCGTCTCAGTAATAAAAAAGAAGTAGAAAAGCAAATAATGGAAAATGTAAATAAAAAACAATAATTTATCACATAATATTTCGAAATTTAATAATTTTTTATTTTTAGATTCGACGCCGAGCAATTGTCTCACGAAATCGTGTAGGAAAAACTAAAACTCCAATGACTTTCGTATACACTGCAAAATTATTTGACTTTGATCTTTCGGAATCCATGATTGAGCAAAATAAAAAAGATCTGAATTTGGATAAAAAAATGATAAAAGGTTTTGAGAAATTTATTGATTGCTTGAAAGTATATCTCAATATTTTGAATATAATTTTTGCCGAAGGCTGCTGAATAAAAATATATAGTTCCGTTACATTAAAAAATGGTACTATTTTACGTACAAAAAATGATTTTCACCATAGACCATGGTTTAGTAATATTGCTGTCAATATAAATGAGGAGGAACTTTCTGAATATTTATCAGATAAAGGAATTTGTTATACACAGGTATATATTAACTATTAAATAATTTTCATAATAAAATGTAGAAGATTACTTAACTCTTTTTTATTATTTAGACATTATTAATAACAGAAATAAGACTACCAAATAAATCACCAATGCATCTTGCATTTGTACAATGGTATGATTTTATTGAAGAAACTCCATTTGTTTACGGCTGTCCTTTATTGAGATTGGTAGAGGTGTACAATTTTAGAGAAATAGAAGCGATCGAAGATACAATTCATGTAGTTCCACGCTTTGATAAAAATAATGAATACTTTGTAATGAAATTGGACCGGTGAGGTCTCGACTTTATAAATATTTAATAAAAAATACATGGAGAATAAAACCTGACTAAGTTATAACTAACTACTGCCTAGCCAACCACCGTGAAAGGTGTGACCTTTTCACTGGGAGGCTACAGCCCCACTTACGTCTAAACAAAATAATATATTTGAAAGTACCTAATGAATACTTTGTAATGGAATTGGACCAGTGAGGCCTCGACTTTATTCATTAATTAATATTTAATAAAAAATACATGAAGAATAAAACCTGACTAAGTTATAAATAACTACCGCCTAGCCAGTCACTGTAAAAGGTTTAATCCTTTTACTGGGAGGCTACAGCCCTGCCTAAGTCTAAACAAAAATTTATATTTGAAAGTATATTATAATTAAATTTGTGCAAACTATCTATAGTATAGTTAATAATATTCCTTGCTATAATATTTAAATGTTTTTTATTTTCATTATATTCGGGGTCAAAATATGCCCTTTTTCCTTTACTTCGTTTATCACTTTCTTTTATTTTGTTTAAATTTTCCCACACTAGAAATTCCTTACATCTAGTTTTCCAACGGTTGTATAAGAGTGCTTTCCATTCCCGAAATATGTTAAGAACCATATTTTTACTTACTTCCGTTGAATTCACCTTGCTCTTTATAAGTTTATAAATAGATTTTGGAATTAGACCTCGAACGAGATCATTAAATTCGAATCGATCTGTCGGTTGGGTTCCCATTACTTCTCTATTATGATTTATTTTCATAAAATGGCCTCTGTTTATTTTTTCCATAAAGTCGAATAGACCTTGATTTCCCTTTTCTTTGAAGTATAATTTTTTTATAATGGAGCGGAAAGTTGTCTTCAATATCTTTCCTTGGTCTCCACACATGAATACGTGGGTATTTGTTTCTTTATACTTGTTGCAAAATGGACAAATATTTTCTTTATAGACCTCAGGTTTCCTTAGATTTAGATTGCTTATGGTAGGAAGTTCCTCGTTCAATAACTTTATAGAGAAGGCTCGGGATGAACTATCTTTGAAATTGGTTACTGTGTTAGTGACTTTGGTATTGTGCCATATTCAGGCTGACCATTGCCAATTCGTTTCGTTACGAATGTTTTGATTAACTATTTATATATACGGTGTTGAGTAAACCATGCAGTCACTGTTTCTACTTCTGATTTTTTCTTTATAAATTCTTTGATTCCTGTATCAATTTCGTTATTATTCCATTTGAAATGGAATGGCTGGCTTTTGATATAATCCATATTTATAGTAAATATAGACATCGAATCTGCACCGTCTTTGGCTAACTGATCTGCTTGTTCGTTATATTTGTGCCCTTGGTGGGCGGCAATTTTTTCAAGATCAATGACTAGTTCTTTGATGAGTATCAATTCTTTAATCGCTTGAAGGATAATGGGATTTGAATAATTGCTCCAGTGTTTCCCTTTCCTCCCATTCATGTAGCCGGTAATTGATTTGATTGAAGATTCGCTATCGGTATAGATTTTGATTGTTGACTTATGTGAAGCGGCCCAAATTATGGAGAGGATACCCCATAGTTCTGCACGAGTTGAAGATGGCGGACCTTCAAGTTTTCCTTTCTATGTGAATCGTTGTGAAACTGTATCGTTGGTGATGCATACCACCCCAAAACCCATTGTCTGTTGATCGGGAGTTGCATTTTGTTGTCCAATTATTTTAAGTTTTTTGAGGGACCTGTCCATGTATACTTCTAAGTTTTTATGTCTTTGTAACTTTTGAATTATGTTTCTCATATATCCCATAGTTTCTTCATCGGACTCGATTATATTTTCTAGAAAGGTTAGGTTAGTTATATGGTAGTCGAGACTTTTATATTGTATCGCTTTGGGTACATTATTATGATATGTATTAAGTGAGTGTGGCGAGATAACCGTTCTCAGTTTTCTTCGTTTGTCTTCTGCTTTGCTTACAGAAAAGGTGGAATATCTGGTTGGTAGATGACTTGTTTTCCCTATATTCGCGTGTATTGAGCAATACTGCAAGGCTGTTTCTACTCTGTTTGATGAGGGTCCTTCTACGACTGGTTCTTTTAATGCGCAGCCCTCACACACAACTAATGGTGATCGTGTTTTATCTTCTTCAATTTCATTTAGATAATGTCGAATGATTATTTGTTGTTTATTATCTTTTCGTTCACGTGTCACTTTCCCAATAATTGGGCCTGTGGGATGGGGTATCGTAACCATTTTCCCTTTTAGTTTCATAGTGGCATTTACGAGCGTAAGTCTGTTGATTGGATTAGTTCCAAGTTGAGTCTTAATAGTTTCTATTTCCGTTTCCAAATTGTTTTTTAGGTCTGTATACCATGACAAATTCTTTCTTGGTATTTCATATTGGTGGATTTGTTTCAATGCTAGTACCTTACTTAAGTCTGCGTTTAATAGTTGTTCAATATATAAAACTCCATATTTCCTTAGACTATTTTTGTGTTGATGATACCATTTGTCAGAGTTTTTGTATGCTTCTATACTAAGCTTTCCACCTTTTATTATAACCGGGAATTCTAGCTTACTATTAACACGAATTTCTATATCATTTTTTCCCAGCAGTTTGAGAATTTCTCCAGTTAAATTGAGATGTTTAGCTTTGAATCTGCTTATTACGTTTTTGTTCCATATCGATTCTGTAGTCCACATATAATCTTGAAGTTTTTGTAGCCTGACCTTGGTCGTCCAATTACAGAGGTCTGTTTTATTCAATCTATTTGTTAGTTCTGTGGCGTGCGACTGTAGCTGACGGGTATGTAAATCATACAGTTTGTATTCCAAGGTAGAATATAATACGCTGTTTAGTAATTTCGAAGCGTATCCACATGCCCGTTTGAAAGTCATTCTGATTCTTGCATTAAGTTTATTTAACTCATTGTCGGTATAAATACAGTCTTAAAGTAGATATTCTATTTGTGGGAATAACACATGGTTAATTACATATCTACTTTGTTTGTCTGTTAAGCTTTTACGAATCATTATGGATGTTGTGGTTTTGATTTTATCCTCGATTAACTTTTTTTGATAGGATTTCTTCCCATTTCTTTGTATCCATACTCCCAGGTATCGAATAGCGTCATTTGGTTTCGCAAGAATGATTTGATTACCCATAAAAGATATTCCAGGTTGGGGGTTATGTTTGTCTCCGTTTATTAAAATTAGATCTGATTTCGATACATTAACTTTGATTTTATTAAGATTAAAAAAATCTTCAACTACAATAAGTATATCTTCTAGTTGTGTTTTGTCACTGGTAATCCAGACTATACGTGTTGCCCAAATCCCAAATAATTTGGGATTTGGAATGCCAAAATGCACAAATTACTAGTATTTGGGATTTGGGATTTGGGATTTCGGCAAAAAATACTAATTATAATTTGGGATTTGGGATTTGGGATTTCGGCAAAAAATACTAATTATAATTTGGGATTTGGGATTTGGGATTTCGGCANGTCTGTTTTATTCAATCTATTTGTTAGTTCTGTGGCGTGCGACTGTAGCTGACGGGTATGTAAATCATACAGTTTGTATTCCAAGGTAGAATATAATACGCTGTTTAGTAATTTCGAAGCGTATCCACATGCCCGTTTGAAAGTCATTCTGATTCTTGCATTAAGTTTATTTAACTCATTGTCGGTATAAATACAGTCTTAAAGTAGATATTCTATTTGTGGGAATAACACATGGTTAATTACATATCTACTTTGTTTGTCTGTTAAGCTTTTACGAATCATTATGGATGTTGTGGTTTTGATTTTATCCTCGATTAACTTTTTTTGATAGGATTTCTTCCCATTTCTTTGTATCCATACTCCCAGGTATCGAATAGCGTCATTTGGTTTCGCAAGAATGATTTGATTACCCATAAAAGATATTCCAGGTTGGGGGTTATGTTTGTCTCCGTTTATTAAAATTAGATCTGATTTCGATACATTAACTTTGATTTTATTAAGATTAAAAAAATCTTCAACTACAATAAGTATATCTTCTAGTTGTGTTTTGTCACTGGTAATCCAGACTATACGTGTTGCCCAAATCCCAAATAATTTGGGATTTGGAATGCCAAAATGCACAAATTACTAGTATTTGGGATTTGGGATTTGGGATTTCGGCATTTCGGCATTTGGGATTTCGACATTTGAATTTTGAATTTGGGCGGCAGGTATAATCCAGACTGTATCATCCATATAGGCTATGGATGTAATCATTTTCTTTTCCCACGTTTGTTCTTGTAAGAACATGTCTACCCTCCATTTAAGTTCCATTTCATATCCTTTTTTTAGGTTTTCTATTTCTGCTAGTAGCGGGTCGTAAAAGATACACCATAGGAGTGGTGAAATAGAATCACCCTGATTCACTCCTTTAATAACCCTATAAGGCTCTGTTGGACCATATTCGATTAGTCCCCTTGCAATACGATTATCTTCTATATAGCTGATGATTGTTACTATATTTGGGGGTATTTTGAGACGTTTCATAGCTAGTTTCATCATTTCTGGATCCACTGAATCAAATGCCTTACTAATGTCCCGGAATAGTAGCCACATTTCTTTTTTGTTTTCCCTAGCATCTTCCATTAAGTTGTTAAGTATATGTATTGGGTATGATGTGCGTCTTTCAGGAAGTCCAGCATAATTGTTACCTGTCAAGATATTGTTTCGAACCAGTATATCAGATAAACGGATCGTAAGAATTTTTGTAAATATTTTCCTTGCAGTTTCTATTAAGGTGATGGGCCTATTAATCTCTAGATTTCCTTCCTATTCTTTTGGTTTCGGTATCAATGTTATATTACTGCACACCCAGTCCTGAGGAACCTGACCAGATTGTAAGATATTGTTGAAAAGTTTGCTGAATGATTTTAGACCTTTATTTTCTAAGTGTTTATAGATTTCATACGGAATTAATGAGAGGCCAGGGGCTTTATTATTACTCATTAGATTGATTACACTTTTTAGTTCTTCTATATTTATCGTGGAGATCAGTGGATTGTAGATTTGACTATCAATTTCCGTAATGGGTTTGTATCTATCTTCCCATCGGGTATTTTGTATCGTTTGAGTTAATTTTGTCCCTTTCATCCAACTGTACAGGTGATCTTTAACCTTGTTTTTTATTTGAGTAGGGTCCGTAATAATGATTGCATCGCCACTGTTTTGCCCTACTACCAGTCTATCCAAAGTTATCTGTCTGGAGTCCTGATTTAAGACTTTGTTGATCATGTGTTTTGGCTTCGTATATAGGAGTAATTGTCTCGCTTCTATTTTATTTTTTATGTCCCTGGATTTGGCATTGATTAACTCTTTTTTTACAATTTTCCTGGTTGTACTCTAGATGGATTTTATGTGTTCAACCCATAGAAAACGTTCCTCTGGTGTGCCGGATATTGGATACGGATCGATGATTATTTTATAGTTGATTTCTAATTTTTGTATAACATTTTTTATAGTTGCGATGAGTTGTAAGTGCGGAGAGGTTTCTTTTTCTAATTTATAACCCGATTTATAGAACGTATTATATAGGTTTAATTTCGCATATTCTGGGTGATTGTGCCATGGTAAATTAGGACAGTTTTTTGGTTCTCTCGCTTTGGGCAAATATTTGTTTCCGGATTCCAAAATTGTCATTTTGATTTTAATCCAAAATTCGTCGACAGTTTCATTCGTGTCGTCATCTTCTAGCCATCGTTCAAGCTCGGTTTCCGTGTACTTCGTGAAATCGGCCCAGTGTGATTCGTTAGCTAATTTTAGATTCCACAATCTAGGGATTCGATATTTTAATCTATTGTACTTTTTATTTTGGTGGTTTTCATTGCAAAGTTGGTTTATGTTTAATTCTATGCAAGCACATAGGTGATCACTGTTTGCTATGAGTTTAGTGTTTTCTATAATTGTATCTTCAATAAGAGCTTCATATTGTTGATTAATCCAAATGGAGTCAATACGACTTTTACTTCTTATTTCATTATTATGTATTTGATGAAATGTGTATTCATCTTTTTGTTCCCCGTTGATAAGTCTAAACGTGTCTAAATATCCGCTATATATTAATGATTGTAGTAGGCTGCTTTCAGATGTTGTTTTCCGTTTCATCGGCATGCGGTCTATACTTGGATTTGGCGTTGCGTTCCAGTCTCCCATTGCGATTGAAATTCAGTTATTGGCCAGGGCTTGTGACATGTGATTGTATAGCCATAGCCTCAATCCTCTCAATTGATTATTATTTACAGAATATTGGTTTGGGGCATATATACCTATCAGCTGGAAAGTAATTTTTCCTCCATAGGAAAGCAAGATACTTATTCTGTGGCCCTCAAAGGTGTCGACTTTATAAACGTGTTTCGAGATTTCAAAGTCAATCATAAATTCCACTCCTGAACCTAGATTATTATTGTGTGCTTCTTCAGTGGATGACCACCATAATTTATATGTCGTATTCCCTTCTACGTTTCGTATTATTTGGTCTGAGAAAATACCTTTTTCAGTTGATTTAGTCGTCTTTGTTTCTGTGAGAAAGATTATATCTAATTTTTCATCAACGCAGTGGTCCCACCATGTCTGTTTTTTGACGTTTTCGTTTATTCCCCTTATGTTTTGAGTTGCTATTCTCCATTTAGTTTTATTGTAGTGCTTAGCCTTGTCTTCTATGTTAATATCCTGAATATGTGTATCTAAATTATATTTGTTGGGGTTTATTTGTTCTATGGAAGTTGGGTTATTATTAATATCGGTAAAATTTAACGAATCGGAATAATTTAAGTTTAATGTATCCAGATTGTCATCTATAGATTGTTCATTAGTATTTGTTTGATTAGGTGAATTATTATTTATATTATTTTTATTGTAGTCTGTCATGATTATATTATTATGTTTGTTAGTTGTTCGTTACTATTGTGTCCAGGATCCTTGCCCAGGCGTTCCCATATTGCCAAACGAATTCCTCGAAAGTTGTGAAATGATTTTTTCCATTTCAGATTGCCGGCCTCCCAACTGACTTACCATTTCCAGCAATTTATTTATAGTAGATTTCTCGGCTTCTTCTGGTTGGTGATGACTAGTATTTTCGTTGCTAAATGCCATCGCATCATCGTCGTCATCAAAGTTTTGTTCCGGTTCTTGATTTATGAGAATATTGTTATTATTATCCGTTTTTCGTTTATTAGCATCGCTACTAATATTCATTTTATTTTTAATTCCTATATTGTTAATCACGAATTCCTCTAATTGTTATAGACGTTCGGATAGATTTTCCAACATATACTCGATACGAGATAATCTGTCTGTTGCGGTATTGGGTCTATTGTCCCCGTGTTTACTTTGGTTGTTGCTTCCAACGATTTTACTTCTTTTTATATTTTCTCTTGTCACATCAGCGAACGTTGCCCCTTCAACAGAGCGTTTTAAATTTTTATATAGAGTTGGATTATGTCGTTTATAAATATTGTCGAATTTTTCGTATTGAACTATTTTCTTTTCTTTATATTGTAAGTCCTGCTGCGTTCTTGGACAGTCTTTGGCTAAATGTTCCATGGAATGGCATCGGTGACACGTTTTAGTTACTATGTCGACAACAGTAATGTTGTATCCCGTGACTTTCCATACCAAACCGATGGCTTGTCGTTGCTTCTCTTCATTAGCGAAGGTTATGATAGCCTCGCCTCTTAATACATAATTTCTGATGCGCGGCATGTAGCAGGTTACTGCTTCATATTTTTTTAGATTAGTAAAGATTTCTCTACCGGTGATACCAGGTGGTAAATTTATTACCCGTGCGGTGTATTTACCCCGTGACATGAGATCTTCGATAGATTCTTTCATCCCTGTTACACGTAGACAGTCATCCCCAATGATAATGCACCATTGTGAACAAACTTTTTTGGCATCTTCTTTTTTTTCAAAAATTACTACCGCCGATTGCCACATTAAGGCAGGCCGTAATATCAATCTCTCCACTTTGCCGAATTTAAGTTCTAGATCTAGTTTAAGTTGTTGGTGTTTCATATAATGTGGAATGTCCCACAACTTAATTCCCCTTTTTTCTTCTTTATCTGGATTCATTCTAAAGATTTGTGCCCTATGCATGTAAGTTGGCGCTTCTTCATGTGCGCCTACATTTATTTTTTGCGCTGCTTGCATTTGTTCTTTGTCTGTAAAAAATGCACAAATCATTTGTTCTTTGGCAAATATTTGGTTGGTGACTAAAGTTACGTGGGCTTTGTTGAAGAAGGATTTTTTTATATGGCTTATTTTATCACCAATAGTTTTTCCGGCAACTTTTACTGCGTGAGTCCAAATTTTATACTTCGTTGCTTCAAGTTGTTTTCTCCATTCGGCTTGGTTGCTATGTTCAGTATCATATAATGCAATAGATTCTTTATCATCTTCAATGAGAATAGGGTTTAATTGCTTCTTTTTTTGTTTAGGATTAGTGACCGTGGTCCAAGTGCTGTTTTCAATATTTCCTCCTAGGACGTTTCTTTCACCAGTTTTGTTAGTGGTATCTTCGATTATTGTATCTTTTTCGATTACATTATCTTCCAATCTTTCTTTTCCTTTACTTGTACCGGGGGTTGTTTCTATGATTACTTGAAGAATATTTTCAAATTCCATACTTTCTGTGGTTTGTGTAGTATCGATAATTGTCTCTTCATTTTTCTTTTGTTGTACCTTTTGTAAAACGGTTTCTTTTTTTTGAATGGGACTGTTCTTTTGTCGTTCATTTGATATTCTAATGCGTTGGGCATATACATGTTTCTAAAATTGATTTTGGATTTTTGAGGTATTTCGACTTTTTGAGATTTATGCAGAATCTATTCTATATATGGAAGTAAAAAAAGTACCCAGTTATGTGTATACATGTTCCCAAAATTGATTTTGGATTTTTGAGGTATTTCGACTTTTTGAAATTTATGCAGAATCTATTCTATATATGGAAGTAAAAAAAGTACCCAGTTATGTATATCTTCAATTAAAGAATAAATCTGGGTGGTCAAAAAATTTCGAGTTTTAAGTAAAATAATTTCGTCTTCTATAAAAAACTATTTCGACTTTTTTCTCCAAAATACTAATTTCGGGGCCCCAAAATAATTTTGCGTGCAAGTATAGTTATGTGTATCTTCAATCAAAGAATAAATCTGGGTGGTCAAAAAATTTCGGATTTTAAGTAAAATAATTTCGTCTTCTATGAAAAACTATTTCGACTTTTTTCCCCAAAATTGCAATTTCGGAGCCCCAAAATAATTTTGCGTGCAAGTATAGTTGGGTATAGTCAGTACCCTTTTTTTTAGACCTAGTGTTAGAACTAACGCTCTCGCTCATGTTTGGTTATTACGAACAAATAAAAATAAAAAACTTTTTCTAAAATTTTACTGCGTATATTTGTCAATAAAATGTTAAGCGGAAAGAGTTTTTTTTTTTTTTTAATGAATACTTTGTAAGTTAACGAGACCGGTGAGGTCTTATCTTTATTCATTTAAAATAT
This sequence comes from Diversispora epigaea, assembly GCA_003547095.1. NCBI lineage: Eukaryota > Fungi > Glomeromycota > Glomeromycetes > Diversisporales > Diversisporaceae > Diversispora > Diversispora epigaea. The sequence continues at coordinate 66,088 of PQFF01000014.1, forward strand.
TTTAAAAAAAAATACATATGTAGAATAAAAACTGACTATAACAATTTACGGTTAACGGTCTGACCATCCACCTTAAAGTCAAGGGCACCTTATATGATAAGTGGTATTCCTTACCAAAGTCTTAAAAAAAGAAAATATTTGGAAGTACGTCATATCAACGTAAAACCCACCTAACAACAACCACACCTCAACAACCCCAGAACCAATGCCCGAAGGCTAAGTTCCATAACACCATTATAACACTTTATAATTGTATACCTGCTTACTGATCTACGGTGCAACCAAATATGTCCACCTTAATGTTGGNTTTTTTAGACCTAGTGTTAGAACTAACGCTCTCGCTCATGTTTGGTTATTACGAACAAATAAAAATAAAAAACTTTTTCTAAAATTTTACTGCGTATATTTGTCAATAAAATGTTAAGCGGAAAGAGTTTTTTTTTTTTTTTAATGAATACTTTGTAAGTTAACGAGACCGGTGAGGTCTTATCTTTATTCATTTAAAATATTTTAAAAAAAAATACATATGTAGAATAAAAACTGACTATAACAATTTACGGTTAACGGTCTGACCATCCACCTTAAAGTCAAGGGCACCTTATATGATAAGTGGTATTCCTTACCAAAGTCTTAAAAAAAGAAAATATTTGGAAGTACGTCATATCAACGTAAAACCCACCTAACAACAACCACACCTCAACAACCCCAGAACCAATGCCCGAAGGCTAAGTTCCATAACACCATTATAACACTTTATAATTGTATACCTGCTTACTGATCTACGGTGCAACCAAATATGTCCACCTTAATGTTGGTTAGACGAAACAAACGTTTCTCCCAGTGAATAAAACGGCTACTTTGACGAAACAACGTTTCTTCCAGCGAAAACAAAGTTGGTCTTAACGGGAAGTCTATCTCCTGCATGTATCGTGAAAGTATTTAGCGTCAGTTTCTCATGGTCAACTTCTTTCCCTCCCATTCGAGATGGTATACGAACAAAGTTCTTCCAAAATTGTTCTTGTTGGTAATTTTCACACGTATCTACTCATTGGTATCATAACGGATCAAAAGATCCTCCCAAGATATTCCATTTAGTGGCCTAATCTGTCCGACAAACTTCCAACTAGCGAGACGAATCTACGTGGACTGAGTCGTGAAGGCGCATTATTCGACGCAAAATGTTGGCGGATATCCAAAAAGCATTATAATCCAATAAAAAAAATATAAAACACCTAACTACTACCACACCTCAAACAACTAACCCTCTACTCAATTTCACAACTCACACCCCGGCTACAACTAATATACATCACACTCCCCCGTCCTCCCACAATTCATCACATCACACATCATTACCACCAAAACGTCACCTAAGTATCACCATACCCCCAGATCACCTGCCGTTCATCACCTATGTACCACCGTACCACCAAATTTTTCATCAGTACGTCACACCCAAACTGACAAGATCGACAATTTAGGGTCAAACCAAAATTTGACATTTCCCCCAAAAAGTTATTGACATGAAAACGAGGAAAATTTGTGGCGCAGACCCATAACCAATATATACGTATAGTCAAACAGCTCCAGGGAAACTTCTTCGTTTATTCCGTTCGTTCAAAAAACAAGCTATTCAACCCAGAAAAAAGGAGCTGGCCCATACGTCCTGCCCCAGTTCGTCCTAAAGCTTCTACACTCCAAGACTATTTTCCAAGAAAAATAAAGAGTTTCGCCGTTTACGTCTTCTGCGAAGAAACTGGAACCAACTCCACCGACCAAACTTCATAAGTATTTAAGAATAGTAACCCCAACGTCTTCTAGTCTTATCCGGTTGTTACCTAACCTCCGACTTAGACTGCCTTTCGTAACTTCATAAATACCCACTTCAGTTTTTTACTGCGGAATTTGAGTGACGGACGGATAACCAGAAAGAGTTTTTTTTTTTTTTTTTTT
>PQFF01000014.1:76730-100713 GCA_003547095.1 Diversispora epigaea
ACTATACCAATTTCAAATTTTGGTAATTTTTTATTTATTTTTTTTTTATTATTTTATTATTTTTTAATTTGAATTTTATATAATTATTTACAAATTAAATAATAATTTATCAATTATAGATACTAATTCTAAACGTAAAAAAATAGATACATCATCTAATAAAATTTTAATGCAAAATAATGAAGGAAATATAAATATAGAAGAGAATTTTATGTAAGAAAATTATTATTTATTGAAAGTAAAATAAAGTATAGAATTATTGGAATTTACCTTTATCTTATATTACAGTATCGATACAGAATTTCAACTTGCATCTGGATGGGCATTAAAGGCTAATCAAAAATTTGGAAAAAGGGGAGGGGTAAAAATGTCAAAAAAAATTATTACATTATTACAGAGTTTTTTTCATGCAGGAAATGCTAATAAAAGTGATCGATATACAGCTCATGATATGCTATCAGAACTAAATGATATGGCTATAGAAGGGGAATTGGATCCTGAAATTATACCAAAAGTAGAAACAATTGAAAACTGGATTGGTAGATATTCTGCAGCCTGTAAACGTGAAATGGCAGCTATAGTGTTAGAACGTCAAGAAAAAAATAAATAATACATAGAAAATTCAAATAAATAAATATTAATATAAAAATACTTACGAACTCATAAAAGTATAGTTTTTTGATGTTTCAAACTCTTGAACCCTTTGCAAAATTAAATCGATATTAGTATTACATTAGTGGGCTTTTTAGGACAAAATCAGTGTATTTTTGTTTTCTGATCGTCATTTCCTATAGATTTCAGACTTTTTACTATGTTCTGGATAACTTTTTTAATCTATAGAGAATGGTGTATTTTTTTTTCTCTGTCGTCACCCTCAACACATGAGGTGTATTTTTTGATATCTGTTTTGAATACCATTTAGCTTTCTATTTCTGTGGAGCATACCCACAAGGGTGTGTGCGACACAGTTGCGGAGCGTAGCGGAGCATAGTTATCTGTTTAGTTAGCATTTAGCTTTCTGTCACTGTGAGCATGAACTTTTAGGTGAATGTGAAACAGTTGCGGAGCGTAGCGGAGCATTAGTTATCTATTTAGTATTCTATAAACTTTCTAATAATAAGACAGATAATAAAAATATTTTTTTCTAGCACATCATTTGGTGTATTTTTTTTTGCCTCGTCACTAGTCTTAGTTATAGACCCACCTGGAAGGTCTGATGCGAAACATAGTGAAGCATCTATCCCCACCTGGAAGGTTTTTGGGATAGCAAAAAATACAAAATATGTGTTTTAACACTAGCTCCGCTATTGCCTATCTATTGGCTTACAATTAGTTTTGCTAAATAAAACGAACCTGATGTATTTCAGAGAAATGACACGAAGCACCTTGCCCATACTTCGTATAACAAATTTTAGGACAATTTCGGTGTTTTTTTATGATCTTGAGCGTAGCCCCACCTGGAAGGTTCTGATGCGAAACAAAGTGAAGCATCTATCTCCACCTGGAAGGCTTTTTCCCTCTCCAGTTCAGGATTTTCAATTTGAAGTTGTCGAGTATAGAACTGCATAACGTAATACCCTTTAGCATGTTTTTTACACGTTCCCGGTGCAGAAGAAGTTGGCTTACCGCAAACTTTACATGCTATACGTTTTTTTGCTCTCCAGTGTTCATGACAACCTTCAGGACGACGACAACCACGCCCACATACTTCCCCAGAGTTGTGAATATAATTACAAGTATACTCTCCATGCATTGTGATAGTAATAAATTTATATAAATGAATAATTATTTAAAATTAAACAAAAGATCTGGTTATATTAATAAAATACACGGTTTACTAATATATATATTACTATGGTACTCAATTGTCCAGGATGTGCTCGTCCAATATTAACAGGAAAGACCAGAGATCTTAATAAACATATGAATTTATTAGGAAATCTTCGTAAGGGGCAATGTCAACCAGCTTTGCGTTTGATGCAAAACCCAGCTCCAGTAGGGAATCCACCTAATCAAAACCCTCCTGAAAACCCAACTCCAGCTCCCGAAGGCGATCTCTTATCATTTAACGAAAACCCACCGACGCACCAGCCAGCCCAGCTGAGAGAGGCGACCACGCCGGCATCCGACCCAGAGGTAGGCCCTAGTATGAAGCGAAACAAAACTATCTTAATTCATAAAAATATAGCAAATGGAATTGAGTTTTATAATGGAAAAAGAAAATGGTATGGTGTTAAAGAAGATTTTCATGCATTATATAACAAATATCNGACACGAAGCACCTTGCCCATACTTCGTATAACAAATTTTAGGACAATTTCGGTGTTTTTTTATGATCTTGAGCGTAGCCCCACCTGGAAGGTTCTGATGCGAAACAAAGTGAAGCATCTATCCCCACCTGGAAGGCTTTTTCCCTCTCCAGTTCAGGATTTTCAATTTGAAGTTGTCGAGTATAGAACTGCATAACGTAATACCCTTTAGCATGTTTTTTACACGTTCCCGGTGCAGAAGAAGTTGGCTTACCGCAAACTTTACATGCTATACGTTTTTTTGCTCTCCAGTGTTCATGACAACCTTCAGGACGACGACATCCACGCCCACATACTTCCCCAGAGTTGTGAATATAATTACAAGTATACTCTCCATGCATTGTGATAGTAATAAATTTATATAAATGAATAATTATTTAAAATTAAACAAAAGATCTGGTTATATTAATAAAATACACGGTTTACTAATATATATATTACTATGGTACTCAATTGTCCAGGATGTGCTCGTCCAATATTAACAGGAAAGACCAGAGATCTTAATAAACATATGAATTTATTAGGAAATCTTCGTAAGGGGCAATGTCAACCAGCTTTGCGTTTGATGCAAAACCCAGCTCCAGTAGGGAATCCACCTAATCAAAACCCTCCTGAAAACCCAACTCCAGCTCCCGAAGGCGATCTCTTATCATTTAACGAAAACCCACCGACGCACCAGCCAGCCCAGCTGAGAGAGGCGACCACGCCGGCATCCGACCCAGAGGTAGGCCCTAGTATGAAGCGAAACAAAACTATCTTAATTCATAAAAATATAGCAAATGGAATTGAGTTTTATAATGGAAAAAGAAAATGGTATGGTGTTAAAGAAGATTTTCATGCATTATATAACAAATATCATTTTATTAAAGCAGATAATACTGAAACAGTTATAGAAACATATAAAAGAATTATCGAAGAATCAGAAGCTATAGCAGAAAAGACAAATAGGCAGGTTGATATGCGGAAATCAGGAAGTTATACTTTAACGAGTTTAAAACTTTTCCGAGAGACAACTTTAGCATCAAAAAGAAGTGAAAAAATAGACGAAAAAGAAAATGCTTGGTTAAATTTAGCGTCAACCGGTACTTTAGTATTTGCAGAAAAATATGAAGGAGAAGCTAACCAATATGACGTAAATTCAATGTATATATATGAAATGTTAAAGAAAGAAGCATCATGGGCAATTGCACCAGGTAAGTTTCATACTATAGACGTATCTTTAGTAAAAAAATGGCGCAAATTTCCATATGGAATTTATAAAGCAACAATAGAAGGAAATCCACCAAAGAAAAGTCTCCAATGTACAAGATATTTACGATATAATCCTCATGGAATTTATACACATTATGATTTGGAATGTGCTAAAGAAAATGGAATGAATGTATATTTAATAGATGAATCTCCAAATGCGCTTATATATGAAAAAAATACACGTATAAATGGAAAAGACATGTTTGGAAAATGGGGTAATATATTGTACAATATCAAAAAAGAAGGAGGAATAGCAGGAAAAGTAGGTAAAGCATTATTAGTTTCATTATGGGGCGCTTTATGCGAGCAAAGAAATGGGCAAAATTATGGAGTACACCCACGAATAAAACCATTCTTATTAGCATCCGCACGAAAAAGAATATCAGAAATTGTGAAACCATTAAGAAATCGAGTAAAGCGTATTCATACAGATGGATTTATAGTAGCAGGGCAAATAAATCTCAAAACAGGTATAGAAATGGGTGAGCTAAAATTTGAGAAAAGAGGAGTTTGTGTAGTAAAAAATTGTATATCTGTTACATGGAAAGCGCCTTATCCAGAAATTCCAAATTTGGTTACAAATAGTTTACCAGATTTTAGAAAAATACAACAAGATAAAGAGCAGAATACAAAGTTATCAGTAAAAAGGAAACCACCCAAAAGATCCGATATAAATCTTCCGAATGAAATTATAATGGAAATATTTCAACATTTACGAACACAAAATGATAGCTTATGTGGTAATAATGAATTATTGTTTCCAGTTTTATATGTTAACAAACGATGGAATGAATGCGCAACATATTTAATATGGAGAAGAATTACAATATATAGATACAATATTATGAAATTTGTAGAATTAATAAAAAAGAAACCGATAGCAAATACAATAAAATATATAAAACAGATAGAATTCGAAAGAATAGATAATTATTATAATAATAACGAATTTCTATTAGAAGACATTGTAAGTATATGTCAAGATATAATAACTATATCATTTAAGGATTGTGAATGGGGATTTCTTAACAATAGTTCACTAAAGATGACATTGGATACATGCAAGAATCTAAATAATATAATTATTTATGGAAATAATCGAATAGCGCCAAAAACTGTCTTAAGTATACCAGAAAGATGTACAACTATAAAGACTATAAAAATACAAAATTGCGAGCGAATATCTGATAAAATAATATATCAATTAGTGTGCAAATACCCGAAAATTGGGATTAATAAAGATCAACCTATAGTAAACTGCTTTTCGACAAATGAAACAGAAGCTGATCAAGCTATAGAAGATATATTTTATGAAGTCTAGTTTATGGTAATAGATGAGTAAGCCATAAAACCTTTTTTTTTCTCTCTAGTTTAGAAAAGGCGGGATAAAACTTGTATTAAATAAAACTTATATTATATAAAACAAAGTAAGTATAAACTAAGTATGACAGACAATAGTTCAAGTTTAATAAATGAGCGGGACTCAGAGTTAACGATGCAGGATATTACATGGAAAATGATTGAATTAGCACAAATTAAAATAATAAAAGAGGCCTTTCGTCTTCGATATAGAAAAGATAGTAAGCTTATTAGTGAATATGCTGGATATGTAAAAAATTTGCGTAATTCAGAAAACCAAGATGAGTATATAAAATATACAGCAATAACACTATTTCCAAATGATGAAGCATACAATAAAAGAATGTCAAGATATAGAAAATGGTATCAAGGTAAAAAGGAGCTACTAANCAGTGTAGAAGATTTATATAACCTTTATTATGAGCTATCCAAAAAAGATAGACCTATGACTGAAACAGAAATTGAGGAAGCTGTTGAAGATGTACTTATAGACGAGTAGAGCGGAGCTCATTCTTTCAGAATAATTTAAAAATTTAATATTGTTTAAGGATCCATTTAGGTGGATATTCAACTTTACCAACTTTTATCAATTGTTCTCTCACGAATGATCTTTCGGGACCATCGCCATTTTCATCCATAAGCCAGTATAATACCGGCTGATTTTTTTGTATTAGTGATTCCTTAATACGATAAACCTTTGGAGACCAGTTCATATCAGTTATACGTCTATTACCAAATTCTAATTCTCCGGGTTCGAGTAAATATAAAACAGAATCTTTATAAGTTAACCGAGGTTCATCAAACCCAATAGGCCTTCGATGTTTAACAGCAGGGTCAGCAAATATTTTTTCCCCTTTTAATGCCTTCTTTACAGCTTCATTAGGAGACATATGAATTAATCGGGTAGGAGTATCATTATAAATGTCGTCATTAATACGAAAACCTTTAACCCACGATTATACTTGCACGCAAAATTATTTTGGGGCCCCGAAATTGCAATTTTGGGGAAAAAAGTCGAAATAGTTTTTCATAGAAGACGAAATTATTTTACTTAAAACCCGAAATTTTTTGACCACCTAGATTTATTCTTTGATTGAAGATACATATAACTGGGTACTTTTTTTACTTCCATATATAGAATGGATTCTGCATAAATCTCAAAAAGTCGAAATACCTCAAAAATCTAAAATCAATTTTGGGAACATGTATACCCACGATGTACATCTTTCAGATAAAGGTAAAAGGAAATCCACAGTATCTTGGCGAATATAAGCATGTTTTTCAAATTCTTGATGATCGCGTTCAGCTATTGATGTACCACGCTTAGATTTAGCTTGTATAATTTTTACACCATGACTAAGTAATAAATCTCTACACTCGCCTAAGTATTCAGTACCTTTATTCACGATTAAAACTTTAGGCCATGTAAGATGATTACTAGAATCACTATAAATTGCTTTAAATATTTTAGCTAANAGGCCTTCGATGTTTAACAGCAGGGTCAGCAAATATTTTTTCCCCTTTTAATGCCTTCTTTACAGCTTCATTAGGAGACATATGAATTAATCGGGTAGGAGTATCATTATAAATGTCGTCATTAATACGAAAACCTTTAACCCACGATTATACTTGCACGCAAAATTATTTTGGGGCCCCGAAATTGCAATTTTGGGGAAAAAAGTCGAAATAGTTTTTCATAGAAGACGAAATTATTTTACTTAAAACCCGAAATTTTTTGACCACCTAGATTTATTCTTTGATTGAAGATACATATAACTGGGTACTTTTTTTACTTCCATATATAGAATGGATTCTGCATAAATCTCAAAAAGTCGAAATACCTCAAAAATCTAAAATCAATTTTGGGAACATGTATACCCACGATGTACATCTTTCAGATAAAGGTAAAAGGAAATCCACAGTATCTTGGCGAATATAAGCATGTTTTTCAAATTCTTGATGATCGCGTTCAGCTATTGATGTACCACGCTTAGATTTAGCTTGTATAATTTTTACACCATGACTAAGTAATAAATCTCTACACTCGCCTAAGTATTCAGTACCTTTATTCACGATTAAAACTTTAGGCCATGTAAGATGATTACTAGAATCACTATAAATTGCTTTAAATATTTTAGCTAATGATGCAGAAGACTTATTAGTTAAAGCACAACTTTTACGAAATCTAGTTGCCACATCTTTTATTACACCCCTATGTTTGAAAATTCGATTACCAATTTTATCAAGAGAAAGGGGTGTAAGATCCGATTTATGTACTTCATTTAAATCTCGTATGCCATTAAAAGAAGCATATTGAATAAATTTAGGCTTGGGTTTATGAGTTAAAAAAGTAATTCGTTCATTTAACCAGTTTTTTATGACTGATAATGAAAAATTGTAACCAGCCTTTTTACAGGCATCACGCATTTTTTCTGCAGTTCGATAATAGCCTTCAGGTCGATAATATAATTTTTGTAGTGCAATCTCCCTATCCAACTCATTAGCTCTTTGTGAGTCAATATAAATTACGGGTTCTCCCATTACTTTAATCTATTATAGTTAGTAAAAAATCATGGAAGAATTAAGACAAGCTAATTAGGAGCTCCATGAGGAAATTGGTCGATTGGCTCAATCAAACAGAGACTATGAACGAAGAACCTACAACCTTGAACGAGATATAGTTTTACGTGAAGAAAGAATCCGGTATCTCGAGGAGGAGCTGGCAAATACAGTCGAACTTTCTATACAAGAAAGGGAGGAGCTAGAAAGGGAGATCACAGATCTAAAAAAGATTGTCTATCAGCTTAAAAAAGAGATCGAGCAAAAAGACAAGGAGCTTATTACCAGGGAAAATCAATTAGCTGAATTTGACGTAAGGGAGAAAAAGCTCAAAACCCGAATTCGTGAAATATCAAAATCTGCAGGAAATACATCTAAAGTCTATAATCAAACGACAAAGCTAATAGATGAGAATGAGCGTTTGAAACACGAAATCGATACTTTAAAATATGATCTTAGGGATCGAGATAATAAATTGATCCAGAAAAAAAATCGTATCACAGATCTACATTGCCAAAATTTCGGTATTAGGTTATTGCATTATCGGGATAAATTGGAACTTATCAATACTCGAGAAACTTTACGTGTTGCAGAGGCATGGAACATAGACAATGAATCAAATTCGAAAGAAAATTCTGATAAAAATTCTCAAGATAGTTATACTTCCGATCCAGACATGACCACAATACCAAATTTAGTAGATGCCATAAATGGTTATTTAGATAATCCAAGAACGAATAGGCAAATTCTAAAAAATCAAATAAAAAGAGCCACAGGGCAAATTCGTCGTAAATACACCAATGACCAAACTTATTTAATAAATGAGCAACAGGGCAGATACAATGCTGAGGCAGAACGAGATTTGCGACAAACCGATTTGGATAATGCCTTGAATGATCTTAACTTGAGGACTATAGCCTATAACAATGAAAGAACTACATGTCAGCAATATTTTTTGGAATTACAACAATGTCGCATCAGAATAGATAGATATAAAGATGATTTATTGCTATGTGATATCCAGCTTGATCTTAAATGGGGTAAGTGGAAAAATAGAACTCGAAATGCAGAACAAATAATTTTAAATTTACAGGGACAAATTTTATTGTTACAGAATAATCAACAAAATAGACAAATGGCAGGAAACCCATTACCATCATATTCAGGTAAAGAAGATATTAATGAATTTTTCGCTCAATTTAGAGCGGAAATAGAAGCTCGAAATATAGATGTTGCAGATGGGGCGGGTGCTCCAGCAGGAAGAGACGTTGCAAAAGGATTATTACGTGGGTGTATGAGAGGACAAGCATTAGAATGGTATGATGATTATATTACTAATAAGCAAAATTTCGAATTGCATAATTTGCTTGATAATACAACACAAGGTACAATACAATTAGTAGCTGGACGTACTGCAGTACAATTGGGTGCACAAGCACTTCGAGAAGCAAATGGTCGTGCAGGTACAGATATAATTCCTTTAAGAGCAACACATGATCCTTGGAATGAAGATTGGAGTATTGCAGATGGACGTCCAACTAATGACCCAGTTAATACACCTAATGCTAATAACGGTACTCCAGTTGTTGTAGCTGGAATAAGATTCGGCCAAGCTGTATGGTTGGTGAAGACAAAATCTCCTACAGTCGAAGAAGAAATACGTGCATTACAATATGGAACATTAACATTAGGTGATAGCACTATAGAAGAATTTGCTAATAAAATCTGAAGAGCTGGGAAAAGTTATAGAGATGAAGAGAAACGAAGACATTTTCTTGCTGGTTTATCACCAGAATGGTTAGAAAAAGCTGAAGATATAGGTGAGGATATGACTTTTAACGAATTGTCTAAAAAACTTGCCAAAATTGAATTAATCAGAATGGCCAGAGCAAAAAGAGATAACTTTAGATCTCGAGAATCGAAACAGATATCTTCAAAATCTACTGCATCTTTAAATATGGTTGCTCAACCGCCAACTCAGGATTTTCAAAAAATGCTTCAGGATGGCTTTAATAAACAACAAGAATTACTAAAAAAACAGCAAGCAGAACACAAAGCTGAAATAGAAAAATTGAAAGCCGATTTCGATACAAAAATGACTAAACAATCCAAAAAAGCACCTCCACCTGTTCCACCCAAAGATTATGAAGAAATACACGAACATTATGCAAGCCAGGGGGATCCCAATAGACCAGAGTTTACTAAAGAAGAGTTTTTACGTGAGGTTACAAAGCTTTTTGGCACCCCGCCAGTACAACCTAAACCGGAACGATTGCGATCCTCAAATCAAACTGATGAAATAAGGAGTTTAAGAAATGAGATTATAGAAATTAGGAATGCAGAAAATCAATCCTGCGATGCACTGAATCAGATGTATAATCGATATAAAAATTTATCAGCGGATGGGCACACAACTAATGTCAAATCAAATCGAACTGGCTTTGTATCACTTAATCTTATTTCCACTAACGATGATGAAACTAGCTATAATGGAGATGATGATATATTTTATGAATCTGAAAAAAAAAACGGATATCAACAGTAGACTCAAAGAGCCATTGCTCCACAATAGATAATGAAGCTAGTGCCAAGGTATATAAATCAGTATACTTGAAGAGCCATGATTCAGAGAATCGTCTACAGGCTTGCCCCGCAATAATTTCTTGTAAATCATCAGTTGCAGAACCCCAACAAAACAAGATAGTCGATTCACCAGTAACTACTTTCGATAAACTTTTTCCAGAATCGGATGACCAGCTATTAGAATTATTATCTCCAGCAATGCGTAAAAAAATCACTAATCCATCAACAAAAAATAAATGGGCTGAATCGATTGAATATATGCAATGTAGAATTGACGATGTAGATATTCCAGAAGGATTTCCAGATAGCGCATCTGAATGTAATCTAATGAATAAAGCCCTAAATGATGCATTAGGATGGGATCTCGGAACCGCACCAAATTTTTATCTTACACACAATTTCGATCATGTAACAAAATTAATTGGTGGACATAAAGATGTGCCAATATCAATAATATATAAAGACAAGCAGGGTATAAAGCACCTGGTTACTGAAACAGCAAATATTGTAATTATTGATGACGGAGAACCTGATTATCTTCTTTGTATGGGAACACCCTATATTCGAAAAGTTAAAGGACTTCCAGATTTAGATAAACATGAGTTTCGGATGACAGTTCGAGGTAAGTCTTATGTTATTCCAACATTTACTAAACCAACTGGAGATATTAGCGATAACCAGCCTTCAAGTAAGATATCAAGCTGTTGTACTGCTGTAATACAAGATACTGCACAGGATACAGAGACTTCAGAAACATTAGAAGAATTGCACGCATTAAAAGACTTCAAACTCCCAGATTCAATTGCTACTACATTAGCTGAGAAATCGTTAGAGGAGCAAAAAAAAAACTAAACCTAAAGGGCCATTGCTTCGCAATAGATGGGAGGAATGTATAGATCAATTTTTCCTGAATATATCGGGATAAGTTCTACCATCTTCTTCTTCCAATAAATAAATAAGATTATATATAGTTCCATCCCGAATATATTTTTTTAATGTATGTTCGAATAAATTTCTAGACTTGAGAGCCATATCTAAACGAATTTGTTTACACTCTGCATCTTTCTGTTGCTTAATAGAATTTAATGTTTCCTGTGTAGTTTCAATAAATTTTTGATGCATTGTATCTGTAGCTTCTTTAACTCGAGCATTAATTTCTTCCTCAGAGTTAGTTATTTGTATATTATCCTTTAGGATAACCACTTCGGAGCTAGTTTGAATGGGTATTTCTGAACTTTGAATAGGAGAAGAGGTGATTCGTTGACGATTTTTTTTCTTTGTATATTTATCAATCTCACTAATTAACAATATTTCAATATCAGGATTAATACAACTTGCCTGTTCTTCCGATAAAGGATTACGTACTCTAGAAATAAGTCGATTCCATATATTCTTTTTTATGGAAGGGGGTAATTTTTTGAGAAGTTCTGAATAATGTTCGTGGAAATTCGACATTTTATAAATATATAGATTCTGAGAATTCCAAATATTCTTAGAATTTCAAATATTCTTAGAATTCCAAATATTCTTAGAATTCTAAATATCCTCACTCGAATTATATATTTGGAATTAATCTCTTCACGACGATAAGCTTCTAAGAGTGCCATATGATCGAAAAAAAATAACAATATAATATAGATTCCACTATACTGGCAATGATTTATAATAAGATACGCTACTCACTATGCGACTGTTTCAGCAAAGATTTATCCCAACGAAATCGAATTGATAATGGATCATCAGCTGATCTTTGGATATCAATAATTACATAATGCTTTTTTATTACTTCATAAACTTTTTTTGCTAGAGATTCATAATTATCATACATATCTTTAAGAATTCGTTTTATAGTTTCTAATGTACAACCGCGATGTAATGAAATATATGTTAAATTTGCACGTATATTTGGGTGAGTTTCAAAGTAACGTTGTGCAATGTAAATCGAACTAATTCCCTCATGCCTACCACTTCTAAAGAAAGGTATAATTTTTAGTTGAGTTGATAAAGGTTCACCAGCAAGGTCATCAAATACTATAACAGTTTTCCGACCCGTATTTTTGAATTTTGAAATATCAGGCAATTTATCAGGAGTAATTATTTTAAAACGTACATCCTCATACCAAGGAGCCTCTTTATCCTTAGCAATAAATTCATAAAAATATTGTACTGTTTTCCACAAGTACTCATCTTTATGTAAAGCAACAACGACTAAATCATCACAAAAAATATACCTTTCTCCATAATTTTCGTTTTTTGGAGCTTTATCTTTATTACCAACCATATATGGATATACTTTTATATATTTACTTCCAAGANAATTATATATTTGGAATTAATCTCTTCACGACGATAAGCTTCTAAGAGTGCCATATGATCGAAAAAAAATAACAATATAATATAGATTCCACTATACTGGCAATGATTTATAATAAGATACGCTACTCACTATGCGACTGTTTCAGCAAAGATTTATCCCAACGAAATCGAATTGATAATGGATCATCAGCTGATCTTTGGATATCAATAATTACATAATGCTTTTTTATTACTTCATAAACTTTTTTTGCTAGAGATTCATAATTATCATACATATCTTTAAGAATTCGTTTTATAGTTTCTAATGTACAACCGCGATGTAATGAAATATATGTTAAATTTGCACGTATATTTGGGTGAGTTTCAAAGTAACGTTGTGCAATGTAAATCGAACTAATTCCCTCATGCCTACCACTTCTAAAGAAAGGTATAATTTTTAGTTGAGTTGATAAAGGTTCACCAGCAAGGTCATCAAATACTATAACAGTTTTCCGACCCGTATTTTTGAATTTTGAAATATCAGGCAATTTATCAGGAGTAATTATTTTAAAACGTACATCCTCATACCAAGGAGCCTCTTTATCCTTAGCAATAAATTCATAAAAATATTGTACTGTTTTCCACAAGTACTCATCTTTATGTAAAGCAACAACGACTAAATCATCACAAAAAATATACCTTTCTCCATAATTTTCGTTTTTTGGAGCTTTATCTTTATTACCAACCATATATGGATATACTTTTATATATTTACTTCCAAGAAACTGGAGTGCAACCATTTCCGTTTTTCCCGATTCGCTGGTTCCACTAGTTAATATTCGAAATGGTTGTTTTGGGGCATATGGATTTTTTGATGATATAGATTTATCTGGATAGCGAAAACTGTAATGTTCCATACTTAGAATAGATTATTATATATATCCTGATAAAATAAAAAATATGTATATCCCGATATAATATACTTACTGCTTAAAAATTGGGTGGTTTTTCAAGGCTGAGAGTATTCTTTCCGCCTCTTGTAATTTTATTTTTTGTTGTTCGATTTCACAGCGTAATTTATTATTAGTATTAACCCGCTCTTCAAACTGTTTATTAATTTTTTGCATAAAAGATCCAAAAGTTTTTTCATTGTTTTCAAGCAACTGTCGAGATAAATTATCCAACTCTTTCTTAACATGATAATTGATCTCCTCTCTATGGTCGCATGCACAAATCGGGACAGTATCTTGGGTTTGGGATTCCTGATTAATCATGTCTATATATATGTGTAATAAATTTCCAAGTGGCTAGCTTTTTCGTTGGTGCTTTAATTTTTTCTGATATCTATTAACTTCATGCTTTAAAAAGGATTCGACCAATGGATTCACTGCACCAGCTTCATCCCTTGTTATTGGATTTCTTTTCCGAGATATTAAACGAGTCCAAGCTTCATTAACTAAAGAAGGTGGTAATTTATTAATCAAACTTGAATATGCTTTATTGAATTTCATAATATATAGTATCGAGAAACTAATATTGTATTTTACGGTGTAGAAAAAAAATGGAATCTTTTATAAAAATTATGGAATACACATCGAGAAAAAATAGCTATTACAAAATAACAATAAATAAATAAATAGATAGATAAATTATATGTGAATAAGTTATACATTAATAAATAGATTAAATCGAATAAATACTATGCTTCTATTTCTAAAAGTCGCTTTTGAAATCTAAGTTGCAATTGACACTTTTTAGAATCTATCCAATTATATGGAATAATATATTCTTTATAATATTTAATTTCATCTTCAGTATTAGATGGATATCTATTATATTTTTTTATATACTTGGCGTATTCCCTATTAAGACGCATTTTAATTTGTTCCTGAGTCTGAGGATTTTTCACTTTGCGTCGAGTTAAACCTAGAAATTTCTTTTCTTCTGGAGTATTATCATTTGGTAAACTATTTCAGGCAAGACGTGAATTTGATGGTTCCCTTTCTCTAAAAATTTTCCAAAGTTTTTGTATAATCCTTGCACGTCTGAAATCAGTTCGAGGTTTTGAGTATTCATAATCATAATGATCTTTCATTAAATCGAATTGAGTTGCTTTTGGACCTAAATTAACATTGACATGCATAAGTTTCATACAACTAAAACATATTGCAGTACCATCTTCATATGGTTTACCTCTGCTGTAATTATATTTGTCAAAATTCGCACCTTGAACGTGTGAGGCATGAAGGCAATACTCGTGATATGTAGACCTTGTTCCTCGCCATGAACATAACTCTCGAAGTGCAATTCTAACACGACAGGCCCACTGAATGGGTGTTTCATCATCAAAGATCATACTAATAGAATCATAAGGCCTTTCAGCATCGATAACTCTATTAAGAACATTATGTCCACCAGTTCTTTCAAGCCTTCTATTTATATTATACTCTGATCTCGACATATTTAACGATTATATGAGATTTAGCTACGGAGTAACTGCCTCTGGCAAGTATAATTAGAGGTATTTTGACCTATTAGATTTAGTTCGATATATATGATTAAAACCAAATTCAATTTTTGTCGATTTAGTGTTTCAGTGTGTAAGGGGGTAGAATCGAGACGATCCACTGTTGAGAACATTGTTAATCTTTCTAGCTCATTATCTTTCAGCTCTTTAGAATCTAGCTCAGATAGAAACGCTCTATTCCTCAGATCCAACTCAAAATTATCTTCTATTTGTCGATATCCCACCAATTCACTACACTTCGTTTGTTCATGCCATATAGTGACGCTCTTCGAGCTTATCGGCAAAGAAGTATATGCAATCTGTTTTTTGGTTTCGAGTGGGCTGGCCATGAGAAGGTGGGTTATATTTGTTACGATAAAATTTGTTATAAAAAAATTATTTTGGAGATGGGACGTCGTTGAAATTTTGGAAAAAGTAAAGAATCTCAAGTTCGGGTATTGGTATTTATATGTGTCTTGACACTAACTCCGTTATAGTGGAGCTGATATCTATAATATCTAAAATTACTCGTGTAGGGCGGAGCCCATTGTAAGGCAATAGATATTATCCAGTTATGAATGATTACTCATGTCGATTGACAGAGCATATGAAATTAACGAATGATAGTCATGGTAGATCGTGAATGAGGAGTTTATTTCGGACATATAGTTTATTCTCGGATATACTTGCACGCAAAATTATTTTGGGGCCCCGAAATTGCAATTTTGGGGAAAAAAGTCGAAATAGTTTTTCATAGAAGACGAAATTATTTTACTTAAAACCCGAAATTTTTTGACCACCCAGATTTATTCTTTGATTGAAGATACACATAACTGGGTACTTTTTTTACTTCCATATATAGAATAGATTCTGCATAAATCTCAAAAAGTCGAAATCCCTCAAAAATCCAAAATCAATTTTGGGAACATGTATATTCTCGGATATAAGTACCAAAACTGGTTCATAAATTTCACTGGTAAATGGTTGTGAGATTTTAACATGAGCAAATGACGACAACGAACTATTTTCTCGTAATATTTATTGTATATATACTTGCACGCAAAATTATTTTGGGGCCCCGAAATTGCAATTTTGGGGAAAAAAGTCAAAATAGTTTTTCATAAAAGACGAAATTATTTTACTTAAAATCCGAAATTTTTTGACCACCCAGATTTATTCTTTGATTGAAGATACACATAACTGGGTACTTTTTTTACTTCTATATATAGAATGGATTCTGCATAAATCTCAAAAAGTCGAAATACCTCAAAAATCTAAAATCAATTTTGGGAACATGTATAATTGTATAGCAATGACACTTCGTGCTTATAGTTTATAGTAAGTAATAACTTGTGTAATGAGATATCTCCGCTAAAATAATTAACCTATCATGTGATATATGCCATAGAAAGAATTCGAATGTAATAAAACCTGCATGCATAACCTGATTATGCGATACATTGATTACTAAATTTAATTAATATTCCTTTCACTCTGCATATCTGTGTGAAAACATCTTAAAAACAGATATATAACACCATTTTTTATACTTTTATTAGCTTCACTATTTATATTTATCGCAGAACTAAAGCACTATGTTGTACTTTTTACAAATAGGGATATCGCTAACCTGGTTTGAATAATCGACTCGAGATATATACATATTCTTTATTCTTGTGCATACGCTATCTTTTTTCCTAATCTATTCTTCGGTGAAATAATGAAAAGTGATAAAAGGAAAGTATCATGAACTTCTTTACCTACATTCAAATAACTGACTATGGATCATATACATATCCTTTGTTCTCGTGCATATACCGACTTCTTTCTTAATCCATAAGTCGAGATACTAAAAAAGGAAATAACGAAAAGCGTTAAAAGGAGAGTATATCGATGTTGTT
Organism: Diversispora epigaea; assembly: GCA_003547095.1. Classification (NCBI taxonomy): domain Eukaryota; kingdom Fungi; phylum Glomeromycota; class Glomeromycetes; order Diversisporales; family Diversisporaceae; genus Diversispora; species Diversispora epigaea. The sequence continues at coordinate 93,494 of PQFF01000014.1, forward strand.
GGAAGCTTTATTTGCAAAAATATTACCTAACAAAACTAATATTTTTCTTATCAATATGTCTACTGATTTACAAAACAAAATTCATAATTTTTTGATCAATGCTGAAGAACGTCATATAAATGCTACTGCAGTTATACATCAAGGATTAGAAGAAAACCCATGGATTCCACAGTCTGAGCTGAGATCAATTGTTGACCGAGTTGTAGGATACATTAGTATTTCAAATCCAAGTAGTCCTTCACGTCAATTAAAACTTATTAAGGTCCTTTCACAAGTTCGTTATTATATTTTTGTTCCGTAATTATTTGAAGTTATATGATGATACTATGTGGTTTATCATTCAAAATATTTCAACATAAGCTGGTATAAAATACCGAAAAATGGCTTGATTATTCTATTAACCATCTCACGATAAACACTTGCTCGACAGTGGAGGGATATTTAAGCTATAGACTGTTATGCAGTAATGTAGTTTATCCTACTAACCCATTGACGAGAAAAATTTATCGCCTGCATGAAGAATAATGAAGTTATATTATTATGTAGTAAATTGATACCACACAGAGTTTTATTGACGTGTCGGCCGCACAAAAATAATAACTTTGCATATGTACTGATAATATAAAGTATTATTTAATGATGTATCTGATTCGTGATCGCAAAATAATTATATTACTGAAACTAGTGCTTTATTTTTTAGTTTGAAGATGCTTTTGAAGGAGTATCCACTTTGTATGATCTTGGTATTATTAAGACGAATAAAGAGAAACCCCTTAGTTTAGAACAAATCGACAATAATGTAAATGAATTAAAAGGAAAACTCGGAAGAGATTCAAGTCCTTTATATTGTCATTTGTATTCTAGTGTATCTAATATGGATATTACGAAGTTGGATTGGAAGAATCCCTTGGCTAGTCAGGTTATTAGTGACGAATCAGAGCTTGTGAATCAACTGTCTGGAAATTTAAAAAAGGGATTTATGGTAAATTTTTTGTCTTGTAAACTAGAACTTGTTCATAACCACAAAGCAGTTATAAATTGATGCGCTTCATTTATTGCAAAGCAATGGTTCTTTGAGCCTACTAATGGTATAATTATTATTTCTCCGAAACTTGTCCTAGAAACTTACTCGCAAAATGACACCTAAACCTTTTACTATTATTCAAGAAATGTGTAACGAGTTTGTAACAGATTTTAATAAACTTGAAGATGAACCGATATATACTAAATTAGTTCACGATGGAACTTGGAAAGAGTCTGAAGAAAATATCGCAAATGTAACTAAAGAAATTCTTGATGTTTTAAAAGATATTTGGAACAATTCTGCTTTCAGTTCTGAATTTGCAAAAACATTAAGTGAGGGAACATACCAATCAACTATCATATTACCAGCAATTCGAGCTTCGTTAAAAAATCTTCCTATTGGTGATTCTTTTTTCATTAGTACATCAGAAAAACAAAGTGTTGCCAGTGCTAACAGAAAAGGGGATGGATTTATGGGGAGACGTCCAGATATCATGTTTGTGGCAAAATATCGGGAAACAATTTTTGAACTTATGTATGTTGAATGTTCCCGCTTAATTTGTACTGCTCAAAAAAAGATTGATGACGATATTAAGTTATGGAGAGAATGCAACGATGGGCTTTTTTGGGTGCGTCAGACTCTTAAACCAGATAAGGATCAATTTGGTATTGTTGGTGTACAAATTGCAGGTAATGAGTTACATTTAAATTTACTTGTTCGAGATATAAGAAATGTGCATCGATATTACCATCTCCGGTCTGTTGAAATCCCAGTACAATTTTCAAATGGAAGGGTTGTATATGAATTTATAGAAACTTTATTACTTTTGCGTAATTTAATAATTACTAACCTATCTTTGCTGTATCATGGTACAGTGACATCATCTCAAAGATTAAAGGAAGGGAGTACAACAGTTACTACACCACGAGATGATTATCCATAGATTTTTATTTTATACTTTTATCATGTATTTCATCTGTATTTTAATCTAGTATTTTTATTAATAAAGATTTTCGGTTAGAGGAACGTACAACGTGTTATTTTTTGTGTGTATATATTATTTTTCTTGACAAAATTTCAGCGAACTTTTTTGATAAAGAGTTCGCCAAAAATCATGTGACTGAAATTTTAAAAAATTCTTTGCCGATCATTACCTGAACCAAGTTCAGGAATTTTTATTCCGCGATAAAGAATTGAATATATCCGTATTTATTAAAAAATGACAAATACAGAACCCAAAATCAATTCATTAGAAGAACAGATTTCCAAGCTTACATTCGGGATTTGCACAATTTTTTTTCGTGTAATGTATATATGATCGAGAATTTTTCCGGAATATATCTGCATCTTATATAACAATGACAAACATACAATCTAAAATCGATTTATTGAAACAACGAGCCATTGATCTTGAGGCCGAGAATGCAAAGCTAAAACAGATTATAAAAGAAAATGCTAAACGCAAAGCCGATAACGTTAACCTCTTAGCCGAAAACGCCAAGGTTAAGATAGAGTTAAGACGGGCTATGGGAGAGAATGCTAAGCTTAAAGCTGAATCTTTACGGGAGGTTAAGACGCGCGAAAGGATTGAAAAAACTTAGATGGGTGTTTATATCGCAAATCATTATCTATGAAATAGATAGCATATCATTTTTCCGCGATCACATGAGGTTTGGGCTCACGTCACAAGCATAACCATTATATATAATTTATTGCGGATGTAAAAATATATTTATATTGCCGAGCATATATGTAAAAAACAATAAATTATTGGCCATAACTTTATTGGTTATATGTATAAAGGTTACATTTCACAAACCCAATATAATGAATACTTTATTATTACCACTTGTACTAGTTCCGCTAATCTATTATCATATATGATAAGTGACAAAAATAAAATAATCTGAATTAGCCTGACCTAGGAGGTCAGGTCACGTGACCGTGGCGCAGTACATGCAATAATAATATAATCGATTTCGTCCCAACTTAGCTTTGAGATTGTAATAGCCGAAAACGATTTCACATATGAGATTCTAGATACGCCTATATTGTCAAAAAGCTCATATATCTTCCTCGCCCTTTCTCTTTTTTTATAAAGTGTATTATCGGTGATATCTTCTGGGAGTTGTTCCCTAACCTCATTATTAACCAGGATAAGAGATGCACGTTCTCGATTGGATTTTTTATAGTGATTAAGCCGATCCACCAAACCCTTTCCAAAATTATAGTAAGATCTTATCATATTCTGGCTTGCACTGTCATTAAGCGATTCTGCATTAATAATTTCTTGGTATAAATGGGTAAAGTCGATGGAATCTGATGTTGTGGCTTGTGATGGTGGAGGCAAAGATATATTAGTGCTTGGGGTTATTTCTACTGTCAATTCTTCGATAAGTTTCTTCACCGTAGAAGACTCCCCCTTTTTACCTGACTTTTGTTTTTTAGCAGGAGGATTTTTACTAGAGGTACCTTCTTCAAAGCTAATTGCACGTTTGGATGGCAACACTGCGGTCTTGTTTGCATTATTTTGATCGGCTGAATTGATCTGCACCACGTTAGTCGTACCTTTTTCAGCTGTGCTGGCTTCATCATTTTGGTTATCGCTGATAATTTCACTTGCTATAGGACTTGTCTCATGATCCTCTATAATAACTTGCTTTGTTTTTTCCGAAGAATCGTCTACAATCAATCCTAGTTTTATCATTTCCTCCAAATCCCCATCATCGTCATCATCATTATCTACAGTATCAGGGCTTTGCTGGAATGTTTTTTTCTCGGAGACAATAAGAGAACGAATCTTGGGCACCATCTGATACTTGTCGGAAGCAAGAGTGCCTTCCTCTCTAATAACTTCGATGATTGTAGAGCAGATAGGACAGCTAGGGTGTGTAGAAGCCTGCGTATCTATACGAACGATATGTTGCTCGATACATGTTCTATGGAATATGTGTTCACAAGATAATACGACAAATGCCCGTAGTGGAAATGCTAAAATTTCTTTCCCGCATTTATGGCAAGGACTAAGTTTTGGAACTTCCTCTTCGTTGGATATTTCAGAGATGTTCTGCAAAAAATTTAATGAAAGTGCTTTTAGTTGGGAAATGTTAGCAGTGTCAGTACGTTTCTCTGATGAACTTAGCAAAGTTTCGCTAGCCATAAGACAAAAAATTTTTAGCACCTTATTTATTTATACACTTCGCAAAAATATATCATATCTCTCGAAATTACTACAGCCCAACTCGAATTGGCATTACATCCGAAAACGGTGCAAAGATAGGTAGTTTTTTATTATAGCAGAATCATTATGGAAAAGCGAGTTTCATGATCGGCGAAAAACATGAAAAAAATACCAATGGGGCTTTATGTGAGAAATTGGGTCGCACGAAAAACATGTGGATATGAATACGATTGGCATTACAGATACAGTGGGGGACAGCATAAACCATCATATATTTTTTTTAGTGGCCAAAATTTAGTTGATTATGTAATATATAAATCACATGATTTATTATTTATTTTTATTAAATGAAAAAATTAACTGACTAATTTAAAAGTACATTTATATTATTCATAATTTCTTCATTAATACTTCTATGTGATTTATATTTTTTAACTGCATATTTGGCAGCTTTTCCTGTTAATCCATGTCGATATGCATCCATCCATCTAAATGATAATCTTGCAAAAGCACGAATTGTTTCTAATGTAATAGAATTAAAAGCTTTTGGAAGTATTTCTATTAATTTGGGTAAAGAATACTCACAATTTGCACGTGCATATCTTTTTGCTGCACCCCAATACATTTCGATATAATTGAATTCTGGATGAAATTTAGGATAAAATATAATCTAAAAAAATAATTACTTTTAATATTAAAGAAATTAAATTAAATTAATTAAATAAAATTAAATTAAATTAAATAAATAAAAGTAAATTACTTTATGTCCCCGCATTTCAATTATATGTTGAATCCTTCCATGTTGTGTCAAAAAATCTGGTTGGTTTGCTATTAATCGTCGGGCACAACAATTAATAATATTTGGATCTGATTCTTTATTTTTACATGCATCACAATCTAATACCATTCCATTATGCCATAATCCTCTTTCAGTAAGAATCCATTGAATTCCTTTTGGTTGACCACGAAGATTAATATTTGTTTTTGTTTTTTTGTTATAAATAATATAATCATTTTCAATAATCATTGATTGCTTTTGATTATTCCATATTGTATTATGCATCTTAGGTACCGATCCTCCTGGACCCAAATTCATTTTTGATGCTACCAATGCATCTTCAGCAAAAGCTGTATGGGAAGTGGCATTGTCAAAGGCAAAAATACCAATACATCCTGGATGAGTTCGTTCAAAAATATCTATTGCATGTTTAACCTGCTCAACAAGTTTATTAGTATTCCAATATCCATCACGATTAATACCCAAAGTCATTATAACTCTTGCTTCTCCTAAATTATCCTTAAGTGGACCAATTGTTTCAGTTAAAAAATCACTCACATGTATACCTTGACCTTGTCCTTTTTTGCGTAAAGGATGTTCACCTTCTGGTCCCCATACAGCACGAGGTCCATCATAAGTGTAAAAAACTGATTCATCATGAGTTATCCAAATATGTTCTTTCTCTTCTCCAACTAAAGTTGGAAAAGTTTGTATTTTGCAATCCTTGTCTAACCATTTAGACATCAAGTGATCAAGTTCTGCAACTTCTTGCAAGAATTTTTCACGATAAACAACAACATCGGGTCATTCATGGCCATCAAAATAAATGCCTTTTTGATAACGCTGAAAACGGAAACCCATAGTATGCATCCAACGACGGACAGTTCGGATAGAGATGGTTTGTCTTGACTCAATATTGATGTGAGGGAGAATGTTTTCCTCAAAATACTTCTTAACTAACATAGGATTAGTCTTGAATTTTTGAGAACGAAGATAAGCACTAATTTGAAGTGAAACAAATTCATCATATAGGAGACTCTTAGAGGGAAACTTTCCTTGCAAACTTTGTGGAATTAATTGATCTTTTATTTAAAAAAAAAATTTTATTACATTTATTCAAAAAGATTAAAAAAGAAGAAAAAACAAAAGATAAAAACATACGTTTTAAACAAATATTTGCCCATTTTCTAATTAATCGTGCACGCCATACACCACCATTAAATATACTTGAAACCGTTTCACTTGCTTTTATTTTGCTCGAGCCATTTAATACAAGTCGAAGAAAATACAAGACAGCTGTATATCGGACCTTTTGAACATTAGAGAGTGGTTCTTTTTGAATTACTGTTTCAACAAAATTAATAGTCTCATGGATTTCTTTTTCATGCTCGTAAGCAGTATTTTTTTCATTGGTAATATTCCCATCCTCATCATTCCTCTCAGCATTAAACCCATCAAAGCTTTGATCTTGAAATTCATCTTCATTCTCGTCATCTTTGTTGATAGAAATATTTCCGTCCTGTTCTCTTTGTAACTCATCCTCATCATTATTCTCAGCATCAAACCTATCAAAGTTTTGATCTTCTTCTTCATTCTCGCCACCTTTGCTTATAGAAAAAAACTGTGAAAGCAATGGAGTTCCTACTGCTGCTTCTCGTTGAATTTGTTTTTTTCGCCGTTTTGTACGTTTAGAGTCTCCTCTGTAACATAAAGGACGTGTTTGCTTTTTGAAACTTTTTTCAGATGCAGCTAATAAAAGGTCAATAATTGAACTTGCACGTTCATTATTATTTAACTCGATATCATCAACTTCGAACACTTCATTATCAGAGTTTGGTTGATCCTCTGTGTTTAAATCGTCACTTTCATACTCCTCACTTGATTCCAAATCAGTGAGATTAATAGCCGGGAGTGTCACTTGCCGAGCAGAACGTGCACGTATAGCATTTGAACGAAGTTGTTGCTTTCTTTTTGATGGCCTTGTCATGATTACGGCCAGAAATTACATTTTACATGGTGGCCAAATATCACCAAATAATATAAGATTAGATAATATTTCAAGGGTTATAATTCGGGAAAAAAAAAAGAAAACGAAAAATTTTTTTAACCAAATTGTAGCCTAGTCAAAAAGCTATCATTTGGCTAAAAAAAATTTCTTGTACCACCTTTCCTTTCTGAGATATATCGGTTACCGTGAAATTACTAAAATTGATGGTTTATACTGTCCCCCACTGTAT
>PQFF01000014.1:102957-114454 GCA_003547095.1 Diversispora epigaea
ATACAGTGGGGGACAGCATAAACCATCATATATTTTTTTTAGTGGCCAAAATTTAGTTGATTATGTAATATATAAATCACATGATTTATTATTTATTTTTATTAAATGAAAAAATTAACTGACTAATTTAAAAGTACATTTATATTATTCATAATTTCTTCATTAATACTTCTATGTGATTTATATTTTTTAACTGCATATTTGGCAGCTTTTCCTGTTAATCCATGTCGATATGCATCCATCCATCTAAATGATAATCTTGCAAAAGCACGAATTGTTTCTAATGTAATAGAATTAAAAGCTTTTGGAAGTATTTCTATTAATTTGGGTAAAGAATACTCACAATTTGCACGTGCATATCTTTTTGCTGCACCCCAATACATTTCGATATAATTGAATTCTGGATGAAATTTAGGATAAAATATAATCTAAAAAAATAATTACTTTTAATATTAAAGAAATTAAATTAAATTAATTAAATAAAATTAAATTAAATTAAATAAATAAAAGTAAATTACTTTATGTCCCCGCATTTCAATTATATGTTGAATCCTTCCATGTTGTGTCAAAAAATCTGGTTGGTTTGCTATTAATCGTCGGGCACAACAATTAATAATATTTGGATCTGATTCTTTATTTTTACATGCATCACAATCTAATACCATTCCATTATGCCATAATCCTCTTTCAGTAAGAATCCATTGAATTCCTTTTGGTTGACCACGAAGATTAATATTTGTTTTTGTTTTTTTGTTATAAATAATATAATCATCTTCAATAATCATTGATTGCTTTTGATTATTCCATATTGTATTATGCATCTTAGGTACCGATCCTCCTGGACCCAAATTCATTTTTGATGCTACCAATGCATCTTCAGCAAAAGCTGTATGGGAAGTGGCATTGTCAAAGGCAAAAATACCAATACATCCTGGATGAGTTCGTTCAAAAATATCTATTGCATGTTTAACCTGCTCAACAAGTTTATTAGTATTCCAATATCCATCACGATTAATACCCAAAGTCATTATAACTCTTGCTTCTCCTAAATTATCCTTAAGTGGACCAATTGTTTCAGTTAAAAAATCACTCACATGTATACCTTGACCTTGTCCTTTTTTGCGTAAAGGATGTTCACCTTCTGGTCCCCATACAGCACGAGGTCCATCATAAGTGTAAAAAACTGATTCATCATGAGTTATCCAAATATGTTCTTTCTCTTCTCCAACTAAAGTTGGAAAAGTTTGTATTTTGCAATCCTTGTCTAACCATTTAGACATCAAGTGATCAAGTTCTGCAACTTCTTGCAAGAATTTTTCACGATAAACAACAACATCGGGTCATTCATGGCCATCAAAATAAATGCCTTTTTGATAACGCTGAAAACGGAAACCCATAGTATGCATCCAACGACGGACAGTTCGGATAGAGATGGTTTGTCTTGACTCAATATTGATGTGAGGGAGAATGTTTTCCTCAAAATACTTCTTAACTAACATAGGATTAGTCTTGAATTTTTGAGAACGAAGATAAGCACTAATTTGAAGTGAAACAAATTCATCATATAGGAGACTCTTAGAGGGAAACTTTCCTTGCAAACTTTGTGGAATTAATTGATCTTTTATTTAAAAAAAAAATTTTATTACATTTATTCAAAAAGATTAAAAAAGAAGAAAAAACAAAAGATAAAAACATACGTTTTAAACAAATATTTGCCCATTTTCTAATTAATCGTGCACGCCATACACCACCATTAAATATACTTGAAACCGTTTCACTTGCTTTTATTTTGCTCGAGCCATTTAATACAAGTCGAAGAAAATACAAGACAGCTGTATATCGGACCTTTTGAACATTAGAGAGTGGTTCTTTTTGAATTACTGTTTCAACAAAATTAATAGTCTCATGGATTTCTTTTTCATGCTCGTAAGCAGTATTTTTTTCATTGGTAATATTCCCATCCTCATCATTCCTCTCAGCATTAAACCCATCAAAGCTTTGATCTTGAAATTCATCTTCATTCTCGTCATCTTTGTTGATAGAAATATTTCCGTCCTGTTCTCTTTGTAACTCATCCTCATCATTATTCTCAGCATCAAACCTATCAAAGTTTTGATCTTCTTCTTCATTCTCGCCACCTTTGCTTATAGAAAAAAACTGTGAAAGCAATGGAGTTCCTACTGCTGCTTCTCGTTGAATTTGTTTTTTTCGCCGTTTTGTACGTTTAGAGTCTCCTCTGTAACATAAAGGACGTGTTTGCTTTTTGAAACTTTTTTCAGATGCAGCTAATAAAAGGTCAATAATTGAACTTGCACGTTCATTATTATTTAACTCGATATCATCAACTTCGAACACTTCATTATCAGAGTTTGGTTGATCCTCTGTGTTTAAATCGTCACTTTCATACTCCTCACTTGATTCCAAATCAGTGAGATTAATAGCCGGGAGTGTCACTTGCCGAGCAGAACGTGCACGTATAGCATTTGAACGAAGTTGTTGCTTTCTTTTTGATGGCCTTGTCATGATTACGGCCAGAAATTACATTTTACATGGTGGCCAAATATCACCAAATAATATAAGATTAGATAATATTTCAAGGGTTATAATTCGGGAAAAAAAAAAGAAAACGAAAAATTTTTTTAACCAAATTGTAGCCTAGTCAAAAAGCTATCATTTGGCTAAAAAAAATTTCTTGTACCACCTTTCCTTTCTGAGATATATCGGTTACCGTGAAATTACTAAAATTGATGGTTTATACTGTCCCCCACTGTATGTATTAAGGTTAAAACATGTGCACAACGAAAAGATGGTGTAATATTTAATTCATTGCTTTATTTGCCTCGAAGGCGATTGCTGATACAAAAATAAAATTTGTAAAATACATGACATTAATATAGATAAAAAATCTAGCCAATTATTCTTTTTACTTTTTCAAATACAACGCCAAACCAAATACTTTCTTTTGCTCTCTCTGTAGTTCTAACCGAAAAATTGCGTTTTCTCCCTCTAATAACTCATAGGTATATATCCAAGTTACGAGATAGCTATTTCTATCATTAACAGGCGTAAGTGTTAATTTTTTATTAGTCATTACATTTCTGAATTCTACATTATCTGGAATATCTTTAATTGGCTCCCCAACTTCATTTACAAGAAACACTCTAGCGATATCTTCATTCAAACCTTCGATCTTTACTTGAATGTTTTTACGACTGGTTTTAAAGACCTTTATTTCTCCTTCCAGATATGTGAAAGAGTTTTCAGACATCGTGACTATCAAGAAGAAGAAACCTGTTAGTGACGTGGCTTTACAAATGTAAAAATTTATTCTTGAGAAATACATTCTTATTCGATAAAGAATACGTACCTTAGAAGTAAATTGCGAGTATAATAAAAAGAGCCTTTGTTTCGGTGTAGCTAATAAACAGTGCCGAGAGAAACGATAAAATCAAAGTAATGTTGTCGTTAATCTTATAAAGCGCGATGAATTCTGCTTATTTATATTGATTCACTTAATCTGAATGGATCTTGTCTATCAACCGAATCTCTGATTCTTAGCGTAGTGAGATCTTCAAACCTGTTGTGATTCAGCCTCCATAGAAAACACAATTAACGCCAAGGCCTGTGAATATGCGTGAATGAAATCCCTTTTGGTTCGAGATCGCTTCTGCAAAATGAAAGTTGGTTAATGCAATGACGATCTCGGAATTGCGGAGATTCCAAAGTCCCCTAACTAACGATTTCTGATAACAAATCTGATAGGAATAACGGGCTCAAAACTCTTATTACCTTTTCGAGTTTCGTTTTCGCATGTTCTTATCGCAAAGCATATGTGGTATAGAAGTATTTCCCAGGCTAAAATAAAACGAAAAAAAAACGTATAACGATTATCTATACTACACAAGAATGTTCCACGAACTTCTATAGAGAAATTGGGTCACACAAAAACATGTGCAGAAGTAATTGATTATACATTGTTTTTTGATTATCAATTTGTACTGATTTAATTAGTCCTTTTTCTTTTAACCTTTTCATAGCGTAATCATATTGATCAGATACATTATCTTCAAGGGTAATTTTTAATTGTTCAAAAACTTTTTCAGTATTTTTATTTATATCAAGTCCTATACAAAACAAGTGTAGTCGAAAAATTATGTCTAAAAATTCATCGAGGTCCTCTTTGGTTCGTCCTACATATGATGGATGTCCAATTTCTGGATCTGATATTATTATTACGTCTGATCCATGTGTGTGATATTTATTCATCGTGCTAGTTTACAAATAGTATATTATGTACGAAAAAAGATAGACAAGATAAAATTATCAAAAGCACTCAATGTATCAATGGTTAGTATATGGGCAATGGTTGTTCTTGCCTTGATCATGGGTAATAGAAACGTGCGACGTAATACGTAAAAAATTGGTTTATTATTGCAGTTGAAACGAAATTATAGGAGCGTCGGGTGATTCATTTCCAAGTATACATATAGTTCAGTATAATCAAACACTCCTACTATACTATCTTTACGTATATTCTTGACTATAACAAAGCTATTTTTTGGATCGTATGTGTGCTCATATTTATGAGGATTAAGCAGATTTATATACTGGGATGGGTTATCAGTGAACTTATTCATTGTTTTACGCATATTATTTCTTGACTTAGCCATACTAACATATATACATCCATTTATTCGATTCAAATTTGGGTCAGAATCACAATTATTTCTCAATTAATTTATATACTATACTTTCTCTTATTTTCGCTTCTTTTTAGACTTAGAATAAACTGGAACAAGGTCTTTAGACTCGTATATCTTTTTTACTGGTATATCTTTTGAGGTGTAAGTGAAAATTTCCTCATCATCAGATAAATAGGTTTCAGAATCTGAGGTATCGCTATTATATTTATCATAATTATATACAGATGAATATATATGACGACATTGTTGGGCAATATTCCCGAGCTTTATGTGGAATGTCCCCATTTCGATTTCCAAAGCTGTGATGGATGCTTGGAGACATTTAAGTTCATTTTTTGCTTTTCGTTCTGCATGTTTATTAAATTTTTCTGTCATTTGTTTATTATACTAAAAATATTTTTTATCACGATTTATGTAATTATTCCATTGTCTCCGGAGCTATATATGCCGATGAAACTAAGCGAAAAAATATATATATATGACAGATGGGTAGGTCAACTTGCTTTCCCTACATTTAGTAAATAAAATTTGTTAAACAAAAAATTAGACACGTGTTATCACTCTCTCGAGGCTTATTATATCATCTATCCAGTTCAGCCCGTTGGTAATATCGATCTTTAGCTTGCTCCATAAATGATCCATCGGGCCGATAAAGCCACTGGATTACTGCGTTTTGGATGATTTTANATATTTATTCATCGTGCTAGTTTACAAATAGTATATTATGTACGAAAAAAGATAGACAAGATAAAATTATCAAAAGCACTCAATGTATCAATGGTTAGTATATGGGCAATGGTTGTTCTTGCCTTGATCATGGGTAATAGAAACGTGCGACGTAATACGTAAAAAATTGGTTTATTATTGCAGTTGAAACGAAATTATAGGAGCGTCGGGTGATTCATTTCCAAGTATACATATAGTTCAGTATAATCAAACACTCCTACTATACTATCTTTACGTATATTCTTGACTATAACAAAGCTATTTTTTGGATCGTATGTGTGCTCATATTTATGAGGATTAAGCAGATTTATATACTGGGATGGGTTATCAGTGAACTTATTCATTGTTTTACGCATATTATTTCTTGACTTAGCCATACTAACATATATACATCCATTTATTCGATTCAAATTTGGGTCAGAATCACAATTATTTCTCAATTAATTTATATACTATACTTTCTCTTATTTTCGCTTCTTTTTAGACTTAGAATAAACTGGAACAAGGTCTTTAGACTCGTATATCTTTTTTACTGGTATATCTTTTGAGGTGTAAGTGAAAATTTCCTCATCATCAGATAAATAGGTTTCAGAATCTGAGGTATCGCTATTATATTTATCATAATTATATACAGATGAATATATATGACGACATTGTTGGGCAATATTCCCGAGCTTTATGTGGAATGTCCCCATTTCGATTTCCAAAGCTGTGATGGATGCTTGGAGACATTTAAGTTCATTTTTTGCTTTTCGTTCTGCATGTTTATTAAATTTTTCTGTCATTTGTTTATTATACTAAAAATATTTTTTATCACGATTTATGTAATTATTCCATTGTCTCCGGAGCTATATATGCCGATGAAACTAAGCGAAAAAATATATATATATGACAGATGGGTAGGTCAACTTGCTTTCCCTACATTTAGTAAATAAAATTTGTTAAACAAAAAATTAGACACGTGTTATCACTCTCTCGAGGCTTATTATATCATCTATCCAGTTCAGCCCGTTGGTAATATCGATCTTTAGCTTGCTCCATAAATGATCCATCGGGCCGATAAAGCCACTGGATTACTGCGTTTTGGATGATTTTAGCAGAATTATTTTGTTTTTTCCATAAACGATATGTCCGCTGGATAAGTAATGATGCACGATTTTTTTTATACAATACTAGTTGAACTTTAAAATCCCTATATTTAGGGTCATTACCTATTTGCTTATGGGTAGTTAAATTATTTTTGATACGAAATACAAAATTTTTCCAGTAATCTCTATTATTAATTTCATATCCAGGTATTAATAAACACGTACGTATATATTTAGGTGGAAAATATACTGCAAACCATAGCCAAGCTTCTGATCTTTTCATATGATTGTTAATATAATATAAACCTTCTTTGGATAACCTATCTCGTGCTGACATGTTGTACGTATATATCTCAAATGTGTGGATTTTATTAACTAAGACTTTTTATTTAATTGTTATATTTATTTATTTATTATCGATTATAAAAAATAGATATATATACATTACGATAAGTAGAACGATTTAGTAGGGTGTTTATTCTTCCGGAATTTCACAATCACCAAATAAATATGGTGTAGTTTCATCTTGGCCTATCCATAATTTCTTATCTCGTGGATTAATACTTCTTTTTGTTTGCTTTATTCTATACATTCGATGTCTATAACTTCGAAGAAATTGCGCAGTTCGTGGTTGATCGTCTTTTCCTTCCAAAATACAGTCCTCGAATATTTTGTGTGTAAGCTCTTTCTTGATAAGTGACTTTTTAAGACCTTTAGCTTTTATCATATTTTTCCGTGAATTTTCACACACAACACTATAGCATTTTGCACGAACTCCTGCATAGGCAGTAAGACGATATCTTCCATTTTCATCCTTCCACTTGCCTATAACTTTAGTATTTTTTAAGATACGCTTACCTTCTTCATTGATTATCCACTGATCTTCTGGAAAATTTTTTAGTAACCAATGATCTTCTGGATAGTCACTAAAATCAAATAAATCGCAATCATCGATCATGTCCTGATAAATATCTTCGGTTTCAATTTCTATGATTAATGAATCTGTATCTGTATATAAAAGCCTTACCCGATCTCCATATTTCTTTTTGAGATATCCATACCAGAAGTCATACATAAAATATTTAGAAAGATCAAGAATACATGCTCCCACATATTCCGGCTTATTTAGTTTTACATTAGTCTGCCTTCGGTGTACTGCTACTAGATTAGCTCCATAGAAAATTTTTNNNNTTTTTTCCGTCATATCCCTCTAGTCCTGGAATATTAGCCCTGGCTATACGCCGTCTTGCTAAAGACATTCCTCCTCTTTTCATTGCTGTAAAGAAATCGTGCATATCCCCTTGATTCTCATGAAATAGTTCTAATTTTACCTTTGTTACCTTCATACATGCATCCCATCCCAACCCTGGAGCTGTTAGATAATTCGCCGGATCAAGTTTAAAAGCTGTATATGACGCTTTTCGAAATGCCTCAAATGCATCAGCTAGAATTAAGACATCTGTTTTTAGATATATATCATGATAATCACCAAAAGTCTTGCATCCTGTTTCTTGCCAAACTGTTTGTGCAAAATCATAATCCTCTTGTGATATAGTGTAAACTTTTTCATGCTCGCATTCTTTGTTTTCTTCACATTCATTGCAATTACCTACTTCTTTTTTATGCTTACATTTCTGGCATTTATGTTCGCATTCCCCTATTTTCTTTCCATGCTTACATTTTTCTATTCTACAATTATGATCGCAATAATTATATCCATCTAAGTCACTATTAAAATCCTTACGTGGTGGGAGTTGTGTCTCATTAAATTTCTTTTTGCTATTTAACCATTGATATGGGAATATTCCTTTGCGTGTAAGTAACGACAATAAGTGAGGTGAAAAGAATTTTGATAAGATGGGGAAGCATTTAGCTAGTTGTTCTGGTGTTTTAGTTTGACCCTTCTTTTCATCACGTAAATTTTCTGCCATCTTAGCTAATCCAGGTAATGCAAATTTCGTACTATCAATGAATTGTAATTGACCTACTGAAAATGTAATATATTGTTCTGAATTATTTGCTATAGGAACTATTTTTTCATCTGTCACTTTCGCTATTTCTTGCATAAGATGATGGAAATCATAACCACTCCCATAACAAAACAGTACTGGAATTTTTATTGTTTCTGGATCAATTCGTAATTTGAGATTACATCCACTGTGAGTTGCTCCTCTAAACTTACCTGTTATATGATCATGATCTAACACCCTATTTTTTTCTTCATCTGGTAAATGCGTTTTGCAGTACATACATACCTTACAAGATTTGTGTTTTTCTTTTTGCTTATCATCTAACTTTCTTAAAATCATTGGTTTTTTTCCATGACATTTCCTGTGTGAAGCTCCTATGTATTTCTTAGTTTCTGGATCAAACACCCGAATTTTATTGTACCCTGCTTTATATAATTTTTCGTCACATGTCCAACACTTAGTTGCCATTTGATACTCTCGCCATAATTTTGGTGTCATTTTTTCGCATGGAAGTGGGTCACAAAGCTTATCTAAAATAACATCTAGATCTTCTTGAAGATTATATATTAAGTCCTTTATTACATTTTCTGATTCACGATTAATTACCGGTTTTTGAGTTTTTCCATCTGAACAATGTATCGTATATCCATATGAAACTGCTATTTGCTCTGCTACTTTTATAGTATTTCCTTCATTGTCTTTTTTCTCCACTTCGATCTCTTCACCTTCTAAATCCGCTTCGAATATATAAGGCTTCATCATCATATTTTTGATATAATTTGGTTTTACATAATTTTTACCTTCTTCCGGAAGAATTAATCGTTGAGGTGCTTTACTTGGACCTGGACATGTAGGAATATGCTTTTCTAATAAATCTAATCGACTATAAGGGAATCGTAAGCATTTTCGACAAAAGTATTTCTTTCCATGATGATTATTCCATTTATGCATTAATCGTGTAAAGTCTGTTATAAATACGTAGTGTGTTTTAAGTCCTTCTGGTATATCATTTTTGTTTTTTCGATCATTTAAATTCTCTTCACCTTCTGTTAAATATAATAAATCTATCATATGCTCTACTTGATAATTTCTTTCAGAGATATGTAATGGGTCTATATCTACTTTTATTTTTCCAAACACTTCTTTATACACAGGCCTAAATACATTGATTGCATAGTTTGGATTAATTTCTTCGAATTTATCAATGTCATGAAGCGTTGCTGGAAAATTTATACCACTAAAATTGGCTATATTACCATAACGTCTAATCTTACTTATACGTTCAAGATGTGTAGGTTTTTGTCCTGTATTTAATGCATCTATTCTTGCGTGATGTATTGAAACACAATCTCCAAAGCATTCATTGTCATTGAAATTTTGTGGATTAATTAAGCCGAGCTGAGGTTTATTTAGTGTTTCATGAAGAGGTAAATAACTACTCCCACGCAATGGTCTGAATGCACTTATTTCGAGAAATACTTCTTCTGCTCGAACAAATGACCATCCAGATTCTTGTATTGCTTCATCCTCAATCTGGTCTATAATTTCGTTATATCCTTTTTCTATAACAGCTCCAATTCGATCTTCTCTTATAATTTCTACTGTTTCATGCTTGAAAGGAAAAGTATGGAATAAAGGTTCTGGATTTTCCGGTTTAATTTGTTTCATATTTGCATATAACACAATTCTTACCTTTAATCCACCTTTTAAAGCTAACTCTTTTTTGTAAACATTGGAAATCTTTCCTTCGATTGATTCAAAGAAAGCTAATGGTTCACCTTCAGCAAAATATCCTTCGGGAACAAATGCATAGTAATCACAAACCTCACCTTCGTTTAAATTTTCTGCTTCTGATTTTCTATTAATATATGGATTTTTATTTTTTTCGAAATGGACGTCTGGATCCTCATCTGCCGTATCATATTCTGAAGAAACAGAGCTTCGATGTTCCACATCATCACTGGATTCACTATCCTCATCCAACTCCATTAAATCAAACCATTCTTCGTCAGTTTTAGGTATAGGCTTTAATCTAATTTTTTTATTATTTTTTATTTCCGGTTTTGATAACCATTTTATTAATTCATCTATTGTTAAAATTGGTTTCTTTTTTTGCTCTCCTTGGGTATTAGAACTTGGTTCTGCTCTTATATCTGGAATATCATCAGTTAAAAGGTCGGGTGCCGGCGTGGTCGCCTTTCTCGGCTGGGCTGGCTGGTGCGTCGGTGGGTTTTCGTTAAATGATAAGAGATCGCCTTCGGGAGCTGGAGTTGGGTTTTCAGGAGGGTTTTGATTAGGTGGATTCCCTACTGGAGCTGGGTTTTGCATCAAACGCAAAGCTGGTTGACATTGCCCCTTACGAAGATTTCCTAATAAATTCATATGTTTATTAAGATCTCTGGTCTTTCCTGTTAATATTGGACGAGCACATCCTGGACAATTGAGTACCATAGTAATATATATATTAGTAAACCGTGTATTTTATTAATATAACCAGATCTTTTGTTTAATTTTAAATAATTATTCATTTATATAAATTTATTACTATCACAATGCATGGAAAGTATACTTGTAATTATATTCACAACTCTGGGGAAGTATGTGGGCGTGGTTGTCGTCGTCCTGAAGGTTGTCATGAACACTGGAGAGCAAAAAAACGTATAGCATGTAAAGTTTGCGGTAAGCCAACTTCTTCTGCACCGGGAACGTGTAAAAAACATGCTAAAGGGTATTACGTTATGCAGTTCTATACTCGACAACTTCAAATTGAAAATCCTGAACTGGAGAGGGAAAAAGCCTTCCAGGTGGGGATAGATGCTTCACTTTGTTTCGCATCAGAACCTTCCAGGTGGGGCTACGCTCAAGATCATAAAAAAACACCGAAATTGTCCTAAAATTTGTTATACGAAGTATGGGCAAGGTGCTTCGTGTCATTTCTCTGAAATACATCAGGTTCGTTTTATTTAGCAAAACTAATTGTAAGCCAATAGATAGGCAATAGCGGAGCTAG
>PQFF01000014.1:165497-182146 GCA_003547095.1 Diversispora epigaea
ACTCTTAAAGTTTGCAATACACTATTATAGATCTATTATATTTATTATTATTTTTTTTGTTCGGAGCATAACAAAGGACATTATATTTCTTTTTTTGTCACGACATGTAACCAAAGACATCATATTTCTTTTTTGTCACATGTAGCAGGAGTTTTCTTAAATATAATGAATATTTAATACAAAAATAAAACCATTTTCCCTATAATTTTATTATTTGTTTTTTTGAAATTATCTTATTTATAAATTATTGGATGTTTTATCCTTCATAATGTAGGGGAATGTATTATGACGCAGTAATATGACGCAGGTAATATGACGCATTATTATGTATTATATGTATTATTATATAACACGTCACATTACCTACTTTCTGTCATAATACCTCCTCTATCTTATGTATTTAATAATTTAATGATTATATTAATAATTTTTTTTAAATTATTAGATGCTTTATCTTTTATGTATTAAATACGATGATTAAAAATAGCGATGCATTTCGTCATATAAAGTTATAGTTATTAACTGTAATACACTATGTTATAGATCGATATATAATATTTATATTTATTATTATTGTAAAAAGTTATATATAAAAATTTTTATTATTTGTTTTTCAAATTATCTTTTATTTATAATGTCTTTTTAAATTATTGGATGCTTTATCTTAAGGAAAATATTATGACGCTGGTAATATTATGATGTATTATACAGTGAACCCTCTATAAATGCACCCCTCGGGGAATGAGCATTAGGGTGCATTTATAAAGGGGGTGCATTTATAAAAAATATTATTAAAAAATATTTTAATGTGATATTATTATTTATTTTATTAATTATATTATATTTATTTAATTATTATTATATAATTAAAGCAATTATTGATTAAAAAAAAAGTCATCTAAACTAGATTGTCGTGTCATATTAAATTTTTTGGTTTTTATAAATTTTTCAATTGTATTTGCTAATTTAATATATTTTTCTGAATTTTCCTGCTGAAATAAAAACATTTGTACATTTTCTAAACTTGTTAATGCTACATTAATATCAATAGTAACTGGTTCAATACTATCATCTGATTCTTCAATATTTTCTTCTGAATTTTTAAAAATTTCAACAAGTTCTGTAATAATTTTATCATCCTCCAAAAGTTCATAAACAATGTCTTCTTCTGGTACAAAAAGAAATTCTTCTACATCCATTGCATTAGGAAGGTGAAGTGCTTGAATATTTTTAGAAATATTATTTGTTAATTCATTATTATCATCATAATAATCATCATTAAGATCATTAAAAACAAGAATATTTGTATGATTCCAGCAATTACAAATTGTTTCAACTGTAATTTCATCCCAACTTGGAATAATAAAACGAATTGCTTGCAAAACATCCATTTTTAAATCTTGTATAAATTGACCAGTTTCAACTTGCTCTAAAATCCATCTATGTATATAAAATAATTAAAAAATTTAATCAAATAAATTAAATAAATTTTATATAATTTAAATACTAAAACTTACTGAATATGATAATTACGATAATGTCTTTTAAAAGACATAATAATTCCAGCATCCATTGGTTGTATTCATCAGGAAATTTTTTATGTCGGAGGTTATTGTAATAATTTCGTTTTCAAAGGTTATTGAAGGTTATCGGATCAATAACCTTCGCAAATATTACGTTTATTATGATAAAGTGAAGGTTATTGAAGGTTATCAATATCAATAACCTCTGGAGTATTACGTTTTATTAATAAAAATGAAGGTTTTCGGTACCAATAACCTTCGTAAATATTACGTTTATGTTGGAGGTATTCGAAGGTTATCGGAGTGAAGGACTTCGAAGGCTTACGTTTAAAAAAATTTACTGATGTTCGTGAAGTTGTATTTGGAGGTAAAAACTGAATATCAACATGTAAAAGATTTAGGCCTTCAATTTTATGACTTCCACAATTATCCAATAATAATAAAACACGTTGTCCATTATGTTTTATTCCAACTTTATGATCAAAATCACAAAGCCATTCTTGAAATAAAGTAGTAAGCATCCAAGCTTTAGAATTATGTCGATAAATTATTGGTAAATTATGAATATTAATTGTTTTAAAACATCTGGGATTTGCATATTTTCCAATAATTAATGGTGGTAATTTGTGTGATCCATCTGCATTTGTACACAATGCTATTGAAAGCCGTTCTTTATTTTTTTTACGTCCAGAAAGTCGACGTGTTGCCAATGTACGATCTGGTTCTAATCTATATATAAAATAAATACATAATAACAAATTTATATANTAATTTCCACATTTATCTTGTAATAATGGAAGTGCCTCTTCAATAGCAATTTCATTTGCAGATGCTGCTTCACCATGAAGCTTTTCTTGTTGAATTCCATTACGTTTTTTGAAACCATATAACCAACCAGAAGAAAATAATAATGTATTTTCAGGAACACCTAATCCTGTTGCCAGTAATTTTGCCTTCTCAATTAAAATAGAATCACTAAGAATAACTCTATGTTGATAGCTTAAAATAAACTCCTTAAGTGCTAGTTCAAGTTCAAGAAATGTTACTGATTTATGTCGTTTTTGTGTTGAATTAATTTGATCATTGGAAAGTCGTTTTTCTTTAGTTTGTAAAATTCTTGTAACAGTACTTTTATCAATCTTTACTCCCCATTTTTGTTCTACCCATTCTACATATTCAGATCTAATCTTTTTATTATTATTAGCATAAAGACATAATTCATATTTTTGAGCATCAGTTAAAGTAATCTTTTTTTTTACTACTTTTGATGAACTCATTTTGATGGATTAAAGATCTGACAGTAAGTTTTTTATTCCATTTTTATATTTTAAAAAAGAATAATTAATTAATTATTTTTATTTTTATTTTTTAACCGAAAAGATATAAAAAATAAACACGTACAAACTCAATCCGCAAATCGACAAATCGGCAAATCGGCAAAAACAATGAAACGGATAACAGAATGGTAGGTCTTTTTCTATTTTTTATTTTTATTTTTATATTTAAAATAAATAAATAAATATTTTTATTTTTATTTTTTTTAACTAAAAGAAAATATAAAAAAATAAACATTTACAAACCCGCAAATCGACAAATCGGCAAATCGGCAAAAACGGCAAAACAGATGACAGAATGGTAGGTCCTTTTCTATTTTTATTTTTATTTTTATATTTAAAATAAATAAATAATTTTATTTTTATTTTTTTTTAATTAAAAAATAATAAAAATAAATACAAACTCAATCGGCAAATCGGCAAATTGACAAAATGGCAAAAGCGACGAAACAGATGACGGAACGGTGGGTTCTTTTTTTATAAAAATATTTTTAAAAAAATAATTAGTTAATTATATTTAACTTGGAATAGAAAAACAAATTCAAAGAAAAAAAAACTTACCACGAAGCAGAACGAAGCAACAGAGCAACGGAGCAACAGAGTAACGGAGCAATGAAGTTTTTTTTTTTGATTTAGATTATCATCTCTGATTTAAAATCACATGGGTGCATTTACGGAGGATAATGTTAATATAAGCGGGGATCTAAAAATCATTGCACCGTGCAAAATAAGAGGGAGTGCACTTAGCAATAATTCCCCAACATGGGACTGGATTAAAGGGTGCATTTAAGAAGGGATGCACTTATAGAGGGTGCATTTATAGAGGGTTCACTGTATGTATTATTATATAATACGTCACATTACCTACTTGCATTATAATACCCTCCTCTACCTTATGTATTTAATAATTTTAATGATGATTAAAAATAGCTACAATATGAATGTGATGATTAAAAATAGCAAAATAAGGCTTGTTTTATAATCAATACGATGATAATGAATACGATGATTAAAAATAGCGATGCATTGTATATGATTTCGAAATGAGGCTCGTTTTATAATCAATACGATGATAATTTAATGAGTATTATTTAATAATAAATACGATAATTATAATAAATTATTAAGTGTATTACTGTATATCAAAAGTATATTTGTATTGTTTACTATCATTTGAAAAATAATATTTTCAAAAGTTATTTAAGGATGATGTTTTCTTCCAAATCTTTCCATTCAAAAAAATTCATTTCAAGAAATAACAATCAAAGAATATTTTAAATAAACCTTTTTTTTTTTATCTTATTATAACAACATGCCTAGAGCTGAACATAATAGAAATTTATTTGCTTCCGCCATTGTTGGATCTACGTCTTCAGGATCCATCACATTAAGATGTACAAGACTCGGAACAAATCTATCTGAACCATATTTAGTTGAAGAAGAAAGAGCAACAACTACAACTAGAACGGAAACTAGTAATTAAATATTTATGCATTTTACTTATTAATATATCAATATTATCATTAAACCAATTTTTACAATTTTAAAATGTTTCAACAGATTTTATTAATCGATTAATAAGAAAATTTGAATTATTTGAAAAGAAAATGGATTTACTTTTGAACAATAATGCAGATATTAAAAAGAGGCTCAAAAATATCGAGCTTCTTACCGAAATAAACAATGATCTGGATTTTTCGAAAGTAATTATTTTTAATCGAATTGTAACGTTATATTTTAGCATATAGTATATTAATATTTATGATAATTTTAACAAATAAGGATGTAATAAACCGAGTCGCCAAAAATATATTTAAAGCAAATATATTTCCTTCTACGAAGGATTTGGTTGATGAAACCGAGCACGTTATGCGAAAAAATTTTCCACTCAAATTTATTCAAAAGAATAAAAACAAAATTAAGAAATATTTATNATTTATGCATTTTACTTATTAATATATCAATATTATCATTAAACCAATTTTTACAATTTTAAAATGTTTCAACAGATTTTATTAATCGATTAATAAGAAAATTTGAATTATTTGAAAAGAAAATGGATTTACTTTTGAACAATAATGCAGATATTAAAAAGAGGCTCAAAAATATCGAGCTTCTTACCGAAATAAACAATGATCTGGATTTTTCGAAAGTAATTATTTTTAATCGAATTGTAACGTTATATTTTAGCATATAGTATATTAATATTTATGATAATTTTAACAAATAAGGATGTAATAAACCGAGTCGCCAAAAATATATTTAAAGCAAATATATTTCCTTCTACGAAGGATTTGGTCGATGAAACCAAGTACGTTATACGAAAAAATTTTCCAGATATTTCTGAATCAATGGATTCGCGACACCACTCAAATTTATTCAAAAGAAAGTAAGAAATATTTATTAAATAAAATATGTTATATGTCATTTTATTTTTTTATATTAAATATTTTTAATAATAGTTGCTGGAAAAACTTCGGGAATGAGGGGTGGAATCGCTTCCCGAGTCAAATCGGCAATTTTTGAAATCTTTGGGGAATCTCAACTCTCTCGCATTGATTTCCAATCCTCCCTGGCGGAGATTAATTCATGGAAATCAGATCAAAAAGTCCGACATACTTATCGCAAGCTCTTTGACGTTTTTTCTGAAGACCGCACATACGTGCAGGTTATTTTAGAGAGAGTTTGGAAATCTAAGAAGAGGATTTCCAATATGCACATTGCGTGGGGTGTCGCAATCGCTCAACTTTTCTTGAATCCCGATGTCAAGGAGATTATGATTTCTGAAAATTTATTAAAAAAACAAATTAAAATAAATTTTGTAAGTATATTATTAAAAATCGTAATATTACGTTATAAATAATTTTTAATATAATTTTATATTTTTTAGCGGAAACTTCAACAAAAACGACCATTAAGGCCTAAAGAAGGGAAATTAGATGCGGAAGAAACTTCGGAAGAGGAATCTGAAGAAGAAGAAGAGGAGGGAAAAAGTCTGAAAAGGAGAAAAACCTTATGAGGTCATGTTCCTTCTCCCGGTCGTGCTCCTTCTACTGGTCGTGTTTCTCCCCTTTAACTTCTCCTTCTCGTCTTCTTCCGAAATCTTTCGATACTGAAGGTGAAGGTCGACAACGTACACGAGAAGTTCTTCAACGTTCACCAGAAAGTCGACAAGAAAGTCGTCGACAACATTCCCAAGAAGGTTGGCGAGAAGGTCGATAACGTTCAGAAGAAGAAGAAGGTGATACAACTGGTGGTGATACAAAACATGCTGAAATTGTAGGGGAACAATAGAAATGCGTCATATAACGTTATACAATTTTTATATTATTTAATATTTTTTATTATAACATTATTATAACATTATTATTATTTATTATTATTATTTATACATTTATCATTTATTATCTATTTATTAAATTTAAAATAAAAATTTATTAACTAAAAATTCATTATTATCAATAAAACGTGGAATAATATGTATTATATTGTTTATTGCTTCTATTTCTATTAAATTAAATATATTTGTTTTTTCTAATAATGGGCATTCGTATAAATATGGATTTACTGATGATGTGAAATCATACCACTGCACGAGTGCGAGATACATTGGTTCTTCATAATTCATTATTATTTCAGTTATTAAAAGAACCTATTTATAAAATATTAATAATAATTAAATATTTATCATTATTTTACAAGATATTAATTTTGATCTTTACCTGAGCAAAGCATACACCATTATCTGATGTGTATTCAAAGATTTCATCTGCATTCATTTCAACTGCAATATTACTAAATATAGGTTTTTTATGGAATTTATTTGTAGCACGCATTATTGAACCAAATTTTAACGTCACACCACCATATATATGAAATATCATATCAATTTTTTCATGTTCAGATAGATTTTGATAATATATTTCTAGATATACATCTAAACACTTCAAAAATTTTTCAAAACCAAATTTCATTTCTTTTTTGAGATCTGGGTCATTCATTCTTGTTTAAATATAAATTTCAGCATTTTGTATACAAAATTCATATAATTTTTTTGAATATTTTAATGCTATTGGAGTTTTTGGTATTTCTTTTGAGGAACTTTCTGTTATGATGGCTTTGCGGCGAATCTAAAGAAAAATGTGTTAATATAAATTTAATAACGTTATATAACGATTTTTACCAAAAAAGAATACTTACAATTTTCATTATTTGTTTTTCAATTTCTTTTTTATTTGTTAATTTATAAGGCTTTTTGACATAATCTTTATGGAGGCTTTCATATGTTTCTGTTGTATACCCATTAATGGCACCAAATTCACGAATTGAAGAGCAAATATGGAACACCCACGAATGTAATTTAGGAAATTGAAGCTCAGATTTTGAATGTTCTTTAAATAGTTCAATAAAAAGTTTTGCCCATTCATTTATTGATTCCTGAAATTATTTAGAAAAAATTTTAATAAAAATCGTTATACAACGAATTAAAATATTATATAAAGATATATATTGTTACCTGCAGAAGAGTTACATCAGATTCTTCATAATTTTCTTTTCTTGATAATAAATACATTTTGTTCCATTTTAAATATACTTCAGTAATTTTGTTATTTTTAATAAAATTCGGACTTCCGGAATCTTCGTAGAGTTCGTCTACAATAAAAATCATTATTTTCATAAGGCTCCNAAATAAAAATTTATTAACTAAAAATTCATTATTATCAATAAAACGTGGAATAATATGTATTATATTGTTTATTGCTTCTATTTCTATTAAATTAAATATATTTGTTTTTTCTAATAATGGGCATTCGTATAAATATGGATTTACTGATGATGTGAAATCATACCACTGCACGAGTGCGAGATACATTGGTTCTTCATAATTCATTATTATTTCAGTTATTAAAAGAACCTATTTATAAAATATTAATAATAATTAAATATTTATCATTATTTTACAAGATATTAATTTTGATCTTTACCTGAGCAAAGCATACACCATTATCTGATGTGTATTCAAAGATTTCATCTGCATTCATTTCAACTGCAATATTACTAAATATAGGTTTTTTATGGAATTTATTTGTAGCACGCATTATTGAACCAAATTTTAACGTCACACCACCATATATATGAAATATCATATCAATTTTTTCATGTTCAGATAGATTTTGATAATATATTTCTAGATATACATCTAAACACTTCAAAAATTTTTCAAAACCAAATTTCATTTCTTTTTTGAGATCTGGGTCATTCATTCTTGTTTAAATATAAATTTCAGCATTTTGTATACAAAATTCATATAATTTTTTTGAATATTTTAATGCTATTGGAGTTTTTGGTATTTCTTTTGAGGAACTTTCTGTTATGATGGCTTTGCGGCGAATCTAAAGAAAAATGTGTTAATATAAATTTAATAACGTTATATAACGATTTTTACCAAAAAAGAATACTTACAATTTTCATTATTTGTTTTTCAATTTCTTTTTTATTTGTTAATTTATAAGGCTTTTTGACATAATCTTTATGGAGGCTTTCATATGTTTCTGTTGTATACCCATTAATGGCACCAAATTCACGAATTGAAGAGCAAATATGGAACACCCACGAATGTAATTTAGGGAATTGAAGCTCAGATTTTGAATGTTCTTTAAATAGTTCAATAAAAAGTTTTAACCATTCATTTATTGAATCCTGAAATTATTTAGAAAAAATTTTAATAAAAATCGTTATACAACGAATTAAAATATTATATAAAGATATATATTGTTACCTGCAGAAGAGTTACATCAGATTCTTCATAATTTTCTTTTCTTGATAATAAATACATTTTGTTCTATTTTAAATATACTCATATCCGCCAATTTACAGAATTTGACTTTATAAATACCCCCAAAAATGTTTGTACTACATGATCTGATGATTTTGATTTGTCAATAATTAGAGAGTTATACAGATCACCCCAAAAATATAGCCAAAACAAAACAAAACATAAAAAGCTATAAGTAAAAACCCATTCGCTAGACCAAAAACCCATTGGCATAACGCGGGAAAATTTGAGTGAGTAAAGAGTAATATTTGATATATTTTATAATATTTACTGAATATTATACTTTATTTTAGTTACCTTTGACATTATAATTTTAATAATTACCAAATTTATGCCGTCAACACTTCTCAACGCGACATGTTTTACTTGTGGAAAAACGTTCAAAAATTATAAAGGCTTAGCACAACATAAACAATATATACAACGGTATAATCAGTATCAAGAACTTGATGAGTTACCAGATAATACTATTGTTGAATTTAAACAAATTTGGTAGCGGAAATACACAGAAAGTTGCCATTGAACTTTAGATCTATGGGAAAAAAATTAGTTTCTATACCATGTCCTGAGAGTATTTTTTTTTCTATTTTTAAAAGTCATATTCATTATTATTCAAATACAAAAAGACTTTATAAATGTATATTTCGAGGTCATGATACGTATCAGATTTTAAGTACGATTTTTAATTCTAATCAATGGGGAAAAAAGATATATTCACAAAATCAACAAACTTATGTAGTATGTTTAGATTTTTTCTTTCAAAATACATTAATAATAGAAGAAATAGATCCACTTGTAAAATTATTACAATAATCAAAAAAACAAAAAATAAGAAAGCCACGGTTTTCGCGAGGGGAGATTTTAATTGAATGGAAAAATAAAATATTTAAAGAAACCAATGGAAACGTATATAAGGCAGGATATTTGTTTATAAATTTTTATATTTCGCAATCACATTAATAAGAATGTAAAATTGTAATATTTTTTTATTAGATTATTATCAATGTATTTACATTTTTAAAATAAAATATTATAAAAAGAATCAAAAAATAATTATTATAAATGAACTTAAATATTTTTAATTAATAAGTTAAAAAAAAATTAATTTAATTGATATTTAATAAACTTTTATAAATCACGATTAAAAAAATGATTATTATGTATTCAAATTATTTTTATTAATTTTTCAATTTTTTCGATTCTGATTTAATCATTATTATTAATAAACTATTTTATAAATTTTGATTTTAATTTTAATAATAAACTTTATATAAATCCCGATTAAAAAACTAATTATTATATATTTTCCCAGTTCTAATTTAAATAATATAATTATTATTATTAATTATTAATAAACTATTTTTATAAATTCCCGATTTTAATTTTAATAATTATTATATATCGAATATAAATTATATCTTCTCGATTCTAATTTAAATAATATAATCATTATTATTAATAAACTATTTATAAAACCCAATTCTAATTTTAGTAATAAAATTTTTAATAATCATCAGGAAATTTTTAAAGGCGAATATATCCGGATATAATTGCCCACCCCCAGGTTTATCCGCATAAATCGCATTAATCCGGATTAATCCGCATTTATCCGGATTAATTCATATGTTACACCGAATATATTCAGATTATATTCAGATAAATTGCGAATATATCCAGATATAATTCAGTTTTATTAATAGCGAATAAACCTGGATATATTCGTCCTTAAAAATTTCCTGATGATATACTTGCCTTTTATTTAACTCGAAGTTTCTTGATACATTTTGATTTATTTAATGGATTATAAGTAAAATAAAGTGTACGATTTTCAAACTCAATAATTTCTTGAATTGCAGACTTTCTTTTTAAAGGATTACCTCCATTTTTAAGAGTTTTACGAAAAAATGCTGAAACTTGATCATGGTTTTTTTTTTCTACAGCGGAACATGAAAAAGCATTTAATCCCCATTGTTAATGCTTTTTTAATAGTTCCCATGCATGATAAACTAATACATGCATNTATTTTTATAAATTCCCGATTTTAATTTTAATAATTATTATATATCGAATATAAATTATATCTTCTCGATTCTAATTTAAATAATATAATCATTATTATTAATAAACTATTTATAAAACCCAATTCTAATTTTAGTAATAAAATTTTTAATAATCATCAGGAAATTTTTAAAGGCGAATATATCCGGATATAATTGCCCACCCCCAGGTTTATCCGCATAAATCGCATTAATCCGGATTAATCCGCATTTATCCGGATTAATTCATATGTTACACCGAATATATTCAGATTATATTCAGATAAATTGCGAATATATCCAGATATAATTCAGTTTTATTAATAGCGAATAAACCTGGATATATTCGTCCTTAAAAATTTCCTGATGATATACTTGCCTTTTATTTAACTCGAAGTTTCTTGATACATTTTGATTTATTTAATGGATTATAAGTAAAATAAAGTGTACGATTTTCAAACTCAATAATTTCTTGAATTGCAGACTTTCTTTTTAAAGGATTACCTCCATTTTTAAGAGTTTTACGAAAAAATGCTGAAACTTGATCATGGTTTTTTTTTTCTACAGCGGAACATGAAAAAGCATTTAATCCCCATTGTTAATGCTTTTTTAATAGTTCCCATGCATGATAAACTAATACATGCATATAAGGAGTTATTTGACTTGGCAAATATAATCCTTGTATAAAATTTAAATCTTTAGGATTACCTTGTGATGGAGTAAGAAATAGTGATAGCCAATCAAAGGCTTGTTTCTTTAATTGATCCGGTTCTGTAGTTTGATTCTTCATATTATAATATAATTTATAAAATTCATCCCATAATTTTCGTATTAAATTTGCTCGGGATTGTTTAAAAAGTAATTGTAAATTAAAGAATCTTAGAACTATTTCCTTATCATCATCTACAAGCGATGTATATTCCCAATTTTTAGAATCTTTATTTTCCCAGAAATAAAAAGAAACCTTTAATCTTTTCATTTCATCTACAATAACTTTCCTTGTTATATCATTAAATAAATCTCGTTCTTTGATTTCAGCTATAACTAATGCCCAAAGACGATCTGTAATTCTTAAAAAAACATGTAGCTCATCAAAAACTATATGATCTATTGGAATTATAGAAAACAGAGGTGGTGCAATATGACCCTGAATATTATTATAATTTTTTAAAATTTCATCTATATTTTTTTCAATATGCCAATCTTTACTTAAATCACCATGTTAATTTTTTGAACACTTGCACCAGGGACAAAAGTATTTTGAGTTTGCACTATTTAATCCTAAACATATAGCAAGAAACTTCCAATCAGAACTAAAATAAAATTCGAATTTCCATAAAATTCCATTTACGTTTAATCCATTATCTTTTAATAAACTTAATTCTTCTATAAAAGGGTTTAAAATAAATTTAAGCGTATCATAATTTTCTGTACCTGGATATAGTGTTATGGTATAATGATAATCTGCATCATGACTTTTATTTTTATGATTTAAAATCATAAATGTGACCATTACGTGTTTAATTTTTCGTCCCACGTTTCGCCCATCACCAGATATGCGCAAATGAATAGTTGGATTGGATGAATTTAAAATTTGTCTTTTTTGCAAATGGGGTATAATATAGCATAGAATATCTTTTACACTTTTAAGAACACCTATACCCATTGTATCTGTAACTTCTTTTATAATATCTGCATCTGCAATATCAGGTTCTTCATCTTCTATATTTTTTAATTCATTTTCTTTCATATTTATCATTGAAAATTTAATTTTTTTATTTATAGAATTTGTTATTTCAATTCGTTTATCAAAAACACTATATGTACGTTCCATATGATAATCTGTTGCAGCCAAATCCCGGTAGGAATCTCTTGATATTTTTCCATGATCAATAGCTTTTACAATTGATTGAATGCGATTATTCTCATGTAACTGATTCTTATTTCCAAAATTAACTTGATATTCCGTCTGATTAACAGAAAATTCAAGTGTTTTTAATTTTGTATTATCTAGTGGATGATATATCTTGCTTGCCTCATTATTAAAATTTGATTGCACTATTGTTGCTATTTTTTTAGCACGTTTCTCAAGAGTTGAAGAAGTGCAATTAAGGGCTGGTTTAATTAAATGTCCTCGTCTTTTTTGTTCTCTTTCTTTTTTTACGCTATTTAATTGTAAGCCAAATAAAAGTGGACCTGAAATTGTAGTTTTTGTATTTGGATTTAGAGTCTAAAAAAACAATTTGATTAATATTTATTAATTAATAATAGAATTTATAAAAAAATAATTACCTGTTCATAAATTCTTGCTGCTGTAGAAGGAGATATATTTGAAGAAATAACCTCCTGAAAATTCAATCCATATTTGATTTGAAATTGATATATTTGATCATTATTATAATCAATTTCACAACGAACTGTTCTTTTTTTAGTAGCACGACCCTAAGTTGTTTCTACAATATAGTTATATGGAATTTGATAATGTTGTGGAGGACGTCGTTTCTTGATTTTATTTGATGTTGAATTGTTTATTTTTGACTTTTTAGAATCATTTGGATAAATTTCTTCTTTTATAATAATGTAATTAAAACTTTTCTTTGTAATGTCATTTACACATTCTTTATATAAAATTTTGTTACTTAAGGGATAAGTTGATTCTTCTTTGATACAAAGTTTATTATTTATATTTTCTTGTTCATTATCATATTCACTTTCTGAAGACATGATAAATTATGAAATAAAATGTATCGAAAGAAATTATATATTTATTATATTTATTTAAAAACATGATCGCGTTTCGTGTTCTATACATATAATACATATTATAATTTGAAAAACTTTGGTTTAATTAAAATAACTCTAATACAGCGATAATATATTTTAGCCAATCACAATGTGTGAGATCATGTGTGAGATCATGGACCCTAATATCAACAACACCCCAAAACTCCATTCCGAAAATTGGCGGATATGTTCAGTAATTTTGTTATTTTTAATAAAATTCGGACTTCCGGAATTTTCGTAGAGTTCGTCTACAATAAAAATCATTATTTTCATAAGGCTCTGATATTCCAAAGCGGTAAGTAAGGTAAGATGTAAAAAACCGTTGGGAAACGATTTTAGATCTTTATAACGGGGAATTTTTGTAATGCGACGATTCATTTCATCGATAACAGATTTTCCACATTGTTTATTAATTAAAATTTTTGTAAAGTTTAATTGATGTTGGAAAAGGCCAAGATCAAGGTGATGCATTCTATTGGGTACTGTAGCGGCATATATGTTGATATTTCTATTAAATTTTAAATTTTGATTAATACTTTTATTATTTTATTTAAAATTATAAAATTCAAAATTATAAAATTCCATACTTACGGGACACTCCAAAAAAAATTTTGTACGTTTTCGATACTAACGTTTTTTCTCGTATTATTTTTATAATATAATTTCATATTATTGTGAGATCTTGGTTCTATTTGATTGCTATTTAAGTTTATATTTGATAAATCTTCCTTGGAAATGAGGTAAAAATGACAGGGGTAATTTGATTTCGTTGATTTATATGTTAATGCAAATGTGCATGCTTCAGGCCAGTCAGAAATTATCATAAAAATTCTAGGGAAACACCAAAATATACTATTATTTAATTCTAATTCTATACCATTATCGTCATATAACGGAGANAAGCGGTAAGTAAGGTAAGATGTAAAAAACCGTTGGGAAACGATTTTAGATCTTTATAACGGGGAATTTTTGTAATGCGACGATTCATTTCATCGATAACAGATTTTCCACATTGTTTATTAATTAAAATTTTTGTAAAGTTTAATTGATGTTGGAAAAGGCCAAGATCAAGGTGATGCATTCTATCGGGTACTGTAGCGGCATATATGTTGATATTCCTATTAAATTTTAAATTTTGATTAATATTTTTATTATTTTATTTAAAATTATAAAATTCAAAATTATAAAATTCCATACTTACGGGACACTCCAAAAAAAATTTTGTACGTTTTCGATACTAACGTTTTTTCTCGTATTATTTTTATAATATAATTTCATATTATTGTGAGATCTTGGTTCTATTTGATTGCTATTTAAGTTTATATTTGATAAATCTTCCTTGGAAATGAGGTAAAAATGACAGGGGTAATTTGATTTCGTTGATTTATATGTTAATGCAAATGTGCATGCTTCAGGCCAGTCAGAAATTATCATAAAAATTCTAGGGAAACACCAAAATATACTATTATTTAATTCTAATTCTATACCATTATCGTCATATAACGGAGACAACAAAAATTTGAGAGATTTATGAAAAGTTCTACGGACTATATTTTTATGTTCTTCGGATATTTTTTGAGTATCATCTTTTGCTTTTATAATAGGAAGATATGCTAATAATTGTTTTATATCCGGTTTATTTCTACGCCATGTTATAATATTACCTAGAGTTACAAAAATTGGATGCAAGGTATTTTTTCCAAGAGAGTCAGTTGTTGAAGCGTCAGAATATAATATGATTGATAATAGATATGAACCAGTTGGTAAAGTTTTTTCAGTTCGTGCCCACCAATTGGAGGTATATTGCTCATTGTAATTTCTATTATTATTTGTCTATAAAACGGTATATAACGTTAGAAAATAATAATTTATTATATTATATTGTTAAAATTAATTACCTGATCATTTTTAAAATTAAATGTTATATATTTATGTATATCTTTTATTGATAAAATGTTTT
The DNA here is from genome assembly GCA_003547095.1 of Diversispora epigaea. Classification (NCBI taxonomy): domain Eukaryota; kingdom Fungi; phylum Glomeromycota; class Glomeromycetes; order Diversisporales; family Diversisporaceae; genus Diversispora; species Diversispora epigaea. The sequence goes on from PQFF01000014.1 coordinate 180,971, forward strand.
TAATACAATTTATTATAGGCCGATAATATATGATATAATCTTTGTTATTATAATTCAACATAATTTTTTCTTTGTTTAATAAGTTAGTTGATTTCATTTTATCCATTAGTTTTCTACTTTGTTCTATGTTTTTGGGAAGAGGTGATGTCAGTAGGTTTGAATGTTTATTAAAAAAACGTATTATTGCGTTTCCGGCTTTATTATTTAGATTATGTTGGATAACTAATGTCATTAAGTCAGCATAGGTATTATTTGGAAATTCTTCTTCTACTGATTCAGATTTTTCAGATTTTTCAGATTCATTTTCAGTTTTATCAGATTTGGATTCAGATTTGGTTTCAGTTTTGGTTTCATCAGATTTGGATTTGGATTCATCAGTTTCAAATTCGGGTTCTCTGGATGCAGGCTCTTCATATCGTATGGATGCGAATTCTTCGAATGTTAGGCTATTCATACTTTGCGGAAGTTCATCTATTTCAACTTTATAATTTATATTGGTTACATATATTTGATAATAATCAAAAGATTATAATAAGAAATTTTCACACACCTTGCATAATGTCACTGGTTTCGTTGCTTCTTGAACTAAACATAGGTTCATCATTCGATATATAAATTATTTCATTATTTCGATTATCTTCGCTATTATCCTATATAAATAATGAATTATTAAAAAATTAATAATATTATATAACAAATTTTATGATATTTCATTAATATTGATTACATCTTGCTCAGGCGTAATTATATCAAATTCATTTTGAATTTCTTCAGAACTACTAGAACTACTTGAATCATAATTTTCAGAACATCTTTTTACATGTTGACTGTAAGCAGAACGGCTTGAAAGAACATGATTACAAAACGGACATTCAAAAGCCATTGTTATCATTAAATGAATAATTGGAAGGAATGATTAATAAAATGAATTGAATTTGGTTCATTTAAATACTTTAATGTTATAAATTATAATCATTATTTAATGAAATTTAATATTACTTGAAAATTACTCGTTTATTATTAATTTAAAACGTAATACAACGTTATATGTTAAATGATTATCATTTTTTTTCTAATATATTAAACATTTATTTAATTAAAGATAATGAAAATTCTTCAAAAGGAAGTTCATAAATCATAAAATATTCGTAACATATTTATTTGAAAATAACATAA
>PQFF01000014.1:186835-200837 GCA_003547095.1 Diversispora epigaea
AAGCGGTAAGTAAGGTAAGATGTAAAAAACCGTTGGGAAACGATTTTAGATCTTTATAACGGGGAATTTTTGTAATGCGACGATTCATTTCATCGATAACAGATTTTCCACATTGTTTATTAATTAAAATTTTTGTAAAGTTTAATTGATGTTGGAAAAGGCCAAGATCAAGGTGATGCATTCTATTGGGTACTGTAGCGGCATATATGTTGATATTCCTATTAAATTTTAAATTTTGATTAATATTTTTATTATTTTATTTAAAATTATAAAATTCAAAATTATAAAATTCCATACTTACGGGACACTCCAAAAAAAATTTTGTACGTTTTCGATACTAACGTTTTTTCTCGTATTATTTTTATAATATAATTTCATATTATTGTGAGATCTTGGTTCTATTTGATTGCTATTTAAGTTTATATTTGATAAATCTTCCTTGGAAATGAGGTAAAAATGACAGGGGTAATTTGATTTCGTTGATTTATATGTTAATGCAAATGTGCATGCTTCAGGCCAGTCAGAAATTATCATAAAAATTCTAGGGAAACACCAAAATATACTATTATTTAATTCTAATTCTATACCATTATCGTCATATAACGGAGACAACAAAAATTTGAGAGATTTATGAAAAGTTCTACGGACTATATTTTTATGTTCTTCGGATATTTTTTGAGTATCATCTTTTGCTTTTATAATAGGAAGATATGCTAATAATTGTTTTATATCCGGTTTATTTCTACGCCATGTTATAATATTACCTAGAGTTACAAAAATTGGATGCAAGGTATTTTTTCCAAGAGAGTCAGTTGTTGAAGCGTCAGAATATAATATGATTGATAATAGATATGAACCAGTTGGTAAAGTTTTTTCAGTTCGTGCCCACCAATTGGAGGTATATTGCTCATTGTAATTTCTATTATTATTTGTCTATAAAACGGTATATAACGTTAGAAAATAATAATTTATTATATTATATTGTTAAAATTAATTACCTGATCATTTTTAAAATTAAATGTTATATATTTATGTATATCTTTTATTGATAAAATGTTTTTAATACAATTTATTATAGGCCGATAATATATGATATAATCTTTGTTATTATAATTCAACATAATTTTTTCTTTGTTTAATAAGTTAGTTGATTTCATTTTATCCATTAGTTTTCTACTTTGTTCTATGTTTTTGGGAAGAGGTGATGTCAGTAGGTTTGAATGTTTATTAAAAAAACGTATTATTGCGTTTCCGGCTTTATTATTTAGATTATGTTGGATAACTAATGTCATTAAGTCAGCATAGGTATTATTTGGAAATTCTTCTTCTACTGATTCAGATTTTTCAGATTTTTCAGATTCATTTTCAGTTTTATCAGATTTGGATTCAGATTTGGTTTCAGTTTTGGTTTCATCAGATTTGGATTTGGATTCATCAGTTTCAAATTCGGGTTCTCTGGATGCAGGCTCTTCATATCGTATGGATGCGAATTCTTCGAATGTTAGGCTATTCATACTTTGCGGAAGTTCATCTATTTCAACTTTATATTGGTTACATATATTTGATAATAATCAAAAGATTATAATAAGAAATTTTCACACACCTTGCATAATGTCACTGGTTTCGTTGCTTCTTGAACTAAACATAGGTTCATCATTCGATATATAAATTATTTCATTATTTCGATTATCTTCGCTATTATCCTATATAAATAATGAATTATTAAAAAATTAATAATATTATATAACAAATTTTATGATATTTCATTAATATTGATTACATCTTGCTCAGGTGTAATTATATCAAATTCATTTTGAATTTCTTCAGAACTACTAGAACTACTTGAATCATAATTTTCAGAACATCTTTTTACATGTTGACTGTAAGCAGAACGGCTTGAAAGAACATGATTACAAAACGGACATTCAAAAGCCATTGTTATCATTAAATGAATAATTGGAAGGAATGATTAATAAAATGAATTGAATTTGGTTCATTTAAATACTTTAATGTTATAAATTATAATCATTATTTAATGAAATTTAATATTACTTGAAAATTACTCGTTTATTATTAATTTAAAACGTAATACAACGTTATATGTTAAATGATTATCATTTTTTTTCTAATATATTAAACATTTATTTAATTAAAGATAATGAAAATTCTTCAAAAGGAAGTTCATAAATCATAAAATATTCGTAACATATTTATTTGAAAATAACATAATACCTCAAACAAAGAAAGAAAATACTGTGAAACAAGTTATATAGAAGGAATTTAATTTATAACATGATACTCCTCACTACATTAAAAAAAGGAACCCCATATGTACATTTTATAGAAGGAATTTGTTGGAAATAGATTATCAAATCGGTGAGAAAATCAGATTAAAAATAAAATATTCTGTATTACATATAAACCATTGTTTATACTGTTATGCAGATCTATATCTGCATGATCAGGAATGATCTGCATTATCGATTAATCAAATGATAAAATACTATTTAAGTCCCTACCTTATAAAGGTTGTTTACTTACCACAAAAAATAAAGGGATAACTTTAAGTGAAAAATTTCGAACTAAGTTTCGAAATTTTTTATCTTATACGCTCATTTAATAATTATTTTTTTTTTGTTTCACTTTCATAATTTTACAATATGATGCCAAGTAATTACAAAAATCCTTTATTTACATTATGTATATTAAATATAATAAAAAAATATATTAAATTTTTCATCGAAAAAAAACGTTATATAACGTAATATTCTCGATTTTTTTTTGCTAAAAGTCCAATTTCAAAAATACTTTTTTTTTAATTTTCAAAAATTTTTTTTTTCAATTTCAACTAACTACACCAAAGAATATATCACACATACATGCAGATATTTTAGAAAGAGAAAAAATAATGGTAAATATAAATATTTAATTTATTTGTTAAAAAAGTGGGGATAAATCAGCATGACAGAATTTCCCTTTTGATAATCTCATTACACAAATTTTTGTATATCAAATACATATGATTTTACGTTACCCTATAGGTGTCATATTGATAGACGAAACCATGTGCCATGATATATTACCAGAGTATTCTTCTACTGCTTTTCGAACGTAATTTGCATAGACATCAAATGACATCATTTGCCTGCGTGAAATATCTTAGAAGGCAAATTTTAAAGATAATATGTGTTGAATTTTTATGAAAAATAGTATAATATATTTTTCTAGTTATTTTTTTTTATTAAAAATATTTTTGTTTCTTCGCAAGTATTTTTTAAAAAAATAAAATATTTTAGACGAAAATATATTTATTATTTTTATTATGTTTGTTATATTTATTATATTTGTTATATTTTTACATTTTACCAATTTTCTATTTGATTAATTTCTATTTCTAATCTATTTGAAATATCTTGCATTTCTATTTCCTCAGTTTGTTCTTGCTCCTCTTCTATATCATTTCTTTCATCATCAAGGTCTTCCTGTGTAAGTGTGTTTGCTCCTTTTTCAATCCGTTTTAAAAATGAATTAACATTTTCAAAAATACCTCGTTTATAATATTCTTCACAATATGTGCATTTTCCATTATAACAACCTGTGTGGTAGCCGTGACCACAAATAAATGTAACACCACTATCCTCATTAATAAACGGAAGTTTGCATCGATCACATAATCCTTGTTTGGGTGGATATGATGTGCTGTATCCAGTTGGTAATCGTCGCAAATCCACTTCTTCTTCTAAAGTAGCTAATATATAAATTTTAGGATTTTGTTTTTTAATCTTTTTATTTAATTTTGGTACACTTTTCCCAAGATTATTATACAAATTATGAAAGTATTGTAATAAAAAAATACTAGTCTTATTAGATAAAAAATCAAGTGTTGGACTATTATAAGGATAATTTCGTGTTTTACAATATGTATTTTTAAATATAGGATCTTGATTCACTATGTAAAATAATTAAAATATTTAATAAAATATTATAATATTTGAAAAATAAAAATTGAAACATACTTATAACATAAGCTTGCTTAATAATATTATCAGTAGTTGCATTTGAGGATGTGTTAGCTCTAATTTTACTATGAGTATTTTCCACAAAATAATCATTAAACCCTGGTAAATGGTTTTGAAGTACATTGTAAAAGGGATGATNTTTTAAAAATGAATTAACATTTTCAAAAATACCTCGTTTATAATATTCTTCACAATATGTGCATTTTCCATTATAACAACCTGTGTGGTAGCCGTGACCACAAATAAATGTAACACCACTATCCTCATTAATAAACGGAAGTTTGCATCGATCACATAATCCTTGTTTGGGTGGATATGATGTGCTGTATCCAGTTGGTAATCGTCGCAAATCCACTTCTTCTTCTAAAGTAGCTAATATATAAATTTTAGGATTTTGTTTTTTAATCTTTTTATTTAATTTTGGTACACTTTTCCCAAGATTATTATACAAATTATGAAAGTATTGTAATAAAAAAATACTAGTCTTATTAGATAAAAAATCAAGTGTTGGACTATTATAAGGATAATTTCGTGTTTTACAATATGTATTTTTAAATATAGGATCTTGATTCACTATGTAAAATAATTAAAATATTTAATAAAATATTATAATATTTGAAAAATAAAAATTGAAACATACTTATAACATAAGCTTGCTTAATAATATTATCAGTAGTTGCATTTGAGGATGTGTTAGCTCTAATTTTACTATGAGTATTTTCCACAAAATAATCATTAAACCCTGGTAAATGGTTTTGAAGTACATTGTAAAAGGGATGATCATGATCTTTCCAGTAAAAGAAATCAGATAAAAATACTAAAGGTACTTTATTATAATTTTTCCTTTTCCAGCGTAAAGCAAATGTCCAAATACGAAAAATTGTTTCTACATATTCTTCAAATAAATCTGATCTAAATAAAATGGCATAAATATCTAATACTGCAGGAATTAAATTATCTAGTAAATCAATTGTAGTTCTATATTCTATATCTTTACATATTTTATCAAATTTTTGTATGATTTGATTTTTTATCTTAATCCAACCACATTTTGCTAACTCCAGTAAAAGATTTATTCGCCAAGGTCGAGGTTTTTTAGCTAATTTTTTATTTTCACCAAAAACAAAATGAAATAATTTTTCAAAAAAAGAATGATGTACCAACATTATTTGTTCTCTACTATTTAATGATACATGTAATGGACCTAACATTGGTAAGAAAAATCTAATATCTTGTGAAAAATTAGATTGAAATTCTGATGAAATTTGCATATATAAAGCTTTTCTAATAAATATTTGTCCTGGCCAATCTGCAACAATTGGAGCCACAGATTCTCTCAAATGTTGTGTTTTATCATGTATAGATAAAATAATCTTCAATGCATTGATATAATCAAAAATAGAATGTAAATTTTGTTCTTTAAATCCAATTAATTGAAGATCTTTCATGGACCATTCTTCTTTTCGTTCAGTGATATTATCATTATAATTGTGTATTGTTAGCATCTCTATTCTATCAAACTCATTGATAATTGAATGTTTTTGCAAATATGATAAGTCAAATACTCCGGAATATCGATTGATTAAATACCAACATATTCTTTGTGCCTCTATATTTAATGGATTATGAATAGATATTCCATTAAATACAAGTGGTGTAGATGAACATTCTATAATAGGTTTTGCAACACATGTAGCAAAATGTTTTACAGTTGATGTTGAAACTGTATCTGGTCGACGATTTTCATGAATTGAATGGTAATCATCTATATTATAAATATGAAGAANCAGATTCTCTCAAATGTTGTGTTTTATCATGTATAGATAAAATAATCTTCAATGCATTGATATAATCAAAAATAGAATGTAAATTTTGTTCTTTAAATCCAATTAATTGAAGATCTTTCATGGACCATTCTTCTTTTCGTTCAGTGATATTATCATTATAATTGTGTATTGTTAACATCTCTATTCTATCAAACTCATTGATAATTGAATGTTTTTGCAAATATGATAAGTCAAATACTCCGGAATATCGATTGATTAAATACCAACATATTCTTTGTGCCTCTATATTTAATGGATTATGAATAGATATTCCATTAAATACAAGTGGTGTAGATGAACATTCTATAATAGGTTTTGCAACACATGTAGCAAAATGTTTTACAGTTGATGTTGAAACTGTATCTGGTCGACGATTTTCATGAATTGAATGGTAATCATCTATATTATAAATATGAAGAATATTTTTCTTATAAAAAATAATTAATTTTATTAATTTTAATATATTAATATTTTAAATATTTATATAAAATAATATAACTTACATTTTTTGTAAAATGCTGTTCAATTTTTATTGTATGCTCTTTTTGAATTTTTTTTTGATATTCTTCTATTGTCTTAGAACATGCAGAATATCCCAAACTTGACATTGTATCAATAGCCTCCCATGTAGCCCCTGATGATGCTAAATATAATCTAACTTCTGTTTTAAGTTGGTTTACAAATTTATTACGCAAACCAGAAATCATATAACATAAAGCTACAATGGATTTTTTGGCTTCTTGTCTGTTATGAGCAGATNATTTAATGGATTATGAATAGATATTCCATTAAATACAAGTGGTGTAGATGAACATTCTATAATAGGTTTTGCAACACATGTAGCAAAATGTTTTACAGTTGATGTTGAAACTGTATCTGGTCGACGATTTTCATGAATTGAATGGTAATCATCTATATTATAAATATGAAGAATATTTTTCTTATAAAAAATAATTAATTTTATTAATTTTAATATATTAATATTTTAAATATTTATATAAAATAATATAACTTACATTTTTTGTAAAATGCTGTTCAATTTTTATTGTATGCTCTTTTTGAATTTTTTTTTGATATTCTTCTATTGTCTTAGAACATGCAGAATATCCCAAACTTGACATTGTATCAATAGCCTCCCATGTAGCCCCTGATGATGCTAAATATAATCTAACTTCTGTTTTAAGTTGGTTTACAAATTTATTACGCAAACCAGAAATCATATAACATAAAGCTACAATGGATTTTTTGGCTTCTTGTCTGTTATGAGCAGATTGTTCCTTAGGGATAATTGCATTTACCATTGAAGGAAAAAATCCTTTAAGTTCGGGATTTGTTTCTTCTATCATTTTTTCAAACTTTTGAGGTTCTAATTCTAAACTGTCACCTTTTCGACGATGTATATTAAACAACACTTTTGTTAATATGTTTACTTTTGATGCAAATGTTGAATTATTTGTCGAAGCTATTATTAATAAAAATTAGTTATTATTTAAAAGAAATTTTGATAATTTATATTAATTTAATTATATTACCTTTATTTGTAATTTCTAATGATTGAGACTTTGTATTTTCGCTTATAACTTTTTTTTTACTGCCTTTCTGACTTTCTGAATTTTTCTTTCGTTTATTTTTATCATGGTTATGTTTAAACTCTACTATCTTACAATAATGTAGATGGCAAAGTTGCATTCCTATTTCAAGATAAGAATATGTTTCTAATATATTTGTTTCTTGACATTTTTGATAAGCATATTCTGTAATTTTGCGAAAGAGAACATTACTGTTTGTACAGTTCACTACTGAACAAGGACCAAAATTTTTCTTTATCATATTTTAAATGAAATATATAATGTGCGCGTTCGCGTTGTATACGCGAAAGCATTTTTTTGAGTTGACAAATTATGTATTTTGGACCAATCACAGTTCACGCTGATCACGCTGATCACGCTAATCATATTAACTGACAACTAATTAAAGGGAAATTCTGTCATGCTGGATAAATCTATATAAAGAATAAAATAATATATTATTTGAGATAAAATAATGTCAAAATATAATTTAAAGAAGAGAATATAATAATATGTATATATATATAACGAAATGTTTCGTTATATATTCAAAATGTAATAAATAAAAATATATTTTATTCATAAGCTACGTAATACAAGAAAATCCAAAATCAACAATAACAATAAAGAAGCAACGGCGACATCATCAACGTCAGTTCAACTCCTACTTCGGCATCAAGATCAATAACAACAACAAGATCAACTTTAAAATTAACATCAAAATCAATCCCAACAAAATCAAAATCTTCCGCTTCAACTCTTACCACGTTAACTCCAACTGTATCAACTCCAACTGCATCAACTCCTACTGCATCAACTACTACTGCATCAACTACTACTGCATCAACTACTACTGCATCAACTACTACTGCATCGACTACTACCGCATCAACTCCTACTGAATCAACTCCTACTGTATCAACTCCTACTGCATCAACTCTTACTGCATCAACTCAATCCGCATCTTTTCCAATTTTCAAAAGAAAATCCCAATTATTATCTTCATTGGATGAAGCTAACAAAAAAAAGCAAACTAATAAATTTAAGGGTAATAAACGTTATATATCAGTTTTGAAAATAATTAAATATATTATAAGATAATTAATGTTGAATTTCTACAATTTAGATGAAAAAACGAATCAAAAAATAATGAATACACTACTAGAAATAAAAAAAGACATAACTGAAATAAAAAAAGATATTACCGAAATAAAAAAAAATGGAAATGATTCAAATAATTCGAAAGAACAGAAGAAATCGGAAGAATTATATTTAAATGTAAGAATTTTGTTATACTTTATTTTCTATATATATAAATAAAAATTAATTATAAATATTTTTTACAGGAGATAGCCAATATTGTATCAGAACCATTTATAGAAACGGATATGTACCCAGACTCAGAAAAATTAAAAAAAGAAACAAAGAACTACATAAATTCGACCAATCCCAGATTTCTTGCAAAATATTTGGAAAAAAGATGGAATTCATATTTTGAAAAAAGTATTCATAATAAGGTATATAATTTAATTAATAATTTACTTTATATTAAATGACATTTAATAAAAAATGACGTTAAATAACATTTTATAATATAGTTGCTATTGAAACTTCGATCAAAGAGGGGCAATATGGTTGNGCTAACAAAAAAAAGCAAACTAATAAATTTAAGGGTAATAAACGTTATATATCAGTTTTGAAAATAATTAAATATATTATAAGATAATTAATGTTGAATTTCTACAATTTAGATGAAAAAACGAATCAAAAAATAATGAATACACTACTAGAAATAAAAAAAGACATAACTGAAATAAAAAAAGATATTACCGAAATAAAAAAAAATGGAAATGATTCAAATAATTCGAAAGAACAGAAGAAATCGGAAGAATTATATTTAAATGTAAGAATTTTGTTATACTTTATTTTCTATATATATAAATAAAAATTAATTATAAATATTTTTTACAGGAGATAGCCAATATTGTATCAGAACCATTTATAGAAACGGATATGTACCCAGACTCAGAAAAATTAAAAAAAGAAACAAAGAACTACATAAATTCGACCAATCCCAGATTTCTTGCAAAATATTTGGAAAAAAGATGGAATTCATATTTTGAAAAAAGTATTCATAATAAGGTATATAATTTAATTAATAATTTACTTTATATTAAATGACATTTAATAAAAAATGACGTTAAATAACATTTTATAATATAGTTGCTATTGAAACTTCGATCAAAGAGGGGCAATATGGTTGCCAAAATTAAATCGTCAATATTTTCTACCTTTGACGAAGATTCATTACCAAGTATTAATACCAGCGCGATGGAAAAAGAAATAATGGATTGGAAAAAAAAAGAAGAAGTTAGAAAAACATTCAAAAAATTACATAAAAAGATAAATGAAGACGATGACGATGAAAAACTAACATGGTGTAATAGAATATTACAAAAAGCTTTTACAAATCCCGCTAAGAAAACAAAATACCTCCTTGCGTTTGCCGTAGGAGTAATTGAAACAACTCTTGATCCCGATAATGGAGGTATACAAATAAAAGACGTAATCATGAAATCAAAAATCAGAAAATATATAGTAAGTTTTATTTAGATATTAATTTATTGAAGACACCAGAAAAACAAAAAAAAACGTTAAATATCGTTATAATTTAGGATAAAATCAAAAATGGAAATATCTATATTTCATCATCAGAATCAGAATCATCCTCAGGATCCACCTCAGAATTCGAAAAGGATAACAATGACAATATGAATGAAGACAACGAAGATGATGACGTAATTTATATTGACTCTAATGAAGAAAACGATATAAATTTGGACAAATACAATATAGATGAAAGCGATATGGAATGAAAAAATGATGTTTATTACTTTAATATTTTAAAAAATTCATAACGAAATAATATTTTTTTATATATTTCATATAATAATTATAATAAAAGTAAAATAATAGTTAATAAAAGAAAATAATAAAGATTGAAATTAAATTAAAAAACGTTATTTAACAATAAATTTAATAAAAAAAATGCAAATAAACATTAAAGCAATTAATCCGACATTCTAGATCACAATAAATACATTCTGCTCGTCTATGTTATTAAACGATGCTTTAAATATCATTATATATCGCGTAAAAACGAACATTTCGTACCGTACTGACTAACGATAATAAATACCGATATACAACGTTATTAATACGAAATGTTCGTTATACATTCTAAAACGGCGATATATAACGTTATATATACACCGTTCATTAAACGTAGTATAAACGGTACGTATTTATAGCGTACTAGAACGTTACGTTCTAGTATGTAGGTGTCGTTCTAGAACGCAATACGAACGTTCCGTCCATAGAACGTTATATAACGTTATATAAAAATTACTGATGTAATTCGTGGGGTCTAAATGGATTTCACGGAGGTTAAAATCGACTTCGTAGACGTACGAACAAGTGGTGAGTTATTTTTTTTTATTTTTTTCTTCTTTTTATTTTTTATTTTTAAAAAAATAACTTATACTTATCTTGCCCTTTCCTTAATACTTTTCTTCTTCTCACCTTTATTAGTTCGTGGGATCGAAATGGACTTTATGGAAGTTGAAATCGGCTTCGCGGACGTACAGACAAGTGGTAAGTTATTTTTTTTTTATTTTTTATTTTTTTCTTCTTTTTATTTTTTATTCTTAAAAAAATAACTTATACGTACCTTGCCTTTCCTTAATACCTTCCTTCTTCTTACCTTTACTAGTTCGTGGAGTTGAAATGAGCTTCACAGAGATTGAAATTAGCTTCATGGATGTACGAACAAGTAATGAGTTATTTTTTTTTTTCTTTTTTATTTTTTTATTTTTATTTTTATTTTTATTTTTAAAAAAAATAATTTATATTTACCTTGTTCTTTCCTTAACACCTTCTTTCTTACCTTTATTAGCTTGCAGGGTCAAAATGGATTTCGTGAAGGTTGAAATCAACTTCGCGAATATACGGACAAGTAGTGAGTGATTTTTTTTTAACTTAAAATATAATATACTTAAATATATACCTTTACTTATCTTCTACTTTCTTTTTTTTCCTAAAATTGAAAAATTGAAATTGATTTAAAAGTATTTCTCTTTGCAGTTAGAATTGATGACATCCAGAATTATATAGAGACGTTCTAGGACGCTATATATACGAAACGTCCGGAGAACGCACTAGAACGGTGCGTTCTAATACGCTATATATACGAAACATTTGGAGAACGCACTAGAACGGTGCGTTCTAGTACATTATATATACGAAACGTTCGGAGAACGTACTAGAACGGTGCATTCTAGTACGCTATATATACGAAGCGTTCGGAGAACACACTAGAACGGCATATTTAATACGCTATATGAACGTAGGTGGTGTTCGTAGGACGCTATAGATCGGTGTATTTTGGACGCACTAGAACGTTTATATTTAATTCCTGATGGAATATGTATAAAAATAATATATTTTTTTATTTTTTCTTTTAACCTTGGATCAAAATTGATAAAGCAATATAAAATACTTAAAATACTTGTAAAATTTGTACAGTGCAGGACACTTAAAGACTTCAATAAAATTAGTCACTTTTAAATGGTAAAGGATTATTATACAAAAAAGATACAAAAAAAATAAGGCCACTATTTTGTAGCAAATTGGTCTGACTACANAATACGCTATATATACGAAACATTTGGAGAACGCACTAGAACGGTGCGTTCTAGTACATTATATATACGAAACGTTCGGAGAACGTACTAGAACGGTGCATTCTAGTACGCTATATATACGAAGCGTTCGGAGAACACACTAGAACGGCATATTTAATACGCTATATGAACGTAGGTGGTGTTCGTAGGACGCTATAGATCGGTGTATTTTGGACGCACTAGAACGTTTATATTTAATTCCTGATGGAATATGTATAAAAATAATATATTTTTTTATTTTTTCTTTTAACCTTGGATCAAAATTGATAAAGCAATATAAAATACTTAAAATACTTGTAAAATTTGTACAGTGCAGGACACTTAAAGACTTCAATAAAATTAGTCACTTTTAAATGGTAAAGGATTATTATACAAAAAAGATACAAAAAAAATAAGGCCACTATTTTGTAGCAAATTGGTCTGACTACAAAATAACAGCTTTATTTTTAAAAAATAATAACTCATTTTTGAGTTATAACAATTTTAAAAAGTCTCATTTTTATATGATTGATAATAAATGGGACACATAATGTGACATGTCTTTAATTTTATTGAATGTAACATCTTAAAAATACCCATGATCAATATTCAGTGAAACAAAAACGTGACCTAAAGATTACACATTTAGCTCTCAGTAAATAAAAAGTAATAATCAAATTTGGAAGTCACGTGATTCAGTGTAAAATATGCATAAATTAATTTCTTGATTCATTTAGATTCAGTTTGATTTTTAGTTCAAAAAATGGGACAAATTATATAATTTCAGTCTTTAAGTGTCCTGCACTGTAACAGAAAAATTTATATTAAAATATAATTAATATAATTAAAATATAATTTAATTTATATTAGAACCTTATTTTGATATGTATGTATTTCTAAATATTTAAAATATTAATCGAAAAAAATTTATTTAAATAAAGTAATTCTCTGTTATAGATTGCAAATCATTGATAAAAAAAATCATATTTAATTTTGTATTAAAAGATTTGTTTTATTCCCAAGTTATATTTGTATTTATTGTATCTTTTTAAAAATACTTGTCACAATTATTTTCAAAAGTTGCAATTAGTTATAACTTCATGTTTAGTTGCAACTATTTACCGTAATGTCGTAATTCTGCCATAATGCCACAATTCTGCCGTAATACCGTAATTTTGCCATAATGCCGTAATTCTGGCCACAATTATTTCATAATATAATTATACTTAAAATTGAAAATAATTATCAACAGTTGCTATATATAAAAGTTTTCATCTTATAAGTAAATATTAAAAATGGTATTAATTACATTTATAGATGAGAATAAGATGCATATTACATATATCTGAATTACAGTTCATTTTCATTAAAATTGGAGGTACAATATATATTTAAAGTTTGAACGGGTGAAAAATCTTTAAACGTGCATTGTACCTTCAATTTTAATGAAAATGAACTGTAATTCAAATATAATATATACCATATTTTTATCTATAAATGCAATTAATACCATTTTTAAAATTTACTTATAGAATAAAATGTTTTATATATAATACATCAGGAAATTTTAATAGGCGTAAATTTACGGAAATTTAACATGGCGTAAATTTCCGTCATATTACGGGACCTACGGAAATTTTCGAAAATATGACGGAATACTGACGTTAATATAAATTTCCGAAAATTTATCGTGCAATAAAATTTCGAAAATTTTCGGTATAATAAATTTTCGTAATTTAGATATTTCAAAATATTTTCAAAGCTTTTCGAAATAATCTGCTTGTTTTCGTTTCATTTCATTTTATTTTTTCAAAATTTTATATTTTCACGATAAACGTTTATTTTTATTTATTATTATTTATTATAAA
>PQFF01000014.1:206563-219067 GCA_003547095.1 Diversispora epigaea
ACGAAAACTTTAAATCACACCAGTGGTGTTGTGCACCATATCATGTGATCATATGACTTAAACGTGATCCTATATAAACGTAACATAAACGAATATGATTGGTAAAAAAGCCTTCTAATAACGTGATTATTGAAATAAAAAATAAGTGTGTTTACATAATCAACACACCATACTTCGCCATGTATAACACAACGTTTTTTTCCCACGTTTCTCCTTCTACCTCTCCAACTTTTCCTCCTAACTTTTCCCATAATGAAGTCTCTCCTGAGGTGCCAGTGCTCGAAATAGAGCCGTTTGACCAAGTACCATTGGAGGAAGTGTGCGAAATAGAGCCGTTTGACCAAAATAGTACTCTGGAAGATATTCCTTCTAACGAACTTAATGAAGGTGTACTTCTTTACCCAATAGCAACAGAGATGTCTTTCAACGATTGGACAAAACTCGACGAGTATGCAGTGTGGTGCCTGGTGTTGTTTTTATTAAAGAAAATTACAAATTTTTTTTTTTTTAATTAAGATGGCTTAAAAACTATGGATTAGAACAAGGCTTCGCAATTACAATCACTCACAGCGAAAAGGATAAAAAGGATGGACTGCCTTGGCGGCGTATTTACGCATGTACAAGAGGCCGAAAATATACGCCAAGAAAGGAAGCACACACGGAAGAGAGCCGTAATGCAGAACATAATACTGGTAACTGCCAATTTCGTGTTAATACCTACCGCCGGAAGAACGACAATCTGGTTTATATCACAAAAGTTGAAAACCAGCATAATCACAAACTTGTTGAAACCATCGCCGCTCTCGCGCCCAGTTATCGAAAGTTCACTCCAGAAATGCAAGAGGATGTTAGATTACTTGCAACATGTGGTGTGCGCTCCGGTGCAATTATTGAAGTGCTGCAACATAAAAATCCGGGAAAGTACATCCACGATCGTGACATTTATAATTTGATTAATTCCATTCGCCGCGAAAAAAATCAAAGTAAAAGTGATGCTGGCTCAATATACCTTAATCTAATGAAACAACAGCAGGAAAATCCATCGTTCCACGTCGATGCACAGTTTGAAGGCCAAGAAAATCGTCTTGTACGACTTTGCTGGATGCGCCCGAGTCAACAAGAATTGTGGGCGCGTTTTCACGATATTGTCCTTCTCGACACAACCGCAAAAACCAACCGTCATTCAATGATCTTGTGTGTTGTGATTATAATGGATAATTACAATCGTTCCCGCCTTGCAGCAACAGCCGTTTTGTCAGATGAAACCCAAGATAGTTTTGCATAGTTGTTCCAAAGCCTTCTTGATGCAACAGGTGGATTAATGCCACGCCTTCTTTATACGGACGCCGATCCCGCGATGATTGCTTCGGTAAATAATTCCTGGCCAACAACAAAACACCACTTTTGTATATTTCATATTCGGAAGAATCTTGAAAAGCATTTTATGGGAAAATACCATGGCGAAAAGTGGAAAAAATTTTTTGCAGCATTTTGCCGTGCACGAAATAGTCGTGTAGAGCAAATATTTGAAGAGAGATGGGCTGCGTTAATAACTGAATATCCTGATGCCGCCAATTATTTGCAACGTTATCTTTACCAGTGTCGGGAGGCTTGGGTTCTTTGTTTTACGCACCGTGCATTCAATGCGGGAATACAAAGTACGCAACATGTTGAATCCTATAATGGTATCATCAAAAATCATGTTAGCGGATCTTCGTCTCTTATAGAGCTTGAATCCGTAATCGAAAGGTTATTGTCGAGGGAAAGCCNGTTGTTCCAAAGCCTTCTTGATGCAACAGGTGGATTAATGCCACGCCTTCTTTATACGGACGCCGATCCCGCGATGATTGCTTCGGTAAATAATTCCTGGCCAACAACAAAACACCACTTTTGTATATTTCATATTCGGAAGAATCTTGAAAAGCATTTTATGGGAAAATACCATGGCGAAAAGTGGAAAAAATTTTTTGCAGCATTTTGCCGTGCACGAAATAGTCGTGTAGAGCAAATATTTGAAGAGAGATGGGCTGCGTTAATAACTGAATATCCTGATGCCGCCAATTATTTGCAACGTTATCTTTACCAGTGTCGGGAGGCTTGGGTTCTTTGTTTTACGCACCGTGCATTCAATGCGGGAATACAAAGTACGCAACATGTTGAATCCTATAATGGTATCATCAAAAATCATGTTAGCGGATCTTCGTCTCTTATAGAGCTTGAATCCGTAATCGAAAGGTTATTGTCGAGGGAAAGCCGGTTCATTAGCTTGAATGAAACTATTAGCAAGCTTCCTGCAAGCCAAGATGAGGATTACCACAACTATTATTTCAAAGAAGTGGATGTATCTTGTCAAAATTATCTGACGCCGGCAATTCTTAAGTTGCAACACCACGAGATGAATCGCAGCATGCACTATCGATGTCAGAAAGCTATTTTGGTGGATGAACTTGGGAAACGGGTATGGATTAGAGTTTCTTGATTCTTTTTCTCCTTATATATATACCGCATATATTCAATCATCATCTATCTAATTTTATTTATTTTATTGTTACTACATTTACCACTATTTATTATACTTATTACGCCTAAACTTATTATAATTACTACAATATCCATTTTTCCGCAATCCCAAACATCCATTATATCTGCAATAATTACCTCCCTAACATCCATTACTTTCACAATTCCCAACTATCCCCAAACATCCATTATATTCGCAATAATTACCTCCCTAACATCCATTACTTCCACAATTCCCAACAATCTCCAACATCCATTATTTCCACCATAATTATCCCCAAACATCCATTATATCCGCAATAATTACCCCTAACATCCATTACTTCCAAAATTCCCAACTATCCCCAACATCCATTATTTCCGCCATAATTATCTCAACATCCATTACTCTCGCGATCCCAATCTTATTACACTTTTTAGACTATCTCGGATTCACCAGAGGGCATGTTCTCAGAAGACATGTTCGATGCCTATGTTATAGAACTTGATCAGTTGATTTTGGGTCTCGATCTAACAAGAATTCGTGAATTATGGCATGTTTCTTCCATAGATAGAAGGAGTAAGCATTTTGTGGTATTGTATGACAATGCTGCACATCTTTGTACGTGCTTAACATTGATTAACCGTGGCCTCGTGTGTCGTCATTTTTTTGCAATTATGCTTATTTCGCCAATTGCAAAATTTCATATTCGACTTGTACCACAACGCTGGTACACGGATTCATCGGTCATGGAGGAAGATCCAAGTTTTCATCACGATCCAACGATTTCAGCAATTTTAGGTCAAGACTTCGGCACAGTAGAAGTTTCTGATGTCTCCTTTTCACATTTAGAAAACATCCGGGATAATTACGTATTTACAAAAGAAGTTCGTGAAGAGTTGTCTGCAAAGCAACAATATGGAAGAGGATTTGGTATCATGAAGAAAACTCTAAATCTAGCTATTACGACGGGTAGAGTGGAGGAACTTTGCGAAGTTCACTCAAAGTTGATTAGGGATATGGAAGCCGAAATCGTTGGTCAAGCTAAAAATGCTAAGAATGGTGATATCACTAAGTTTGCTTCTACCATCAGCAATCTCATCGTTACCAGGAAAAAAGGCCGGAAGCCCAAAAATTCCAATTTAAACAATATAAACGTAAATCGAAAGGGCAAAAAAAGAATGTTTGGTGATGGTGACAAAGAGAACAGCCGGAAGCCGCAAGATTTCGATCATATAAGTGCAGATCGAGAAGGTGAAAAAAGAACCAATCAGAACGACAACAATGACGCAGATCGAGCAGATGAAAGAAAAACTGATCAGAACGACAACAATGACGCAGATCGAAAAGAGACGTCCGAACCCGATCAGGACGACAACAATGAAATTCATGCGGAATTGCCACATAAAAAGTTTCGGAAAACGTTGCACGATGTTACAAATGATTTAACAAATAAGAGGATGTGCGGCGTTTGCAATGAAAAAGGGCATAATGCACGAACGTGTCCGCGAAGGAAGACAGAGGAGACCACCACCACTAGTTAACTTTGGGAGGCAAGTGAGGAAAGGTGTGTTTATAATGACATTTTTTTGAGACAAAAATTTATTTTTTTCAAAAGCAAAGATAAAGAAACTGACAAAACGAAGATTTATATAGCAAGCGAAGTCGCAATATATCAACATTTATGATGTATTTGACATGTACGATGTAATGTAATGAGAAGTATATCATATTAGTGATGTAATATAACGTATATTTTATTAATAAAAATTATAAACATATGTTATTGGCTGAAATAAACTATATGCCGAATATTTTTATTATAAATCATATGCCCTATTTATTGGTTGAAAAATAAAACATGTGACTTATTTACTCACTGGTGTTGAACACCACTGGTGTGATTTAACAATGTTGAAATTATATGTTTCGAAAATGCGTAACAAATTTCAAAATAAATTGTATTGTAATTAGAACAAATAATAATTAATCAAGAAAAAAAACTTTTTAATATGCGAAAATTGCAGAAATATAATTAAAGGTATGTATAATATGTTAAATTATGATATGCGCAGATTTCAAAAATCAAAAGAAAAAAAACGAAATGTGATGACCGATTTTGCTAATTAAAGATATATGTTAATAGATAATACGAATAATTTATGTAATGACAATTTCAAAAGAATGAAGGACAATGATTTTTAATCACGACATATTTCGTTTAAGGAAGAAATGTAATGACAATACTTAATTTAATCATGAAATAAGGATTTTCGAAGATTAGTGTAATTTTAATCATAATACAAATATAAATAAAAAATATATAAAAAATATCAAAATTCTTCCAGCTTTATTTCAAAAATCAAAAAATACAAATAATAAAATATTTAATAATTCTTTAAACATGTCAACAAGACTAAGTTATCACCAAAAAAAGCAAAACAAAAATAGAACAGCAATCGCCGAAATTTTTTCTGGTCATTCGAGATTTGNTAACAAATTTCAAAATAAATTGTATTGTAATTAGAACAAATAATCAATCAAGAAAAAAAAACTTTTTAATATGCGAAAATTGATTAAAGGTATGTATAATATGTATAATACTATTAAATTATGATATGCGCAGATTTCAAAAATCAAAAGAAAAAAAACGAAATGTGATGACCGATTTTGCTAATTAAAGATATATGTTAATAGATAATACGAATAATTTATGTAATGACAATTTCAAAAGAATGAAGGACAATGATTTTTAATCACGACATATTTCGTTTAAGGAAGAAATGTAATGACAATACTTAATTTAATCATGAAATAAGGATTTTCGAAGATTAGTGTAATTTTAATCATAATACAAATATAAATAAAAAATATATAAAAAATATCAAAATTCTTCCAGCTTTATTTCAAAAATCAAAAAATACAAATAATAAAATATTTAATAATTCTTTAAACATGTCAACAAGACTAAGTTATCACCAAAAAAAGCAAAACAAAAATAGAACAGCAATCGCCGAAATTTTTTCTGGTCATTCGAGATTTGTTAAATCGAAAAAAAGCAAAGTATCTACTTCAGCAACAGCAGAACCAACAAGACCAGCATCAAGAATAACATCAAGATAAGCATCAAGAACAACATCAAGACAAGCATCACCACAACCACGACAAGAATCACCACAACCACAACCATCATCGCCACATGTAATAATAAGTCGTCACCCATCGCCATCGCCATCACAAACTACTTCAAGAAAACGAAGAAAGACAAAAACAGGAGTTACTGAAATTGGTGATGACGGTAAATTTTTGAATTTCTTCAAAATTCTTCGAAATATTTTAAATATACAAACTAATGTATTTACATTTAGATGATGATGCTCCACTTACCCGAAAGGAAGCAAAAATCTTTTTTAACGAATTAAAAAAAGAAATCTCTGATGTTCGAAAACTTCTGGAAATAAGTGGTGTCGGAGACTACACAACTGAAGAATCATTTATTAAAGTAAGTATTATATGTGAGATTTTCTTAAAATGAATTATATTTTTTACTTATTTGGTATTCTTTATAATAGGAATTTGTAGGGGAAATCGCCTCTTATTCTATTAATAAATATATATATCCAAATAAAAAAGAATTAAAAAAATTTGCTGGTGCCATTTCCGCCAAAAGTTATCCGAAGTATTTCGAACATTGGGAGGATGATCGGTGGAGTTATTACTATAGTAAATACATTCACAGCAGAGTAAATATTGTTAAATTATTAAATTATATAAATTATATAAATTATAGTATAATAAATAATTTTTAATAAAATTTTAAAAATTTTCAAGCTCCTCGCAAAACACCGGAGCAGAAGAGGAGCAATTGCTACAAGAGTTCGATCATCATTTTTTTCGACTTTCGGGGAATCAGATTTGCCTACAATAAATACCAAATCCGTAGCAAGTGAAGTATTATCTTGGAAAAAATCCTAAAAGGTCAAAGATGTACTAAGAAAACTGAACCAGGACATCGATGGTCATGAAAATTTGACTTGGTGTACAAAAATCATGGAAAAAATTTGGGAAAAAACGAAGAAGGTGCCGAAAGAAAAAGTCGCCTTTACGATTTCAATAATACAATACTTGCTGAGCCCGAAAGTCGAAAGTATAAAAATCGATGACGAAGTTATTCGAAAAAGAATGAAGAAAAATATCATAAGTATAAATTTATTAAATTTATTTGTAATTATACGAATTATACGAAATACTAATTATTATTTTTATTTATAGAAAAAATTAGAAAAAGGTGAAACAATCGAATTTGAAGAAAAATTAGATGAAGAATCGGAATCAGAGGAGGAATCGGAGGAGGAATCATCTGAAGAAGAAGAAAAAAAAGGTAAAGAAAGAAAAGAAAGAGAAGAGGAAGAAGAAAGAAGATGGGAAGGAGAAGAAAGAAGATTGGGGGAAGAAAGAATATTAGAAGAAGAAAGAGGAAGGGAAGAAAGGCAGGAAGGAGAAGAAAGGCGGGAAGAAGAAGAAGAGGAATTAATAGAAATAATTAGCGGAGGTCCAAGTACTTCGTAAATAAACAAAAAAAAATAGATTATTTTTTATATTTTCATTAATACATTAGTGAACTTTACAATTTTTTATTTTTCATTATTTTTTATTAAATAAATATGCGAAAAATACAATCATAATTTTTAAAAATCAAAATACAAAAAATATAAAAATGTTCGAAAAAAACTATAATAATATGTAATTTTGAATATTTTTTTAAAAAATAGAAAATAAAATTCGCAAAAATAATTCGAAAATCTTTGAAAAATTCTGAAAATTTGTTATTGATACTAAGGAAAAAGGAAAAGAAAAAAAAATGTTAGAAACAATATTGAATAAACTGATTCAATCTCTGTGCACTGTTTTCTAAGTAAGCATGTTAGCGTCTGAGAGTATCCTACTTCTAGACAACAGGGGGTATCCTACTTTATGAATAACCCCCATTGAACGACTACCTGTTACCGCGATTATGGCGGAATGTCACCACAGGAAAATCGTAGTATAAGGGCTGTATTAATCAAGGAAAGGAACGTCGAGAACTAACAGCGTTTTACCATCAGAACTCCACCCCGCCCATCACTTTAACACAACCGAAGGGACTCAAGAAGATTCACTGGAGTCTCAGACGACCCGGAAACACAACATCAAATGAAGATTTTACGGATAGCAACTAGCGTCCAACCTCGTCAAAAACCAACATACTTACTTGAGAAATAAATAAGTTTTTGGAAAAAGAGTATAGTTTTTTGAAAAAGTTCGAAACAAAATAAGTTTTTGAAAAAGAGTATATAGTTTTTTGAAAAAGTTCGAAACAAAATAAGTTTTTGAAAAAGAGTATATAGTTTTTTGAAAAAAGAGTATATAGTGTGGCGCAAATTTTTATTATTTTATTTTATTTTATATTTTAGTATTATATTATTAGTTTATTTCTTATTTGTTATTTATTTTATTTATTGTTTATCTAATTTAGAAATAGTAGTACAAGAGGTAGTTACCTCTGATGAACATCTATGTAACATGAGATGATTACCTGAGATGACTACCCCGATGATCATCTTTTGTGTAAATGTGATAAGTAGATATTCACCTCTGATAATCATCCCCTGTCACGAATTAGTAGATCGCGTAGTGAAAGTAAATTGATTAGAATTGAGGCACAGTATTTTAAAGAATATAAATATGAGTAGTTTTGCCTCTAGTCAGGGAGTTAAGATTTTAGTTTTCAGATAGTTTTCTTTTAGTTTATAGTTTATTCCTTGAAGTCTTGTGTAGACTTGATCATATTTCTTTTATTATTTTCTTTTAACGAATTTATTATATTTATCTTATATTTATCTTGTTTCTTGTTATCAATAAAGTTATATCTTATTGGAATTATACCTTTTATTTTATCTTTTATCTTTTATTATCCAATACACCTTGTATAAGTCACAAACTAACTTGGTGTAGACTAAACAACGTAAACTGCAACAAAGAACTTACGCAATACATTGATATAGTTTAACCTTGAAATTTGAAGTGAATTGAATTGTGTATTCTTCACGAAGTAACCGATAACTCCAGCTTAATTATATTAAAACACCCAGTCTAAATAAACTATATCTCTTTGTCATCCAAATTGCGCCTGACAATAGTTTTTAAAATTTCTGGAAAAAGAATAAATAAACAAGATCATTTTGTGAAAAAGTTCGAAACAAAATAAATAAACAAGATCATAAATAAACAATAAATAAACGAAAATTTTCGAAATTTTTTAAAACGATAAACTTTCGAAAATTTTCGAAAATTTCCGTAATATTACGCGAAAAATTACGGAAATTTAATATTATGTTAAAATTACGGAATATTACGCCCGAAAAAATTTCCTGATGTAACTGTCGATAATTATTTCCGATTTTATTTATAATTATGTTATGACATAATTATATTACGGTCAAAATTATAGCATTATGGCAGAATTAAGCATTATGGTATTGACGTAATTAAGGGAATAGTTGCAACTCTTACCTTAATATATTAATTTTAGCAGCAATCTATGTAATAGTTATAAAAGATCTACAAAATTTTAAGCAAAAATAAACAACTTTTTTTTATAATAATTCTAAGCAAATTCACCATAAAATATCAAAATTTTATTCAAAAATAAGCAAAAAAAAATTATTACCTATATTTATTTCTTTTTTTCTCCTTCCCCCCTCTCTTTTTCTTTCTCTCTCTTTCTCTTTTTCTTTTTTTTCTCTCTTTCTCAAAATCAGTCAGAAATAATTCACAATAGTTACTACTTATAAAACTTTTTATTTTAATAAATAAATGATAAAAATGTAATTAATAACAAAAAATTTTGAGAATGTAAACTATCGACAAAAAATTTCAGATCAAGAACTTTAAAATTGACAAAATAATAGATGTCTAAACTCAAACGTTTTAAATATTAAATGTTTGAGTTTAGACATCTATTATTTTATCAATTTTAAAGTTCTTGATCTGAAATTTTTTGTGCTGATAGTTTACATTCTCAGCATTTTTTGTTATTAATTATGTTTTCAACATTTACTTATTAAAATAAAAAGTTTTATAAGTAGCAACGATTGTAAATTATTTCTGATTTTATTTTTTTATATTATTATAAAATAAATAATAAATATTATATCAAATAATATTAACAGTTAAAATACATGTAACACTATATCACATAACATTACAAAATAATTATCTAAATTAATTACTTTAATTGTAAGTCATAATTTTATTTGCATATTTTTTGCTAAATTTTTGATATTTCATAAAAACTTTATATAAAATTAATATAAAAAACATTTGCATAGAATTGATTAAAATCTTGTTATGTGATATCAAGTACCCGATATGATATTTTATATATATTAGGTGCCCAATATCATATATTTTATATATCGAGTATCTATCTGGTACTTATCGAGTACCTATCTGGTACCTACATCAGGAATTATATAAAGGCGTTCTAGTATGCAATAAATACGAAAAGTATTTATTGCGTTCGATATACGCCATTTTATTGCGTATTACGAACGTTACGTTCTAAAACGATCCATTCTACAACGTTTTACGAACGATAAGTATTAATAACGTTATATAACAGATCGTTCTAGTACGGTTTGCGAACTATCAGTATTAATAACGTTCTAGAACGATCTGTTCTAGAACGTATTACGAACGATATAAACTAATAACGTTATATAACG
Organism: Diversispora epigaea; assembly: GCA_003547095.1. Classification (NCBI taxonomy): domain Eukaryota; kingdom Fungi; phylum Glomeromycota; class Glomeromycetes; order Diversisporales; family Diversisporaceae; genus Diversispora; species Diversispora epigaea. The sequence goes on from PQFF01000014.1 coordinate 216,830, forward strand.
TATCGTTATACGAAATATCAGTATTAATAGTTATTTAATGGATTGTTCGAGAACGTTATTGATTATAATAGTGTGTATCGTATAAAAAATCAACTCTTATAGTTTGCAATACACTATATTATAGATCGATATATAACGATTATATTTATTATTATTTTTTTTTGTTCGGAGCTATACATGTTCCCAAAATTGATTTTGGATTTTTGAGGTATTTCGACTTTTTGAGATTTATGCAGAATCCATTCTATATATAGAAGTAAAAAAAGTATCCAGTTATGTGTATCTTTAATCAAAGAATAAATCTGGGTGGTCAAAAAATTTTGGGTTTTAAATAAAATAATTTCGTCTTCTATGAAAAACTATTTCGACTTTTTTCCCCGAAATTGCAATTTCGGGGCCCCAAAATAATTTTGCGTGCAAGTATATTCGGAGCATAACGAAGGATATCATATTTCTTTTTTGTCACATGCAAACGAAGAGATCATATTTATTTATTTTGTCACGACATATAGTAGAAGTTTTCGTAAAATATAATAAATATTTAATACAAAAATAAAATTATTTATTGTAAAAAATTATATATTAAAATTTTTATTTTTCCTTACTATTTTATTAAATTATTAGATGCTTTATCTTATGTATTTAATAATTTAATGATTATTATTTAATGAATACGATGATTAAAAATAGCAATATATTGTGTATTGTTTTAATGAATACGATGATTAAAAATGGCAATATATTGTGTATTGTGTATTACAGTCAAACTCACCATGTAAATTGTATGTCCTACCATGAGACTATGCATTAAGAGGAGTTATGCATTTAGAGGAGATGCATTCAGAGGAGTTTTTTTGGATTTCGAATAAGGCTTTGTTTTATAATTAATACGATGATAATTTAATTATAATTTAATGATAATTTAATGATAATTTAATGATAATTTAATGATAATTTAATGATAATTTANTATATTATAGATCGATATATAACGATTATATTTATTATTATTTTTTTTTGTTCGGAGCATAACGAAGGATATCATATTTCTTTTTTGTCACATGCAAACGAAGAGATCATATTTATTTATTTTGTCACGACATATAGTAGAAGTTTTCGTAAAATATAATAAATATTTAATACAAAAATAAAATTATTTATTGTAAAAAATTATATATTAAAATTTTTATTTTTCCTTACTATTTTATTAAATTATTAGATGCTTTATCTTATGTATTTAATAATTTAATGATTATTATTTAATGAATACGATGATTAAAAATAGCAATATATTGTGTATTGTTTTAATGAATACGATGATTAAAAATGGCAATATATTGTGTATTGTGTATTACAGTCAAACTCACCATGTAAATTGTATGTCCTACCATGGGACCATGCATTAAGAGGAGTTATGCATTTAGAGGAGATGCATTCAGAGGAGTTTTTTTGGATTTCGAATAAGGCTTTGTTTTATAATTAATACGATGATAATTTAATTATAATTTAATGATAATTTAATGATAATTTAATGATAATTTAATGATAATTTAATGATAATTTAATGATAATTTAATGATAATTTAATGATAATTTAATGAGTATTATTTAATAATGAATGCGATATTAAAAATAGCGATATATTGTGTATTATCTCGAAATAAGGAATTCTTTTATGATCTATACGATTATAATTTAATGAGTATTATTTAATAATTAATACGTTTATTAAAATAGCGATACATTGCATTATATTTTAAATTATTAAATGTATTATTATATATCGAAGGTATATTTGTATTGTTTACTATCATTTTAAAAATAATATTTTCAAAAGTTATTTAAGGATGAAGTTTTCTTCCAAGTCTTTCAATTCAAAAAAAATTTATTTCAAGAAAATAACAATATTTTTTCAGAATAAATTATAAATAAACGAAATATTTTATATTATTAAGACAACATGAGTAGAATGCGTAATAGAAGTATATTTGCTTCCGTCATTGCTGGATTACCAGCATTCACCACACCAAGCACATCAATCACATTAAGACGCACAAGACCCGGAACAGAACCAACTGCACCGTTTGTAGTCGAAGAAGAAGAAGAAAGAGAAGCAACTAGAAAAGAAATTAGTAATTAAATATTTATTCATTTTATTTATTGATATATTAATATTATTATTAAAATCAATTTTTACAATTTTAAGATGTTTCAGAAAGTTATATGAAACGATTAATA
>PQFF01000014.1:231119-251119 GCA_003547095.1 Diversispora epigaea
TCAAATATATCATTTACAACTGTTATTAATGAACATAATTATCAAATGATCCCGTCACCTTCAACTACAATAGCTAAACATCGAAAATTAGATAAAAAAGTAGTGGAATTTATTAATTTTTGTGTATCTCATGGTACAACTGGTGCACGAAATATTAGTAATCTCTTAAAAGGACAATTTCCGGAACAAATTATAAATCAAAAGAATTTACATAATGCTATTCAAATAGCAAAAAAAAATTTGTTAACACGACAAGAATATGATGCATCAGATATGCTTCGACATTTATATGCTCAAAAGGAAAATGACTCAAGATGGTTTATTGAAACAAAATTAGATAGTACTGAACATCGTTTATGTGGTTTAGTCTGGATGTCTCCGGAACAACAACATATTTGGACAAGATATCACGATATTATATTTTTTGATGCTACCTCCCGAACCAACAAATATAATATGGTTGCATGTTTTTTTGCTGCAATAGATAATTGTAATCGAACACGTTTGGTGGCAACAGCTTTTTTAGAAGATGAAACTGAAGAAAGTTTTATATGGGCATTAAAAATGATTAATAAATCTACTGGAAATTTAATACCTCGAGTAGTATTTACAGATTCGGATCCTGCAATGAGTAATGCAATATCAATAGAATTTTCTAGTTCTATTCATTGTTTATGCATTTTTCATATTGATTTGAATCTTAAAAAAAATTTGCGTAACAAACTCACTACTAATGAATTTCGGAAGTTTCGAAATGATTTTTTTTTATGTAGAAATACTTTGGCTCTGACAATTTTTGAAACCCGATAGAAAAACTTAAGAGAAAAATATTCCTCTATATCCGGTTATATTAATAGACAATTAGATCCACTAAAAACAAAATGGGCAATTTGTTACACTCATTCTCAATTTACTGCAGGTGCAAATAGTACACAACGTATAGAAAGCTTAAATAAAAAAATTCATGACAATGTTAAATCCAGCTCAACACTTTTAACACTTGTTAAAGAAATTCAACAATTACTAGATAATGAAGCTAAATATATTAGGACTCAAGAATATAAAGAAGAAATTCCGAGTGTTGAGTTGCAAAATATTCCAAAAAAATATTTTCAATCAATTGAAAAGATTATATCCGATTATCTTATGGCACCAATGGTTATATTTGTATGTAAGCAAATGCAAGAATGTTTTTATTATGATGCATTTATGCTTGATATTATGCAATGGGAAACAAATATTAAGGTTTGTTAATATTAAATTTATAAAAATTAATTATCAATTAACGATCAAAAAGTAATTATACTCTAAAATTTTATTAAGGCATACAATGAAGATAATTATAATGAAGGTACACGAGAAGACAATTATGAAGTTGCAAAAGTTTTATTGGAAGATATTTTATCAACAATTGAAATATCCGAAATTGTGGAAATATGGCGAGTTAATATATCATGCGGGGTTAAATTTCAGTATGTTATTTTAATTTCTGATGGATCTCACAGATGTACTTGTAATTTATTAATTACACATGGATATCCATGTAGACATTTTTACAAAATTTTAAGACTTTCACCAAATGCAAAATGGCATATTAGATTAATTTCTAGTCGTTGGTACAAAGATGAAAAAATTATTTTTGATACAAACGATATAAACATTATTAATCAACATTCTCCTATTAGTCTTTGTAATATTAGGGATAGTGAGATAATTAATCATGAGAATAATTTTAGTTTAGAGCATATAAAAAAAGTAAGAGGTGGTGAAGTTTTTACTCCAAAACTTCAAAAACTTAATAATAATCNCAAAATTCAATTGGATAAAGACAATCGGAGGAAATGTCACAAGTGTGGACAGAAAGGACATAATCGTGCAACATGCAAATTTAATAACGAAGATTAAATTTTTTAATAAATAAATTTTTTTTAATAAATAAATAAATTTTTTCTTAACAAATTAATCAATCAAAAAAATTACAATGTTTTATTATTACATGATCACTCCTGAATTTTACACAAATAATCTACTTGATATTAAAATCAATAAACTAACAACCAATAAATATTTAAGAAAATTCAATATTTTCGCCATTTTGAAGAATAACAATTCAATATAAACGAATTGCCCATCCCACATCTCATACTATTGTCATTACCCAGTTATTATTTCTGTATTCAATATTCAAATTCTAGAAACTTTCCATAATAGTTTTAGTAGAATCGTAACCCAGATCGAATTAATCAATATGTCTATTGCAACACTCCAAGATGAAGTTAATCAATGCCTTGCACTTATCTGAAGAATAGATATTAGAGGATCCGATCAACAAAGTCTTGAGGTTTATTTTATCTCCTTTTTTATATTTTCGTTACTTTTACCTAGGTTCGATAAAAATAAACTATCACATGAAGAAAAATATTACCCAACTCCAACCTCCGATCCTCCTACAATCCATCACAAGATACACAATTAAAATGATCAAACAATAACCAATCATTATACAGAAAATAATAATAATCTAGAAGAGATAAATACAATAAATTGCTTACAGGGAAGAAGAAGATTCATCAGCATTCACCAATAAAATGAAAGAAAATTTACATCAACTTCAAGTCAGTAAAACTAAAAATAATAAAAAAAAATAGAAGAAAAAGTTATAATATTCTATTAGAACCGCGACGAAATTGACAACAAGAAACAAACCACGGGAACAAGCACAAGAAGTGCTTCAAATATTCGTAAGACGATTAGAAGAATTGCCGGAGGAAGTACCACAAGAAGAATCGCGACGAAATCGACAAGGAAGACAATTAGAAGAAGCACCACGAAAACCACAAGGAAATTGACAAGAACCCACAAGAATGGCAATGAAATCGACGATTAGAGAAGCAACACAAGAACCACCACAAGAACCACGACGAAATCGACAAGAAGCCACAAGAACCACGGCGAAATCGACAAGAAACCACAAGAACCATGACGGAATTGTCAAGAAAGACGATTAGAGGAAGCACCACAAGAACCGCGACGAAATTGACAAGAGCCCACAAGAATGGCAACGAAATCGACAAGAAAGAAGCAACACAAGAACCACGACGAAATCGACAACATCAGGAAATTTTTTATGTCGGAGGTTATTGTAATAATTTCGTTTTCAAAGGTTATTGAAGGTTATCGGACCAATAACCTTCGCAAATATTACGTTTATTATGATAAAGTGAAGGTTATTGAAGGTTATCGATATCAATAACCTCTGGAGTATTACGTTTTATTAATAAAAATGAAGGTTTTCGGTACCAATAACCTTTGTAAATATTACGTTTATGTTGGAGGTATTCGAAGGTTATCAGAGTGAAGGACTCCGAAGGCTTACGTTTAAAAAAATTTACTGATGAAGAAGCCACAAGAACCACGGCGAAATCGACAAGAAACCACAAGAACCATGACGAAATTGTCAAGAAAGACGATTAGAGGAAGCACCACAAGAACCACGACGAAATTGACAAGAGCCCACAAGAATAGTAACGAAATCGACAAGAAAAAAGCACCACAAGAACCACGACGAAATCGACAAGAAACCACAAGAACCACGGCGAAATCGACAAGAAACCACAAGAAATATTATGAAATCGTCAAGAAAGACGATTAGAGGAAGCACCACAAGAACCGTGACGAAATAAACAACAAGAGGAAGTTATAGAACAGGAAGAACAAGCACAAGAAACGCTTCAATATTCGAAGACGATTAGAAAAATTACAAAAATTACCAGTAGACGTGATACGGAAAATAAAGAAACATCCGATCATTTCAACCTATAAAATTTATTATTTATACATAGTTTAACGTGATACGTTTAAACCAATAAAATAACTTTATTTTTTCAACAAAGGTAGTGGAGGGATAATTCACCCCGGTTAAAATTAGCATTACTCATAAAATAATATATAATTATAATAAATGTAATATAATAATTAATAAAAGAAAATAATAAAGATTGAAAATCAAATTTTAAATTCAAAAAAAATGTAATATTTTGAAAAAATAAAAATAAATTAAATATAAAAAACGTTATTTAACGCTAAACGCTATTAAATGATGTTTAAATATTATTATATATCGCCGTTTTATAGTGTAAAATGAACATTTCGTACTTTTAACATTATTAAACGCTTCTGACTAACGATATACGAACGCCGATATACAACGTTATTAATACGAAACGTTCGTAATACGTTATAAAACGGTGATATATAACGTTATATATACACCGTTCATAAACGTAGTACGAACAGCACGTATTTATAGCGTACTAGAACGTTATGTTCTAGTACGTAGGTGTCGTTCTAGAACGTAATACGAACGTTCCGTTCATATAATGTTATAGAACGTTATATAAAAATTACTGATGTATTAGATACTTATCTGGTACCTATCTGGTACCTATCGGGTATTTATCTAATACCTATCTGGTATCTATCGAATACCTATCGGGTACCTATCTGGTATTTATCTGATACCTGAACTTCGGGACGTGCACATCTCCTATTTAGTACTTGATATATACTCGATATATATTATTTCAACCTGTGAATATATATTTGAAATATTCGTAATATAATTAGCTAAAATTACAATCACATGTTGATCAGTATTAACTGAGTGATTGACTGATCGCATAAATTTTTGCCATCATATTTCATAATAAACATATAAGAGGGTAAACTCTACCGGGGACCTATTAAAGATCTGATAGATTCCCGATAAGTACCCGATAGGTAGCCGAAATACAGATTTCGACCTGTGATTATCTTACAAAATAAATTGCTAAATCACAATCAAGTAAAAATTCAATGTGAAATTTTTTGTCAATACTACATCAGGAAATTTTTTATGTCGGAGGTTATTGTAATAATTTCGTTTTCAAAGGTTATTGAAGGTTATCGGACCAATAACCTTCGCAAATATTACGTTTATTATGATAAAGTGAAGGTTATTGAAGGTTATCGATATCAATAACCTCCGGAGTATTACGTTTTATTAATAAAAATGAAGGTTTTCGGTACCAATAACCTTTGTAAATATTACGTTTATGTTGGAGGTATTCGAAGGTTATCAGAGTGAAGGACTTCGAAGGCTTACGTTTAAAAAAATTTACTGATGTATATATGATTTCTCTTGGAGTTGCACTTATGAACCATCCAGCACCAAGTAGGTAATCTATAAGAAGTATCAGAATCCAGCCTTCCTTTTCTGTGAGATATTGTCTAATAAGTCCCGCTGTGAATGGATAGAGATTTTTGACAAATTCCTATGTCACTAGCTGAACAACGTTAGTCAAATAATGGACAATTTCAATATTTTCAATACAGGCATATTGCTGTGTTCGTTTTGAAAATTTATATTGTTAAATCTAGGGCAAAGTTTCAAATACATTTCGTTTTGAGTTTTTACAACTAAGATATGTTCTACAAAGATCAATATGAATGTGTTTTGGAGCTGAATCTATTGATATATTCCATACCATTAATTCTACTTGGAAATAAAAATGATATCCATAATTATAAATTAGGGATTATAATATTACTACCTGTATTACAATAATTAAGAATTTTGATAAAAAAAATTCGCAATTTCGCAATTCGCAATTATTCGCAAATTCGTAATTAATTTACAAGTTTGCAAGTTTTCAAAATTTTTTGATCACCCAGATAAATTCTTTGATTAAAGATACATATAATTGGATACTTTTTTTACTTCCATATATAGAATAGATTTTACATAAATTTCAAAAAGATGAAATACCTCAAAAATCCAAAATTAATTTTGAGAACATATATAGTTTTAATGACATATATAGAATAATGACCTCAAATATACTGTTAAACTTAATAAGAATTAGTTTGAGGAAAATGATATAAAGGTACTTGAGTGGTCAGCTCAATCTTCAAATCTAAATCCTATTAAACATTTATGAAATGAAGTAGACAGAAGATTAAGGAAACTTCTTGTAAAAGTTACAAAGAAAAATCAATTGTGAAAACAAATTCAAGATGTATGGAATAATATTAATTTTGAGGTTTGTACTAAGTTAATTGAGTCAATACCACAAAGAATACAAGATGTGATGAAGGCAAAAGGAGGATATATAAGATGGTAATATATAGTAAACAATTAGAATATATATTTTTGATTATTTTTTTTATTTTATTTTTTTTAAAAAAATTAAAAAATATAGAATTTTTAAAAAGTCACATATGTAATACAACATAGAAATTTTAAATAAACAAATATATTTCTAGAATTTTATAATTAACTTACAATAAATTTTATATTAATATAAAGTATAGAACCAAGACTATTTAATAAATACAAATTTATTATTATGAGATTTATATTTCTTGAGTTATATTGATTTGAAAATTGGTTTTTTTTGTTACAGTACTTTTGTGAGCCACTGTAGGTCTTAAATCTTTACAAATGATATGCATTATGTTTACCTTTAAAATTACTTAGTATCACTTTCAAGATTTAATTGATAAAAAATAAAGTTTTATATATCACAACTATTAATAATTATTTGTTAATATCAAGTCAAATTTTTAATCTTTTCGATCATTTTTAGTCATGTCTAAGTAAAGTTCTGATTCTTACTAGAAAACATAAAATATTACATTAATTAAAGTTGTAGTTTTCGTTCTTGTATAAGATAGTTTATATCTATTATCAATATTAATTGAGATCAACCAATATTTAATTAAAAAAATTAATTTATTATTTTTGGCAAATTTTATTTAAAACTTAATTCCTGTAAAAGTATGCATTTAATTTTAACAAAAAAGGTATCAATCGATAATCCTTGATCAAAGAAATTGAATAAAAAAAATTCATGTAATTTGAATCATTTGTTGTGTCATAATTGACTTTTGAAAAATATTGATAAATTCTAAAAAAATCCTCTGGTCCAATACTTTTGGAGGTGAGTGCAACAGGATAAAAATACAATAATACGTGAGAGATGAATGAATGTACTTAGTCTTGAAGTAAAAAATGATCTATAGACCAGTGTAGTTAATATTTTTATTTATTTGTTTATTATATTCTTTGATATTATTATTTAATATAAAATATAGGATTAGGAAAGTGGTCAAAAATCTTTAATGGACGACCGTATACATTATTTATATCGAATATATGGAGTAATTAACTGTCTTTATAATCATTTCAAAAATACTTTAAAAAAAAATGCAAATTGGGATGAACTACTCGATCCAAGATTTATTATTATTATAATGTTAGTGTTGGTATTGATATAAGATATTGAAAAAAACAAGCTGCAAAGTGGAACAGATTTTTAATTTAGAAATAAACTTATAATTTTAATGTAAAACATGATGTTTTATTTTATGTATTTGTCAAAAAAATAAATTAAACAAAAATAAAATAATATGCTATATATATCAAATAAAGGATTTTTTCCCGTTTTTCCTATGATATTAATTTAAAACGCTTACATTACAATCACCGTTTCTTGATTTCCGGTTTGCGTTAGGAAATCTACAAATAGAGAGACGACGCGTAGGTACAGGCTACAATCAACACGGTCCTATACGCCGCCGTTAGCATTAAACAACATAAACAACAGAAAAATAGAATAAATAGAAAAACACCCACCTCATTATTTTCCACAATCTTCTAAATCTTCTTTTCTTCTTTCTTTTCTTTCTTCCAGGCCTACCTCAAATATCGTCGTCCTAATAGATGTAATAGATGTGAAAAAGGAAAAAAAATAAAGGTTAATATTTGTAATAAAAAGATTAGGAAAAACAGAAAACAATGAAGAAAAAGGAAAAAAGGGAAAAAGGGAAAAAGGGAAAAGCGGGGTTTAATCATGAGAAAAAACTGATGTCTTTCTTAAAAGGTTTTTTCATGCAGTAATGCATGCATTACTGATCATGCACAGTAAAACATCTCTAATTTCGATGACATATACTCTGATCAGATAAATTCTTCAACTCACTTTTTTCTGTCCTAACTTTTCTTTTTTCCTTTTTTTCCGTTTTTCTAATTATTATTATTAAAGAATAAAAATATTAATCTTTATTTTTTTTTAGTTCCCATATATATTAGGACGACGATAATCGAGGTAGGTTTGGAAGAAAGAAAAGAAAGAAGAAAAGAAGATTTATAAGATTGTGGAAAATACTAGTTTGAGGTGGGTTTTTTTCTATTTATTCTATTTTTCTGTTGTTTATGTTGTTTAATGCTAACGGCGGCGTATAGGACCGTGTTGATCGTGGCCTGCGCCTATGCGTCGTCTCTCTATTTGTAGATTCCTAACGCGAACTGGAAACCAAGAAACGGTGATTGTAATGTAAGCGTTTTATTAATAGAAAAGCGGAAAATAGAAAAAAGAAAATTTTATGTATATATTTTTATATTTTTGTAATATTTCCCTAATGAATAAAATAATAAACTTTGAAAGAAGTATCGTATTTTAAATTATTTTTATTTAAAAATGTTCATTACAATATTACTAAAAATAAATTTACTTCATATAAATGGTTAAAAAAATAAATGGCATAAACTAGTGAGTGAAGTTTTTACTATTAAATTCTTCGAGATAAATCAAAATTCTCAGGTGAAATATAAAGTCTAGAATAAATAGATCATTTTAAATATCTTCGTCATCGTCATCGTCATCATCATCATCTTGCGAATGATTTAATTATTCAATATTCTAAAATATATTACAAAGTGCAGGATGTTTCTGATGGCGTTTTCCTTTTTGCCTTCACTTTGTAAACCTTCTGCTGGCACTTTATAGCAGAATCCACCTTCCATCATAATTTCGAAGACCTTGACAAACTAAACTAATACTTGACTTGACAATTCCAGTTATGCATTGTAACTAGGGATGGAAATTCTCGAGTAGAGCCATCGTTGAAAATTTGCTTAACAACACATTGACACATCCAGCCATCCCGAAGCTTGAGACACACAGTATGTTGAGTGTTTTCCTTTGATGTATAATATTTGAGATTTGATACTTTGTTGCTGGCAGAAATCTCATCAATATGATTCACATATTCTTTGCTCTCTCCTTATAAATAAAATTCTAAAGCAACCAAGCGATAGATAAAATACTTATGAACTTGGAGATATCCTGACCATAATGATCCTAGAGTTAAAACTCTCCACTCTTAATTGGGGATCATAATTAATCATTATAATATATCCATTGACAACCTTCAAGTGTATTCGGCTTTTTTCTACAACATCGACTAATACTTCTATTTTAAGTGCAAGAGTGATAGAATCCCAAATCTGAATAACATTTTCATTTAATTCCTTTTGCATGATTCACCTAGAATTACCGTTTGGAAATATTTTACGTTGGGAATTTTATTTAGGAGTTACTCATTCCAAATTATCATCTGAAAAATCATCGTTCGCTACACAATATATTTTTCGGATTAAATTTTATATTTGATCTATTAATCTGGTGAAACCAATGAAACAATGGTGAAATAGTGACAGGTGAGATTAGATTTTCCATTTTAGAAGACAAGTATCTTGAACACAATATATTGTAACTGACTAAACTTTATCGGAACTAGAAGATGCTCTTGCTTGAATAACGTCAGAATGTCACAACACCAAAAACGCATCCAAGGCGATCTTTGCATTGTCTCTAAGTCAGTAAAACACCCCGTGATAAACAGATCACCAGAAAATTACGCCCTCACGTGAGAACTTCTCGTTATATGAAATAAAATTAAAGTTTAGAATAAAAAGTTTAAAATAAAAATAAACGCGAAAACGAAAATTACGCGAAATACGCGAAATACTTATTAGATCACGTGAAACAGCATACAATAAAAAAGTTTATAAGAAACAGACTTTCTTAACTTTCGTTGTTTTTTTTTTAATTCAAAAAAAAATCAAAAATTCATTATAATAATGGGTATTAATTATCTTCTTCGGTCTCTTAAGTCTATACAGACAAAGATTTCTATCTCAAAATATGCTGGTAAAACAGTTGGTGTTGACGCATATGGCTGGTTATATAAGGGTATTCATACTTGTATTTCCGAGTTGGTCCAAAACCAACCTACTACAAAGTGCGCGTTTTTTTTACATTTCCTCAATTACTTAAATCATAAAATTGAAATGGTTAAGAAAATTTTCTTAATTTTCTTATAGATATGTTGATTCCTGCATGAGACGCGTAAAAATGTTACAAAGTTTCGATGTACGTCCATTCTTGGTATTTGATGGTGGATCCTTACCTGCTAAAATCCAAACAGAAATTAAACGTAGAGAGTAAGATATTCTATATCTATCTATATATATCTATATTTTTTTTTATATCGTAAATCTGTTGATTAAAAAGTGTAAAATAAAAAGGAAGCGTCAAGAATATCGTAAATTAGGTCAAGAACTTTATAAAGAGGGACGATATGATGAAGCTCTAAATACATTAGCAAAAACTGTTGATGTTACCCCGGAAATGGCTTACAATTTAATTCAAGTAAAAAAAAAAATAATAATAATAATAATTTAAATAAATAGTTATATTTTTATCCATTCTATCTATTATTTTATCTATTAATCAAATTTCTTGGCACAATAATAATATATAGGCATTACGTGCAGAAAATGTTGATTATGTTGTAGCCCCTTACGAAGCTGATGCACAATTGGCATATCTTGAAAAGAAAAATCAAATTAGTGCTATAATTACCGAAGATTCCGATTTCCTTGTATTTGGATGTAAAACTGTATGTAATGTAATGTAATAATTCATTTTTTTTTTGAATTTAATATTTTAAATTTAATGTTTAAATTTGATTCTAGGTAATTTACAAACTTGATTCAGATGGGGATGGTATCGAAATATGTCGAAATGATTTCGGAAAAGTTCAAGAATTAAACATGGCTGGTTGGACGGATAAGCAATTTCGTGAAATGACAATGTTATCTGGTTGTGATTATTTGGGATCAATCTCTGGCATTGGGTTAAAATCTGCTTATAAGTATGTAAAGAAATATAGAAGTGCTGAAAAGGTGAGAAAATTATTTATTAAAAAAATATAAATACATATACGTGCAAAGACTAATAAATTTTTTTTTTTTTAATTAGGTTTTGACATTATTACAAAATAGTGGTAAAGTCGTAATACCACCTGATTATTTGAATAATTTTAAACGAGCAGAATTGGTGTTTTTGTATCAGCGGGTGTTTGACCTTGACACCAAAAGTATTGTCACATTAAATCCTATCCCTAAAGAATTGGACATCACGAATAATAATGATTACATTGGACCGTATCCTTTTAAAAATGAATGAAATTTATTGAAGTCAACCTCAACCCTTAATATCGTTAATATTAGGTTTGGATTTTTAATCATAATAGGGAAATCGAACCTATCATTGCAATTGGAATTGCATCAGGGGAACTTGATCCATTCACTAAAGAACCTATTTCAAAATCAAAGGTATTGGAAAGAGCCATTGTGCTCCCGGAGGTAATATTTATAACTTTTGATAACCCTTTTTTTTTTTTTTTTAAAAAAAAAAAAAAAGGGTTATCAAAAGTTATAAATATTACCTCCGGGAGCACAATGGCTCTTTCCAATACCTTTGATTTTGAAATAGGTTCTTTAGTGAATGGATCAAGTTCCCCTGATGCAATTCCAATTGCAATGATAGGTTCGATTTCCCNCACATTAAATCCTATCCCTAAAGAATTGGACATCACGAATAATAATGATTACATTGGACCGTATCCTTTTAAAAATGAATGAAATTTATTGAAGTCAACCTCAACCCTTAATATCGTTAATATTAGGTTTGGATTTTTAATCATAATAGGGAAATCGAACCTATCATTGCAATTGGAATTGCATCAGGGGAACTTGATCCATTCACTAAAGAACCTATTTCAAAATCAAAGGTATTGGAAAGAGCCATTGTGCTCCCGGAGGTAATATTTATAACTTTTGATAACCCTTTTTTTTTTTTTTTTAGAAAAAAAAAAATAAGAAATTCTAAAGCCAAGCGTATTATTTATATTTATATTTAAAATAGAATTCAAGTTTTTATTTTGGTGGCCAAATAGGGAATAAAAGTTTACCAGCAAAAGCAAATTGGTATTCTCGTCAAGAATCCCCTACCAAAAACGATCCTCAGGTAATTTATAAAACGTAAATGCTGTACAAAATTCCGAAAGAATTGAATAATTAAATAATTCAAATTATAAAATTATATAAATCATATATAAATTATATATGGAAGGTAAACTCACTCGTCGTTCCGGGATGATTAAATCGAAAATAGTTTTGTTGATCGAGCACGATATCCGATATTTTTATTAAAAAAAAATAATGATATATATATTTTTCTATTCAGGATACGTCAGTAAAATTATTTAATAAACGACGACATGATGAATCCTTCAACAATTATATCTGTGACCATAATGATAACAATAATAATATTATTATTAATATTAAAAAATATTCAAATAAAAAATATACTTGTGCTCCTGAAAATATAGAAAGTATATCTACAGGTAATAATAAATAAAATAGTGATATAAAAATAAAAGCTCAAAAATAATAAAAAAATAATAATAATTATTGTTATGGTGATATTTGTATTTTTAGAAAACTCGAAAAGAGTTAAAAGAGTTGCCGAAGGATGGAAAACAAAATATTTTTCGAGAGCATAATTCTATAAATAAAAACTTCTTTCGTCCTAGTCACAATTATGTAACCTAATATTAGTCAGTGAACTGTCACATGTATGGCTGTTTAAAAATAGAAAAAAAAATAGAAAAAAATGGAAAAAATATGGATCAACTTAAATCAGAATTAGAACTTGATGATTTATTAAACATTGAGAGAATGTAAGTTATAATATAATAAATATATAAAATATATAATATTTAATATATTCGATATACTTAATATACTTACTTGATATACCGAATATACTTAATTTAATATAAAAGGTTTATAGAGATAGGTAGAGAAGGAGGAATAACAGATGGAATTAAAGCAGGAGAATTGGAAGGTCAAACACTTGGCTGTGAAAAAGGATTTGAATTATTACAAGAAATAGGATTTTATGATGGTGTTGTTGAAATGTGGATAAAAATCTTAAAAAAAGGATGGAATAAGAAATCAACGAATGAAAGGTGAATTATTATTCTCTTTTTTTTTTTTTTAAAAAAAAATATTCTTTTAATTGTAAACTAATATATAAATTAAATTATAAATTATAAATTATAAATTATAAATTATTATAATCATTATATTAATATTATATTAATATATAAATTATTATTATATAAATTATTATATCTATCTATCTATATATGTATGATAAAAGGTTGATTAAACAATTATTATCGTTACGAGAATTAATTTCAACATTTCCTAATGAAAATCAAAAAAATGTAGAATTTTTGGAATTACTTTATAAAATTCGATCAAAATATAAATTATGCTGTTCCCTTTTAGGTGTAACAAATATACAAAAATTCAAGAAATTTGATGATAACAATAAAATTTAACTTTCATTTTTGATATGATATCAAACTGTTATCTTATTATTATTATTATTATTATTTTTTCTTAATTAATAAATCTAATAAATCAAAATTAAAATCACCGGTAGTACGTAATTAAAAAATAGCTTTCAAAGGTTTATATCACGAGATAAAAAAATATGAATTAAAATTTTATTTATATGTTGTATAACATATAATTAAATTAAATTTAATTTTACGGTGTTGGAAAATTTTACCATTCAAACTTTATTTCTTTTCATCTATTTATTCTTTTTATATATATAAATATCTCTTTAAAAAATATTATTTTTTTTTTCAAATAAAATAAAGATACGGTATTCAGCGTGTCCTGAAATATCAATATCTATCGTNTATATAAATTATTATTATATAAATTATTATTATATAAATTATTATTATATAAATTATTATATCTATCTATCTATATATGTATGATAAAAGGTTGATTAAACAATTATTATCGTTACGAGAATTAATTTCAACATTTCCTAATGAAAATCAAAAAAATGTAGAATTTTTGGAATTACTTTATAAAATTCGATCAAAATATAAATTATGCTGTTCCCTTTTAGGTGTAACAAATATACAAAAATTCAAGAAATTTGATGATAACAATAAAATTTAACTTTCATTTTTGATATGATATCAAACTGTTATCTTATTATTATTATTATTATTATTTTTTCTTAATTAATAAATCTAATAAATCAAAATTAAAATCACCGGTAGTACGTAATTAAAAAATAGCTTTCAAAGGTTTATATCACGAGATAAAAAAATATGAATTAAAATTTTATTTATATGTTGTATAACATATAATTAAATTAAATTTAATTTTACGGTGTTGGAAAATTTTACCATTCAAACTTTATTTCTTTTCATCTATTTATTCTTTTTATATATATAAATATCTCTTTAAAAAATATTATTTTTTTTTTCAAATAAAATAAAGATACGGTATTCAGCGTGTCCTGAAATATCAATATCTATCGTCGATATCAACAATATATATATTATTATTTTTTTCTTTCTTCCATTCTTTCTTTCTTTAATCTTGACGATTCTTTTGATTTTTATTATTAGTAAACCCATACCAAATAATTTAATAACCCGATTTTCAATAAATTCAATAAATTCAATAAATTCAGTTATTTCAATTATTTCGATTATTATTATCTTCTCAACTTCTACATAAATCAATATTTCTTTCTATCCTTCCTTCTTTCAATTAATTTGATCTTTTTCATTTTATCCATCATTTATCAATTATCATTATCAATTACCAATTAATCATCATCAATAAATTAATCAAATCCATCATCAATTTTAATTAAATTAAAGACAATTTATAAATAATATGTTCTCAACACGAACCAATAAACACTCGATTTCTCCAATTCCACCTCTTAACTCTAAAAATAATAATAATAATAATAATAATAATAATAACAACAATAATAATATTAAGAATAATAATAGTAAGATTAACAATAACAACAGCAACAACAACAATAATAAAAATAAGAATACATCAATCGTTAAATCGATAATAACGGAAACTAATTCTTCATCAACAGAAGAAACTACAGACGAAGGTACAACTATAACAAAAACCACAACAACCGCAGTTATTCCTATATTTAAAGCTCAAGATGAAGATGGACCACTTCAAATTGATCTTGGTGATTTAAATTTATCACCATTTGATTATAATAATAGTAATAATAATAGTAATAGTAGTATTAATAATAATAATAATAATAATAGTGGTAGTGGTGGTAGTGGTAGTAGTAATAATAGTAAAGCCGTTCCATCTGATGAATTAAAAAAATCAACATCATCCAATTATATACATCATCATAATAATAAGGTTGCTCCATCATCATTAACCAAAACAGCAATAACAATAAAATTACCACAAAAAGAAATTTTAGATGATTCTTATTCGCCATTGCCATCACTATCATCATCTTCAACATCATTATCTTCTTCTATATCTACAGTAAAACCATCATCAACAATAACAAATAAAATTAAGAATCATTATAGTCATTTACTAAATGGTGGCGATTGTTCAATATTTGATAATAATAATAATAATAATAATAATAATAATAATAATAATAATAATAATAATAATAATAATAACAGTAGTAGTAATAATAATAATTCTCAAAAGAAACCTTATCTTAAACGTATGGAATCGGCTCCAATGATAACTACTACTTCACCCATTACATCTACCAAACTTACTAATGTTATTGAAATAAATTCAATAACAGCAACAAAATCTTGTACAAATTTACCAAATTATAATAATCATCATCATAATAATGATGATGATAATGATATTGATGATGATAATTCTAGTATTTCTAGTGTTGAGACACCTAAACAATATCTTGAGAGATTACAATACACTCTTTCAAAATCAAAATTAGCCACCATGTTAGCTAAAAGGTTAATAAATTAATTTATTAATATCATATGATTATTATATGATTATTATATGATTATTATATGATTATTATATGATTATTATATGATTATTATTATATTATTATAATATTAATATTGCATTTATTTCTCCTTTAAATTTTTTTTAATAGACCAACTGCATTTTATCAATCAGCCCTTAAAGTTTATATGGAAATCTTTGACTTTGAAAATGATCCAATTGATATTTCTTTGAGGTAAATTTAATATTTATATATAATATTTATATGATATTTATAATATAACAAATAAATAACATGATTTTATATATATGTATATATATTATATAAAGGAAATTTTTAATGGAATGTCATCTTCCCAAAGAAACTCAACAAATTGATCGTGTAATAGAAGCTTTTTCAAAAAGATATCATGAAATGAATCCAGATTTGTATACTTCTTCAGGTAATAATAATAAATAAATAAATATTTAATGATTTTTAATTATTTTCAATTAATTTTTAATTAATTAATTATTAATTATTTATTAATTATTTATTATTTATTTATTAATTATTAATTAATTATTTATTAATTAGATATACCATATATCCTTGCATTTTCTTTATTGATGCTTCATACTGATGCATTTAATAAAAATGTTAAACGTAAAATGACCAAAGATGAATTTGTAAAGAATACACGAATTGATGGTGTACAACAAGAGATATTAGAAGTAATTATTATTAAACCATTAATCAATTATTATTAAATCATTAATCAATTATTATTATATCATTAATCAATTATTATTATAATATTAAATCATTAATCAATTATTATTATAATATTAATTAATTAGATTCTTTATGATAATATAACATTTACTCAATTCATATATGCAGAAGATGATACAGATGTAAATGGACAATCAATAATTGAATCACCAACTGATAATCGTCCATTAAAAATTTTTTCATCATTAAAAGAGAGGAGAAAATCATCAATACGTAATAGGAATGATCCTTATTGGGTGATTCAAACGAGATTACCTACGGATTTTAAACCTAATATTGAAGATATAGTTCCAATGGAAAATCCTTATTCATATATGGGAACTTTACATTCACTTGATGTAGGAAATTTACATCGTACCTTTTCTTCTGCTCAAGCGATTCGAGTTATTGGAGTACAAAATCGATCTAAAATTAATAATAACAACAATAACAATAATAAAAATATTAATAAAAATAACAATAATGATAACAATAATGATCACAATATTGATCCCAATAATAATGATAAGAATAATAATGTTGTTGTTGATAATCAAAATCATAATAATGTTGATAATAACAATGACGATGATGATGATGATGATGAAAATGAAAAGGATGGAACTTTCTTATTAAAAATAACAAAGGGAGGTAAATTAGGTAGAAAAGTTGATATGGTTGACGGTAAAAGGACTGGAAACTTTACACGTAATTGGAAACAATATGGTGTAATATTAAGTGGAAGTCAATTAATGCTCTTTAAAGATGAAATTTGGTTTAATACTCAAATGAATGAATTAAAGAATCCCGAGGTATGAATTATTTTTATTTATTATTCTCTGATCTGATAATTATATTTTAATTAATAATAATAATAATAATAATAATTAATAATAATAATATTTATTAATAATAATAATAATAATAATGGTATTTATTGATATATATAGAAATCCAAAAAATTACCAACACTTCGACCTGATATAATATTAATGACCACAGATTCTATTGCGGTATATGATAAGAACTATACGAAATATCTTAATGTATTTCGACTTGTATGTCCTAAAGGTTTTCAATATTTATTTCAAGCTGAAAGTGAAAGTGAAATGAATGATTGGATAATGAAAATTAATTATGCCGCAACATTTAGAACTGTTGGATTGAAAATAAGAAATATTCGAAATAGTATTAATATGAAGAATAAAATTCCTTTCGAAGGTAATGAGAATCTACTTGTTGGATTTAATAAATTTGATGATAGTAAAGATTCTCAAAGTAGAGCTAATTTACTTCGTGTAAGTTATTTTTTTTTTCATTTATTTTTATTAAATATTATTAATAACATCTATTAATAATATCTATTAATAACATCTATTAATAATATCTATTAATAACATCTATTAATAATATCTATTAATGATATTTAATAGTCAAAAATTGACGAACTTCGAGAAAGAATATCAAATATTACTTCACAACTTCAAACCGATATTCGATTTCGAAATAATCTTATTTTAATGATTCCATATAAAGCTTCCACTAGAGATCGTATAATACAAATCGCAACTATAGTAGCTCAAAGACTTAAAATTACTTGTTTAGAATTGAGTCGATTAATTTGTTATCATGAAATATTGGAAAAAGATTTATGTGCTACCATAATGGACAATAGTAATTATTGGCAACAGAGAAATAGTATGTATAGAGTTGGTGGTGAACAATTAAATAAGCCTCTTCCTTCTCCCCCTATTCCCCTAAACACCATTAAAGATGATAAAGATGATGATGATAATGGAGATGATAATGGAGATGGTTATGAAGATGAAGATGATAATAAAGACAATAAATACAATAAAGATATTAAAGACAATAAATACAATAAAGATATTAAAGACAATAAAGATATTAGAGACAATAAAGATAGAATCGATCAAAATAATCTAGATTCAACTAATAAACATACAAATGTTAGATTTTCGGAAAAAAGATTAGCTGAAAGGAATGCAAGAGCAATATCATTAAATCTATTAAGCAAATCATCATCATCATCAACGACTGGTTCTAATCGTACTACATTATCCCGATCAACTACTATCGATAGTGAAGATTTTACTAACTTTTTAATGAATAATTCAAATAATTCGGAATTCGAGTTGGAAATTATTCAACCTAATAACGATAATGATAATGATGATGACGTCAATCATATTGGAGATGATGATGTATTAAAGATACAACAACAATTACCGAGGGAAATTATTATTGATAATGAAAAGAATGATAAACTCACAGCAGAAATATATACAACAGAAATAGATATAAGAAAAAATAAATTAGACAATCATAACAATCATGACAATCATAACAACAACAATAATAATAATAATTATAATAATTATAATAATTATAACAACAATTATAATAGTCATAATAATCATAATAATATAGAAGATCAAATAATAATACCCAAAGTAATTATATCTAATGAAAATGTATCTTTAGATATTGATGATGATAATGAATATTATCATGATGTTAGTGAATATGAATCTAATTCCAACTCTGATGGTGATGATGATGATGATGAGTTTGTTGATGCTGAAGAATGGTAAAAAATTTGTAAAATATTATTTTATTATTTTATTATGGTTGGTGTTGGGTGTGTAAAATATTCAATTTTATCATATTTTTCATTTTTTCATATTTTTTCATATTTCTTTTTTTTCTTTTCTTTTCTTTTATTTTATATATTTTATATTACAAATTTCATAAAAAATTTTCTTGTGTAAATGTATGTAATTTTTTTTTTTATTTGTTTAATTATTTTTTCATTATTTATTATTTTTTTTTATTTAAATATCAACACATGGTATATATCATTGTAATAGAAAATCTACAATTAAAATACAACCATTTTGTTCTTTAAATAATTTCACTCTATTCTTTTATAGTAAATAACATCTCTGCTTTTCAATTATCAATTAGTAATTTTTTAATTCTTTATAATGCTTGAAAATAATATCTTTTTTGATAAGAAATCCCTATTTTCGTAATAGATATTAGATCTTAATGATAATATACAATTAATTTTAATGTAAATGTTATCTTATTTTGTTTATTGTTTATAGCAAAACTTTGAAAAGATTTAATTTCTGGTGATAAAATAAATTCATAATGTTTGTA
>PQFF01000014.1:256119-281368 GCA_003547095.1 Diversispora epigaea
ACTAATTTGGCCTTATACTTGCCGTCCAAATTCAAAATCCAAATGCCAAAATCCCAAATGCCAAAATCCCAAATCCCAAATCCCAAATTATAATTAGTATTTTTTGCCGAAATCCCAAATCCCAAATCCCAAATACTAGTAATTTGTGCATTTTGGCATCCCAAATTCCAAATTATTTGAGATTTGGGCAACACGTATATTTGGCCTTGACTCAACTCTTAAAATTTCAATTTTTAATTGTATCTAACTCAACTAATTATGTCAGTTACTAGTAAAATTAAAATTTACTTTAGCTCAACTCCAATTTTTCTCAATTTTAATTGTGTCTAACTCAATTCAATAGTTTTGATGACATGTATAATAATAACTAAGCAAACTCTAATGTGACTATACTTGCACGCAAAATTATTTTGGGATCCCGAAATTGTAATTTTGGGAAAAAAAGTCGAAATAGTTTTTCATAGAAGACGAAATTNGAAAAACTGATCAAAAAGTTTTCATGTTACAATCAGAATCCTGAGTAATCTATAGATAAGTTAGATAATACTAAATTAAAAAATAAGAAGGAAAAATATAATTTTAATTAAAAATAAACAACTTTTTAAAAATTTTACTATAATAACTATACATGTTGTCAAAACTAATTTGGCCTTATACTTGCCGTCCAAATTCAAAATCCAAATGCCAAAATCCCAAATGCCAAAATCCCAAATCCCAAATCCCAAATTATAATTAGTATTTTTTGCCGAAATCCCAAATCCCAAATCCCAAATACTAGTAATTTGTGCATTTTGGCATCCCAAATTCCAAATTATTTGAGATTTGGGCAACACGTATATTTGGCCTTGACTCAACTCTTAAAATTTCAATTTTTAATTGTATCTAACTCAACTAATTATGTCAGTTACTAGTAAAATTAAAATTTACTTTAGCTCAACTCCAATTTTTCTCAATTTTAATTGTGTCTAACTCAATTCAATAGTTTTGATGACATGTATAATAATAACTAAGCAAACTCTAATGTGACTATACTTGCACGCAAAATTATTTTGGGATCCCGAAATTGTAATTTTGGGAAAAAAAGTCGAAATAGTTTTTCATAGAAGACGAAATTATTTTACTTAAAACCCGAAATTTTTTGACCATCCAGATTTATTCTTTGATTGAAGATACACATAACTGGGTACTTTTTTTACTTCCATATATAGAATAAATTCTGCATAAATCTAAAAAAGTCGAAATAGTTTTTCATAGAAGACGAAATTATTTTACTTAAAACCCGAAATTTTTTGACCATCCAGATTTATTCTTTGATTGAAGATACACATAACTGGGTACTTTTTTTACTTCCATATATAGAATAAATTCTGCATAAATCTCAAAAAGTCGAAATACCTCAAAAATCCAAAGTCAATTTTGGGAACATGTATAAATGTGTCTTATTTATAAATTATTCTAGGTCCTTTATAATTGTTATAATAAAAAATATAAGTTTAAAAAAGAACAAAAATTAATTATATTAAATTGTAATATAATCAACTGGTTATATTAACTATATATATTGTCAAAACTAGTAAAAATTAAAATTTATCTTAACTCAATTTTAATTTTTTTCAATTTTAATTGTATCTGACTCAATTCAATAGTTTTGACATATATAATATAAATTATATTTATTTAACATATTATTTATTTATTTATTAATATATAACTTATTTATATATAATTTATCTAAATTTTTATTTATAACTTAAAAAGTTACCTATGAATTTGTTATTTTATAATAATTAAATATTATCCCTTAAACTGTAAGTAATTCTGGATAAATTTGTTTGCAAATTTTTCCTTAAATATATCACATATAAAAATTAATGAAAATTTTAATTCGTGTGATAAAATTTTTATCATAAATAGCTAATCATTAATAGCATGTGATCAAACTTAAAACTTTCAAACTATTATATAAAAGTCATATGATTTTCGTGTTTAAAAATTATATATGTCGTCAAAACTATTGAATTGAATCAAACGCAATTAAAATTAAGAAAAATTGGAGTTGAGTCAAGGCAAATTTTAATTTTTACTAGTAACTGATGTAATTAGTTAAGTCAGACACAATTAAAAATTGAAATTTTAAGAGTTGAGTCAAGACCAAATTATTTTTGACGACATATATATTAAAAATTAACTATTTTTTAATAAAATACTAATTTTACAAAAATTTACTTTTTATCTTTAAACATCTTCTTGAAAATTGATCAGAACTGATTGAAATAATAATAGAAAATATAGAATTAATTATGATAAAAAATACTTACTATAATAATTTTTGAGATTATGAAGTAGAATTTTAACTTTAAATAAGAACAAAATAAATAATATTTTTTTTAAATTTGTAAAACTTGTTTTTACTAATTAACATCAAAAACATTATTAAGCAACTTCAAAGTTGAGAATGAATCACATCTATCACAAAATTTTCACACCCATTACTTTAAAATTAACAAAATAATAAATTTTTAAAATTTATACAATAATTTTTTAAAATTTTAAAATATAAACAGTTATTATTTAGTTAAATTTAAAGTAATGGGCATGAAAACTTTATGGTGAATGTGATTCATTCTAAATTTTGAGATTACTTAGTAACATTTTTAATATTTAATTAGTAAATAAAAGACTTATATATGTAGCAATTATTTTTAAAATTTTAAAATATTTTATTTTTTATTTTTTTTATACATATGATATTTTTATTAAATTTTAAAATTTTAAATAAAAATATATAATCATTGTTTATAAAAATTACAAAAATAATTGGTCAATATTTAAAGAAATTATTAAAGGATTTATATTAATTTTTATAAAATGTGGACAAATTTATTTGAAAAACAGTTTAAGGGATATACTTGAAAACAGTAGTTATTTTTTTTATTAATTAATATATATTTCATAATTTTTATAATTTTTAAAATACAAAATAAAGTCTTTAATAATCAATTTAAATGTCTTTTAGAGATAGTAAATACAATCATCTGGAATTATATAGAGGCGTTCTAGGACGCTATATATACGAAACGTCCGGAGAACGCACTAGAACGGTGCGTTCTAGTATGCTATATATACGAAACGTTCGGAGAACGCACTAGAACGGTACGTTCTAGTACGCTATATATACGAAACGTTCGGAGAACGTACTAGAATGGTGCGTTCTAGTACGTTATATATACGAAGCGTTCGGAGAACGCACTAGAACGGCATATTTAATACGCTATATGAATGTAGGTGGTGTTCGTAGGACGCTATAGATCGGTGTATTTTGGACGCACTAGAACGTTTATATTTAATTCCTGATGATGTAAATTGAACCAGGCTAAGAATTTAGTTAAATATAATTTAGTCAGAATTTAGCCATGGTACAATGATTAAATTTTGATACAAAGGTTAAATAATGATGTAATTTTGATTGGCTGATGTAATTATAAAATTTATTAATTTCAAATTAATTTTACATAATTAGAAGTGATTTTCTATTATTATATTTTTATAACAGATCGAAAGCTCTAATTCTTAAAGTCAAATANTATATATACGAAACGTTCGGAGAACGCACTAGAACGGTACGTTCTAGTACGCTATATATACGAAACGTTCGGAGAACGTACTAGAATGGTGCGTTCTAGTACGTTATATATACGAAGCGTTCGGAGAACGCACTAGAACGGCATATTTAATACGCTATATGAATGTAGGTGGTGTTCGTAGGACGCTATAGATCGGTGTATTTTGGACGCACTAGAACGTTTATATTTAATTCCTGATGATGTAAATTGAACCAGGCTAAGAATTTAGTTAAATATAATTTAGTCAGAATTTAGCCATGGTACAATGATTAAATTTTGATACAAAGGTTAAATAATGATGTAATTTTGATTGGCTGATGTAATTATAAAATTTATTAATTTCAAATTAATTTTACATAATTAGAAGTGATTTTCTATTATTATATTTTTATAACAGATCGAAAGCTCTAATTCTTAAAGTCAAATATTTCTGTAAAACATAAAATAGTGCAACTTGATTGCAATCACATAAATATTACAGGATTGATTTCTATATCTGTATAAAGATATCTGTTATTCTAAAAAAAAGTGGTTAAAATTCCCATATTTCACAAATTCATGCATATTTTTTTTGCAAAAAATTAATAAAATTGAGTAGTTAAAAGTAACCGACAGAATAAGTAGCTTTGTTTATCTTCAGTTAAACCAACGAGTCTGGAAAAAACTACACCCCTCCAAATATAGTAAGTATCAGAATGTTTGTGATCACATAATCACAATTACATCTCCCCACCCTTGGAGCAATTAGCTCCCAGACTGAAGTGCACACTATACCAACTAAAGGTCGACGCAACGTGTGAGAACTTATTCTACCTGTCACACTGCCAACTGCATAAAGTTATCACACATACCTCTTAATTTTCATTCTTCTTGATTCTTTATCTTCAACTGTAGATACAAAAACAGACAAAATCATTAACTTATTATAATATGTAATAAAAAAAATTCAAAAAAAAAATTCAAAATTCTATACTTATATCAAATTCATAAATTGAAAAATCTTACAGAGTTGAGTTCTTCTTTCTTCTGGCCCTTACCATTTTCCAGAACTTTGTCATGTACTTATTTTCGTCCATAGCTAATTTTAACATCTTTTTCTAGTCACCCTTAGTTTCTTCTAACTTTCCAAGAATGTCAATTGTGAAATCTGTTATTTCCCCTGAAATTCGCATCATCAAGTCTTTTTTTCTGTGGTGTGACAATATTCTCTATATTATCCAACTTTCGTTTTTGAGATGGGTCAACGTTCTCTTTGTCACCAGGTACTACATCCGGTTTTTTCTGTCATAAAGCTTTATTAATCCATCTTTTAGTTATTTCTCTATCGACATTTTCCTTTTTGGTAAATACATCTTCATAATTTCCACCTAGTGTCAAAAAAAAAAAAACAGTTTATGCCCCTCTGTAAAGTCAAATTGTTGTCCCATAATCAAATTACCAAGACAAATGACAACTTCGCACGCTAATATTGTGACACGCTGAAGCGCATGATCGCTCCAGCGACCTTTTTCATTAATCATGATCCCATGTACCAATTTATTTCTTACGTTCATTCTAAAATTAGAATACATATTTTTTTAAGAAAATGGTAATATTTTCTATTAACAACTTTATCATGCACAGAAGATCGGCGTTACTCTAACAGGAGGACGCTGTTTAGCCACGAACTTTTCTAGAGGAATGGCGGATTCATTTTTAGCCAGAAACTCATAAATTGCTTTTTCAGCAAGATTAACAAAAGGCTTTATGACTGCCCCCGTTCGTTTTCGGTGAAAGAAAAGATTTGTTTTACTTCCAGAGAAGATTCACGAATGTGGTTGTTGACAGTTTCACAAGGTCCATATACACAGTGGATGAATAAAGTCGCGTTTTTTTAAATATCGTAATTCCTCTAGGCAATGTAGAGGAAGAGGAGGATAATTTTTGATCCTCAAACCAGCCAAATATCGTAGTATGGCTTGAGACTTTTTACGGAAGTCCGGATCTTTTTACAAGATATCATGGAGTGAGTCACGGAGTGATCTACGGGAGGTATTCAGAGGACAGACGTTGTATAACGCGCTTAGAGTGGCGCTGAAAGTATTCTTTATGTTCCTTTCGATTAACCACTTGGAAAGCTTGTTTGGTTTAGTCATAATAAGTTTTTACCACGACGCGTAAAATTTGAGATGAGCATTTATGAAAAAAAAAACTGATTTCATGATTTTCAATCTATATCAGTCAGATGAATTGTCGAACGAAAATCATTTTTATATTAAACTTGCTGGCTGAGTAGTGATACAATTAATGGTAAAAAAAAGTTATGCAACATCACCGAAAGATGACCTAATAATACAAATAATAATAATTACTAGTGAATTAAAAGAAAGGTTCTAAGATATTTTTATGTATTTACAAATTTTATTTTTGAATTTTTTAAAGGTTTCATTTATATAATTTCATTTTATTAAACCAAAAAGTGAAATTAACGAATTCACTAAGAAAAATAAGAATAGTAAACTAAATATAAAGTTTTTAAGTTTAATTTTAATATTTTAATAATTTGAATAATTTTAATAATAATAATTCAGGAACAAAGCATTTTTTGAATAGTTGGAGATTTTGATTCCTCTGATGGGGATTCTTGCGATGATAATGTCAGAGATGTCAAGTTTGAAATTGATGGAGTTAGAGATGGTAAACTTGAAATTGATGGGGTCAGAGATACTAAACTTGAAGTTGGTGAAGTCATAGATGTTAAACTTGAAGTTGAAGAAGTCATAGATGTTAAGCTTGAAGTTGATGAGGTAGTTGTAGTTGTTGTAGTTGCAACTTTCTCTTTTGGTGAATTTTTGGTGTTCGTTCGTCCTCTTTTCTTACCATTTTCAATATTTACATTGTCTAATTTTTTCTGAGCTACATTTTCATCGTTATTTGATGTATCGGCATTCTCCGGGCTTAATAGAGCTGAAGATGAAGAAGTTGACTCAATGTGGTTTTTATTATTATTAGTTGGCACTCTTCTTTTATATTGTCTACGCTTTCTTTCGGGTTTTCGTCCTGCCTCAATTTCACTTGGGGTTGTGTTTGATACTTCTTTCTCATCTTCCTGAGTTGTTTTTTTACGTTTTGTCGTTCTTGGTGCCTTTCGTTTTCGTGATGTACTGTTGGAAGTTAGCTCTCCATTACTGTCTGATTTTTTTGTTGCTCTTTTTGGAGGGTTTTTCGGGCTTCTGGGAGTTGTAGGCGTCCGCGGACTCTTAGGACTCTTTGGACTCCTAGGGCTCCTAGGGCTCCTAGAGCTTCTTGCGGTTATTGTTCTTTTCTGTTTGGGTTGTTTGACCTCTTTATTTTTTGTTGAAGGAACTGGGGAATTGGAGGATTGTTGGTCTCCACTGATTTCATTAACAGAATTATCAGCTGCTTCAGTTACTTCAATATTGGTATCTACAATAAGATCTTCAGGTTTTGATGCATAAAACTTAGGTATTGGGCGAGATTCGCGTTCCAAAGTTTTTAAGAAACCTAATGTTTCAGTTATTATCATTTCTTCAAATTTAAATTGGTCGTCCACAGGTTTTTTTGTTTCAAAATTATTTAAAGAAGGGCTATTGTTGCTAACATAGTCTTGATACCAAAAAACGTTATTCTCCTCGCAGCCTTTTTGAATTGGAACTTCGAAACTAACCATTGTTGAAAGTTCGTTGTCAATTGGTTCAGAAATATTTTTACTTTGGTTATTTTGCATTTGTGAACTCGAAACAGTGAAAGGGTTAGATGCTTATCGATTCGTCATATACCGAATAATATTGTAATACTGTGACACTTCATTAAATGCATTTAAATGGTTGTTCCAGATTTGGTAGATTTGGTATATTTTTTTTTTCATCGAATTTATATTTATATTCAATTAGCGAAAATTTCGCTTTATCAACCATTCCTTTTCCCTCAACTTGCATCACTTTAAAGTAATGCTTCCAACTAGTGTAATAAAGTATTCGTCATTCATTTTTCTTTTTTTGAATCTTTTTCTCATAAAAGTATTATGTAGTGAGTCAATAAAGAATACAAAAAATGAAAAGGTACACTATATATTTGTTTGTAAATTTCTTAATAATATATATATTAAATATAAATTGTTGACTAATAATTCATTTTATCATTTGTCTTATTAAAGTCGATTCAACCGCACAGCTCACTTTATTATGCACGAAAATATCAGCGATACATAAAGACTGAAATGAAGCGGCAAATTACTATTAAAGATAGCCTTGAAATCCCAGAATTCGAAAAAAATAAAAAAATAAATTCAATAACGGTCGCAATTGCGCGAGCTGGAGCATTTAAAGACTTGACATTTGGACTTCTCGACATTTTTGATAAATTAATTGATAAAAATGATTCATCCGATCAATCCTATTTCAATGCAGAAGCTTTAAAACTTATATATAAATTCCATCATCAAGCATTAATAATGAATGACACGGAATTTTTGCAGCATGTATGGGACTTATATGTAAATAATGGAATTGGAATTAATAAAACAAATGAAAAGCATACAGATTCTCAACCAAAAAAGAGTGCTTTTGATATAATCAAAAATGTGTTACTAGATGTTGGTATTGAAGCGGATAGAATAGAAGAAAATATGCATCAACATAAGTTTTTCGATGGTTCTAAAATACATGGAACACTTGATATGGTAGTTAAACTAGAAGATGAAGATGAATATATCGAATATGAAAAAGAAAATGATCCTAATTCCTCACAAAACGAAGAACATCGTCACGGGGTCGGAAAAGTTAACATGCTTTTAGATAGAGATAATAATGAATATGTGCTCACAAGACCTAACGATTTGACCGCATTCTATGAGGGTAAGAATTGATAATTATCAAATACTTTAAATTCTGTATATTTTTTCATTAATTTTTCTCATTTTATATATGTATATATATATATATTTATTATATTAGATGGTCGTCTTGTTCAAGACCTAATTTTCATTATAATTACTGCATTTATTTTCGGAGGAATATTTAATAGTATAGGATTACCAGGTATTCTTTGATTAAATTTATATCATTATTTTTATTAATACCATTTTAGAAAATCAAATTAATTTAAATTTTTTATTAATTATTAGCGTTTATTGGGTACATTATTGCTGGTTGCGTTCTTGGTCCAGCAGGATGTAACGTAATTCAGGTAAATTATTATTATTATTATTATTATTATTATTATTATTATTATTATTATTATTATTATTATTATTATTATTATTATTATTATTATTATTATTATTATTATTATTATTATTATTTTTACATTTATTAAATTCCATAATTTTAATATTTTTTAATTTTAATTTTAATATATTTAGGAACTCATTCAAACAGAAACACTTGCACAACTTGGTGTTGTATTTATAGTTTTTATGTTGGGTTTAGAATTCTCATTTGATAAAATCAGATCTATTTGGAAGTTTGCACTATGTAGTGCCACTATTATATTCATATCAACCTTATTATTTTTCGTTTTGGCGGGTGCTATTATAAATGCTGGTGTTAAAGAGGCGGTTGTTGTTGGAGCATGTGTATCTCTTTCTAGTANATATTAGATGGTCGTCTTGTTCAAGACCTAATTTTCATTATAATTACTGCATTTATTTTCGGAGGAATATTTAATAGTATAGGATTACCAGGTATTCTTTGATTAAATTTATATCATTATTTTTATTAATACCATTTTAGAAAATCAAATTAATTTAAATTTTTTATTAATTATTAGCGTTTATTGGGTACATTATTGCTGGTTGCGTTCTTGGTCCAGCAGGATGTAACGTAATTCAGGTAAATTATTATTATTATTATTATTATTATTATTATTTTTACATTTATTAAATTCCATAATTTTAATATTTTTTAATTTTAATTTTAATATATTTAGGAACTCATTCAAACAGAAACACTTGCACAACTTGGTGTTGTATTTATAGTTTTTATGTTGGGTTTAGAATTCTCATTTGATAAAATCAGATCTATTTGGAAGTTTGCACTATGTAGTGCCACTATTATATTCATATCAACCTTATTATTTTTCGTTTTGGCGGGTGCTATTATAAATGCTGGTGTTAAAGAGGCGGTTGTTGTTGGAGCATGTGTATCTCTTTCTAGTACCGCGGTTGTTGAAAGGTTACGATGTATAGAATTGGAGCCCTTATATGGTTTGCTTGTAATGCAAGACGTATTATTTGGAGTATTGTTGGTAAGTGTAATAATATTTTATTATCTTTTATTATCTTTTATTATCTTTTATTATCTTTTATTATCTTTTATCACATTTTATTATATTTTATTATCTTTTATTATTTCGTATTATTTCGCATAATTACATCTCTAAATAAATTAATTAATTAGGCCGCTATGCCCGTTCTATCTCGATCCGGCGTAGAGATATTTATTTCATTGGGAAATTTATTATTATCTTTAATATTATTCGGAACATTTAGTCTTCTTATTGCCTATATACCTATTTCAGGGATTTTTAAATCTGTTAAGGGATCCAATAACAATAATGAACTTTTTATTCTTGGATTAATTTCATTATGCTTATTAATGTCACAAGTTTCCTATATACTTGGAATTGGTGCTGAAATTGGATGTTTTGTTGCGGGAATGTTGGTTCATAATCGTAGAACATTATTCGAATTTTCCATAAGTTTAGTGGAACCTATCAAAGATATATTTTCTTGTTTATTTTTTGCTAGCATTGGACTTCATATATATCCTAGTTTTTTGATTAACGAGGGACCTTTGTTATTTGCTCTTACAACTGGAGCTGTTGGATTAAAATTTATAATAAGTAATGTCGCATTCATGACATTTGGTTATGGCTTTCATCACTCGAACGTTATGTCAATTGGATTATCACAAATAGGCGAATTTGCATTTGTATTGGGTAGTCGTGCAAAAGGTTTTGGAATAATATCCAGAGAGGTTTATTATTTACTTATTGCTACTACATCATTAACTTTAATTGTGACTCCTATATTATGGAAAATATTATGTAGAAATAGATTGGATGGTACTTCAATGATAGGAGTACATAAAGGATTAGTTAAAGAAACTGAATATACAATACCCTTTACGAATGATACAGAAAAAGTCGAATAGAATTATTAAAAAGAATTGGAAATTTGGAAAAAATTTCCATTAAATATTAAAATTTATAATAATAGATATTTTATAATAGATATTTTATAAAAAGAAATAGAAATTTTACAATTTTATTTAATTTTAATTTTACAAATTTTATTTTAATTATATAAATATATGTGTACAACTAATAATAATATTAATGAATTTGTAAATACAAACTTTATAGGAATTTTTTGGAATCTTTAGAAGGTAAAATAGAGGAATACATTAAATACATTAAATACATTATCAGTTCATTTAATACACATTTTCAATTTTCAATATTTATATGTAGACTTTTAAATAGAGATAAGAAGTGTAAGTTCCTTTTTGTATTACGTTTCTATATAAGCAATTTTAAATTTTGTAAAAAACGGTTAAATAACCAGTTCTCTTGCCATTGACCTATCCTTCTTCTTGTGCTAATATTTTAATACCTATTGATTTCAAAAATCCCTTTCCATCAATCCATCAATCCATCAAGCTTTGGGCACTATTAACATCTCTTTTAATTTATTATGCGGGTCTTGGAGAAAGTCACTGGGCAAATATTTGGTACAATAACGCTAATAGAAAGGGTACTTTTTTTTGTCTCATTTTTTGAGTGAATAAAGTCCAGTACATTCATATCATCAAAAATCTGTTTCTCGTCTGTTAGGATATGAATATTATATGCATTGAGAACTTCTTTCACTATGTCATAAGCAATGTATTGTCTTTATTTATCTTTGCTAATGCTAAAAGTACTTCCGATTTTTTTATCATCCACCTCTTTTGTTAATGCTGAAGAATGTGCTTGATTCAGTTGTCTTATCCAAATTCTATTTCTCTTCTGCGGAAATTGCACGAAATACATTAAATACATTGGTAGGAGATTTAGGTACATCTCCGAGTCGGATGATGAACTCTCTTCATTATAAATTGGTGAATAAATTTTGAATTTTTTGTTAAATTTTCACCGAATTCATAAGCGGAGTATATCCAACATGTTTCCGATTCTGTTTCTACAAAGAAACTTGATAGGGTAAGACAACTAGTATTTCTAATTAAAAAATTAGGTCAAAATCATCCATGCCATCTTCTCAAATGCAATATTTGATCAATCGACGTTTCATTCTCAATTTGTTGTCAAAATATGTGAATATCCTTAAATTTTTCCTGATGCAGTTACAGAGGGAATTAATATTAATAAATATTAATAAATATTATTCGATGGAATTATTATAACGGAACCACCATAGAGCCACTATGCCCGCAGTATACGGTACTTGCCTCAAAAGTTTTTGCAACTGGACAACGCTTTCTTTGAATTCGGTATTCCATCCTTCACCATTGACGCTAAACAATACCAAAGTTCGCCAGACTCTTCCATAAATTATCTATAATAGTCCAAGGAATCAAGTTCTAATTTAAAATGCGTAAATAATCAAATTGGGAATAGTTTAAAATTGATGACATAATAACCCCTTAAACAACTGTGGGCTATAAAAGTTCGCGTTTTTTACAAACTTATTTTGATGAAATCTTTTTTAAAATGAGTGTTGTTAGCATTACAAATATTAAAGTGCTTAATAACCCAACTTTATTCAAAGAAGAATATCGATTTGAAATCACTTTTGAGTGTATTTCGAACTTATCGGACGGTACGTTTTTTTTTTTTTTTAAATTTTAACATTTTAATAATAATAATAATATTTTTAATATTTTGTAAAGGGAAGTTCGATGGGTTGTGGCCTTTTATTATATTTTTTTCATTTTACAAGTTTTGTGTTATATTGTTGTTGTTATGAATTCATTTTTAATGCTATCAACAATTATTTTTTCCTATAGACTTGGAATGGAAGATTATTTATGTTGGTTCTTCAGAAAGTGATCAATACGATCAAGTTCTTGATAGCATTATGGTAGGACCTGTTCCTATGGGAATCAATCAATTTATATTCCAGGTAATTATTTAAAGTTATTGTTTATTTATTTAGATTATATTTAGATTTATTTATTTAAAAAAAGATAAATAATTGAAATAATTTATATTTTAAAAAGGCACCAGCGCCTAACCCTGATCGTATACCACCCAGCGAAATCTTGGATGTTACCGTGATTATAATCACATGTTCTTATAAAGATCAAGAATTTGTTCGTGTGGGATATTATGTGAATAATGAATATAGTGAAGAAGAATTAAGAGAAAACCCACCATCAACTGTAGTACTAGACAAGTTATATCGAAATATCTTGGCGGATAAACCTAGAGTAACGAGGAGACCTATCAAATGGTAAAAGATTTGCACTTTATATAATATGTATACCTTCTTATATACACTTTACATTTACATTTTATATAACACTTTCTATAGGGATTCAGAAGATGAAACACAGCAACATCAAGAATTTGGAATCCCTCAACAACAACAGCAACAACAACAATCATCTCAGTCACATGAATATGATCCTTCATCACAATCATTGAAACAATCCACTTATATTCCTCAACCTTCTAAATCACCTGGTTACAATAATTTCACGGAAACAATATCTTCTTGATAACAACAACATATAATATTGGTATTTATATTTTATTATTTATTATTTATTAATAAATTATTTTATATTTATATTTAATATGATATTTATATGATATTGACATTAATAGAATAAGAATAATTGAAGGAATGGATTCATTTACAATAAATTTCTTGATTTCATTTAATTTGATGGTCAATAACTATTGATTTTTTTTTCTTTTTGTATTAGATAATAATAAGTAAATCCAATGTGCATGAACTATGAAATTATTATCTTTTTTGTCATTCATGTTAACATAAATATCTAGTTTTTTTTTATCCAATATATTTTGTATGCTGAGATTATTTTTATTTTGCACAAAAATTATTATTGTACAATGTTGCTTTAAACAAGTTAAATACAAAAATAACTACTATAATTTGAATCCCACTTTTTTTTTATATTAATACTCAGAAGATTATTTACCAAAGTGCAAGCATGATTCAAGAGATATGTTGTCTCAGTTGAATTTTAGTGACAATGGGCTTCCAGAAGAGTTGAAAAACAACTTTATTCAATTACAGATAATACCTAATGTAATTCAAAAAGGAAATTTAAAATGTTACAACTTTCATGACAGGTATCAGAATAACACCACAAAGCAGTTAATTTTATTATATTATAACAGAATAGTTTGATAACAGAATTATACATGTTTTTAAAATTGATTTTGAATTTTTGAAGTATTTCATCTTTTTGAGATTTATGTAGAATCTATTCTATATATAGAAGTAAAAAAATATCCAGTTATGTATATTTTTAATCAAAAGATTTATTTAAATAGTTAAATTTCAGGTTTTAAATAAAATGATTTCATTTTTTATAAAAAACTATTTTGACTTTTTTCTCTGAAATTACAATTTTGAGATTTCAAAATAATTTTGCCTACAAGTATAAACAGAATACAAAAAAATAAATATTGAATTTGATCTTGTATTTACTCTATAAGAAGTTACAATACTTAAAATATACTTAAAAAATATACTTAAAATATATTTAAATTATTATATTTAAAATATACTTAAAATTTTTTAAAATATAGTACATTATATTTTAATCTAACAAATATTTCAATTTTTGATTACAGGTTTTTATATAATAAATTTTATACAAAGTGTAAAAAATTTTTTTTATTATAATAAAATTTGTATGAAAAATAAAAATTTTTTTATTTAATACTATAACAAATAATAAAATAATTAATTTTAAATTTTATTTAATTCCTTTTCTAATTGTTTAACTTCTAAAATAATATCATCAAGAATTTTACAATGTGATTTATATTTTTTTATTGCATAATTAACTAATTATTCTTTAAATCTTACCTATATGCATCTATAAATTATAATGATTTTTATACAAATTTTTTAATACTAAATAAACTTACATTATCTAAACTATATAGAACTGTTTCTATAAAGAGTAATTATAGATTCCCAATACATTTCTATATAGTTAAAATCTCAATGAAATTTTAAAAATAAATAATTAGTATTTTTAACATCTTGTATCTATTATAAAATTTGATTGTAAAAAAAAAATTTTACATATACAATAATTAATATTATTATCTAAATATTGTTACAATTTTTATCATGAAATTTTGTTTTAATTTTATATTTTTTATTATATGACTATTAATAAAGTATATTTTTAAACATCAGGAAATTTTAATAAGTAAAAATTTATACAAATTTTTGTAACTTTTTATAAAGTTTTCACAAATTTTTCTATAAAGTTTTTAAAAATTTACAAAATTGTTTATTATTTTTCAATTACTATTATTATTTTATTAGAATAAATATATATATAACAACTTATTATATAATTTTATTTGTAATAATATTAAAAATTACATGATAAATATTATTTATATTACAAAAATTATTGATGATTTGTATCACGAAATTATTGGTAAATATTATACATATTGTCAAAATTAATTTGACCTTAATTTAACTTTTAAAATTTCAATTTTTAATTACATCTAACTTAACTAATTGTATTAATTACTAGTAAAAATTAAAATTTGCCTTAACTCAATTTTAATTTTTTTCAATTTTAATTACATCTGACTTAATTAAATAATTTTAACGACATATATAGTAAATATTATAACACAAAAATAAAAAATAAAACTTTATCAGAAAATTTTTTCAGATGTAATATTTTATAATTTTAATATAATAATAAATTTCTATAATTTTTTATATAATATTACGAAAATTTTCAGAAATTTTCAAAAGTTATTAAAACGTTAAAATTTCGTAATATTATAAATATTATCTTCTGTAATTTTAATATTTTAAAAATTTTTCAAAAATTTTTATAATTTTTACAAAAATATTTATTCTAAAAATTTTCAAAAATTTATTGTTTAAAAAATTTTAAAAATTTTCATCTTGATTTTGTTTATTTAATTATGTAACATAAAATAATTTTATTTATTTTATTTTGAACTTTTTCAAAAATTTATTTATTTTGTTTCAAACTTTTTCAAAAAACTATATACTCTTTTTCTACTTATTTATTTTATTTTGAACTTTTTCAAAAAACTATATACTTTTTTTTTAGAAATTTTTAAAAATTTTATTTATTTTATAATAAATTTTTTCAAAAAATTATATACTCTTTTTTCAGAAATTTTCAAAAACTTATTTATTTTGTTTCGAACTTTTTCAAAATCTTAAGTAAGTATATTGATTTTTAATAAGGTTAGACGCCAGTTACTATCTATAAAATTTTCATTTGATGTTGTATTTTCAGGTCATCTAAGACTCCAATGAATCTTTTTGAGTCCCTTCAGTTGTGTTAAAGTGATGGGAGGAGTAAAGTTCTTAATAACAAAACACTATTAGTTCTTGACTATACATGTTCCCAAAATTGATTTTGGATTTTTGAGATATTTCGACTTTTTGATATTTATACAGAATCCATTCTATATATGGAAGTAAAAAAAGTACCCAGTTATGTGTATCTTTAATCAAAGAATAAATCTGGGTGGTCAAAAAATTTTGGGTTTTAAGTAAAATAATTTCGTCTTCTATGAAAAACTATTTTGACTTTTTTCCCCAAAATTGCAATTTCGGGGTCCCAAAATAATTTTGCGTGCAAGTATATTCTTGACGTTCTTTTTCTTGATTACATCAAAAAACTTTTCGGGACGTAAATTTACAGAAAATTTACACCTAAAAAAATTATTTTTTTTTGACTTTGATCACTATTTATAAGACAGGGAGCGACTTTTTACTAAGATATTTCTATGACAGATCGAAAGATCTAGTTTTTAGCTACAATATAATATATGTTTCATTTTTGTAACATTAATATTCGCGAANCAATGAATCTTTTTGAGTCCCTTCAGTTGTGTTAAAGTGATGGGAGGAGTAAAGTTCTTAATAACAAAACACTATTAGTTCTTGACTATACATGTTCCCAAAATTGATTTTGGATTTTTGAGATATTTCGACTTTTTGATATTTATACAGAATCCATTCTATATATGGAAGTAAAAAAAGTACCCAGTTATGTGTATCTTTAATCAAAGAATAAATCTGGGTGGTCAAAAAATTTTGGGTTTTAAGTAAAATAATTTCGTCTTCTATGAAAAACTATTTTGACTTTTTTCCCCAAAATTGCAATTTCGGGGTCCCAAAATAATTTTGCGTGCAAGTATATTCTTGACGTTCTTTTTCTTGATTACATCAAAAAACTTTTCGGGACGTAAATTTACAGAAAATTTACACCTAAAAAAATTATTTTTTTTTGACTTTGATCA
This sequence comes from Diversispora epigaea, assembly GCA_003547095.1. Taxonomy (NCBI): domain Eukaryota; kingdom Fungi; phylum Glomeromycota; class Glomeromycetes; order Diversisporales; family Diversisporaceae; genus Diversispora; species Diversispora epigaea. Next base: position 273,264 of record PQFF01000014.1, read on the forward strand.
CTATTTATAAGACAGGGAGCGACTTTTTACTAAGATATTTCTATGACAGATCGAAAGATCTAGTTTTTAGCTACAATATAATATATGTTTCATTTTTGTAACATTAATATTCGCGAAGATATTTACGTTTAAAGTTTCACATCTGTGAAAAAATTTCCGCATAAATTTTCATAATTCTGCCGGAAATTTCTATAACGTTACGTAAATTTTTGGCAGAATTATGGAAATTTTCGAAAAATTTATGTGAAAATTTTTTCACAAATATGAAACTTTAAACATGAATATCTTCATGAATATTAATATTACAGAAATGAAACATATATTATCTTGTAGCTAAGAATAATCTGTCATAGAAATATCTTAGTAAAAAATCACTTCTTGTCTTATAAATAGTGATCAAAGTCAAAAAAATTGATTTTTTTAAACATAAATTTCTGTAGGTCCTGTAAATTTCTATAAATTTACGTTTTGAAAAGTTTCCTGATGTAATATAGCCCTTATACTATAATTTTCCTATAGTAGTTTACCTTTATCTGTTTGATTTTCACAATAATAGATAGTTGTTCAATGAAGTTATTCATAAAGTAAGATACCTTATTGTCTAGAAATAGAATACTCTCAGACATTAACATATTAGTAATTATATTAATTTGAAGATTTTCGAAATTATATCATAATGTTAGATTTCAAAGATCTTTAATTATATTATAAACTTCTAAAATTGAAATTATACGTGTTGTCCAAATTCCAAATAATTTGGAATTTGGAATGCCAAAATATACAAATTACTAGTATTTGGAATTTGAGATTTGGGATTTTAGCAAAAGATACTAATTATAATTTGGGATTTAGGATTTAAGATTTGAGATTTGGGATTTAAGATTTGGAATTTGGGATTTTGATATTTGGAATTTTGGTATTTGGATTTTGAATTTGGACAACAAGTATAATCAAAATTTACAATTAAATTTCAATACATATATTGCAAAATCGAAAACCTTCAAAGTATAATATTATATTTTTTGATATTTGTGTAAACTTTTGAAACTCAACAATTAGTATTTTGATGTATTTTGTTTTAAGTTTATTACTTTCGAATTACTTTGAATTTAATTGTTTTCATTTTATTTCAATATAATTGTAGAAATTTTATTTTATAATATTTTATTACTTTCTGAATTTTTATATAATTTATTATTAATTTTATTATTAAAAAATGATAATAGCTATTTTATAATATTCTTAAAATTTTTTTTTTTTATTTTTTAATAAATTCTACAATATTTTCATATAATAACATGAGGTAACCATTTTCTATACATCTAATATATCCACAACAATTTTCAAATATAATGTAGGTTTCTATTTTCTGTAATATTATATTTTCTTGATATTTCTTTTCATTTTGTTCTTTTTTAAAAAATAATAATATTTTAGCTTTATTTTTGTTTTTCGTAATTTTACAAAAGATATTTAATTACCTTTTGAGATTTTTTTCAAATTTCTTTCACAAAATTTTTCTATTATAATAATTAAAGTTAATATTATTATTTGCTTTGAATCTTCTCTTATATTAAACTATTAAAAGGTATATTACGTCGTATATTTTCATATATAATTATTAAATATTGTAATGTTTTGCAATTTGAAACAAATTAATTTTTCAAATAAATAGTTCAAATACTTACATTGTTGTTATAAATATCTTAAAAAAGTAGAACTTATAATTTTAAATATTACTATATAAAATTCTAATATAATTATTTAATAAAATAAATTATTATTTCTTGTCTTAGATACATATATATTATTAATATTTTTATATAAAATTAAAATCATATAAATCAATAGTATTACAATAAAATTAGTGTATTTGATTATACTTGCATGCTAAATTATTTTAGGATCTCGAAATTGCAATTTTGGAGAAAAAAGATAAAATAGTTTTTATAGAAGACGAAATTATTTTACTTAAAACCTAAAATTTTTTAACCACCCAGATAAATTCTTTGATTAAAGATACATATAATTAGATACTTTTTTTACTTCCATATATAGAATAGATTCTGCATAAATTTCAAAAAGACGAAATATCTCAAAAATCCAAAATCAATTTTGGGAACATATGGGGGGATGGGAAAGTTTCCCAGCTGGGATATTTCCATCCGCTAGCCGGCTTTTGATCGCCCTCTACTATAGTGTTTTATTTTAGTTATTGTATTACTTTTTGGCCTTAATTATACTTGCACGCAAAATTATTTTGGGGTCCCGAAATTGCAATTTTGGGGAAAAAAGTCGAAATATATAGATAGAAAAATCACAATTGAATAAAAAATATAGTTTTAAGAAAATATCTAGGTTTAGTATACAACGATGTTATCTAGATAAGCCAATCAAGCAAGCATCCACAAAGATACACAAGCTAGACTTGCAGAGCTCAAAGGAGTAGCATTGAATACATTGAATACAATACCCTATCCACGTTCTAATGCTATTTTAACTCAATATCAAGAGGAGATTAGAAATCTAGAAAACAAAGCCAATTATCAAGAAATAGATTCTATCGACAAGTTAATTGACTGGTTAGCTGGGCCAGAAAAGGGTTATAAGCCAAAGAAATTGGATCCGGTTCCTACTACAATGGATAAATGGGTAGATAAATATTTATGGCTTGGAAAAGAAGATCCAGTTCGACATGCAAATAATTCAATTACATGGTTCTCAAGACGCATTCCAGAATTAGCACCTCAAAAAAAGTCAAATGATCATGGATATGAGTATTGGAAACTTTCTATTGACGCAAATAAACCATATATTACATATGAATATGCCAATAAAATTCGTGATCTGATAGATGATGGTGAAGAATATATTATTGAAATTGTTAATAGTTGGGAAATGGGTAGAATGCAAAAACTAACGCAATTTGATGATAATGATATACCTATAAGTTCAAAAGATGAATAGGTTCCAGAAGAAAAACATGAATGGAAAATGAAACCCCATGGATGGACACCATCATTCAGTGAATATTCTAATGGAAAAATCAATATATATAGGCTTTTAAGGATGGATAAGATAGCATGGTTATCCTGGAAAGATGAAGATATAGATCCAAATAAAGATGAAGACTATTATTTAAAAGGCCAGTCATATGTACTGCGCTACCAGTTTATGGCACGTCCACGCCGAGATTTATTCGGTCCAGGTATTCATGAAGATGGAACAATTTGGTGGCATACTCAATTGCCAGTTCGTGTTCATCATAAAATGGCAGTAGAAATTCGATCATTTCTTCATTACGCTACAGAATACACACTCTTTACTAAAATTTGGATGGAGACTGGAGCAGTGGAAGAAGGAATTGCGGACAAAGGCTGGCATTTGGGTAAGAAAAAGAAGGCTGGTAGTCTTACTGGAGAAGAAATTACACCAGGACAACTTATGGGGATTGATGAATATTTATGGGAAAAGACTCGTGAATATATATCGCATATTTGTTATGAACTTCAGCCAGTTCCAATACCACAAGGTCCACCGGGTCCATATTACAATGGTGATATAAACTGTATTGTTACAGAATTACAACGACAAATTGAGCAAGGAGGAACAAAACGGGCTAAAGAGCTAACGCCAGCTCGTGAAAGAGCCCTTGTAGAATTTAACGAAAAAGTTTTGAAACCAGGTTGTAATTTGAAAGACTTACATATTCTCGAAAAGGATGAGAAGGATGGGGGTTTAGGAATGAAAATTATCGTTAAAGATATCTTAGGCAATGAAATGTGAAATAGCGGTAAATATAAAAAGCGTAGTACATTAACTGTATTCTGCCATAACAACCATGCTTGGAAGGACGGTATTCCCGAAATGCCACAAGTATCTTCAGTTTGTGATATGGATATAGAATGTGAAAGAGCACTTGCTTCCGCATGTACCAAAACTAAAGAAGGAAAGGTTAACATCGACGATAAAAAAATCGCGAAAGCACTTATATCATTTGTTGCCAGAGAACTCCCGAAAGCTACAAGAGTATGGATTATAGATAAAGATATTTTAACACATGAAGGCATTCTCTATCGTAGCTCTCATGAATGTGAAAAATTAATTAAGGCTTTCGAATATGAAAAATCACAATTCATACCTGAAAAACTTTTAAAATGGGGGCGATAGATATTCGTAGATGGATGGAGGGAGGATATTATCCTTCTACAGCACCAATTCCTTCACAAGAGCTTAAAACAGAATATAATGAGCTTGAAAAATTCTTGGGAGGTGCACAATCTTACCAATTTCGTTGCTGATGAGAAAGAGAAAGTATCGATCCCACATCTAGGAATGTTGTTGAAATTTGGTAACAATCTCAAGTAGAATCAATGGTATGGAACGCTCCAATAGACCCAGCTCCAAAACACATCTATATAGATCTTCGTGGAGCATATCTTGGCTGTAAAGACTCAGAACAAAGTGCATCTGAAGCTTTGCCCTGGGTTCGACGATATGGATTTCCAGAATGAATATAGCGACGTGCCTGTGTTGAAAATATTGAAGCTGTCCGTTGCTTGACTGGCGTTGTTCAACTAGTAGCATGGGAATTTGCCAAAAATCTCCATCCATTCACAGCGGGACTTATTGGGCAACATCTCACAGAAAAGAAAGGCTAGATTCCGACACCTCTTATAGATTACCTGCTCAGTACTGGATGGCTCATAAATGCAACTCCAAAAGAAATCATATATAGTGTTGGCAAAAAATCTCGCATTGAATTTCCACCTTCTCGTGATTTAGCAGTTCGTTTCGTAGGATCATGTGCTCGTAATGCACAAGTTACATCTGTTTTAATTCGAGACAAAAATGAGGCAGATATGATTCATCAATGGTTAGCAAGAAAAAAGTGCCGACCAAACCGAATCAGTAATAAGCATAGAACCCTAATAAAGTATGAGGGGGATAAAAAACGTGCTCAATGGTTGCATATCCGCTCTTTTATCCTTGCCTATACTCATATTGCTGTACTCTAACAGCTGAAACGCTTCCCGATTGAAAATGTATTGCGAGTATGTACTGATGTAATTTACACAACAGCAATTCCTGAAACTATTTTAGATGAGAGTAAACTTGAGATCGATTTTGATAAAGAGCTTTTTGCTAATGCAAAAAATGATATAGAGTTAGAAGAGGTTTATAAAAGATATGATGCGGAAGTAGATAAAATAAAAAAACAATATGAATCTGTAATTGTTTTAGACACTTTGGAAATTAAATATGGTCAATGGCATAAGAAAAAGTCAGGATATATCTATCGTAAAAAAGCATCGTCCTGGACTATTAATCATAAGACATCAGGAAATTTTAATAGGTATAAATTTACGGAAATTTAACATGGCGTAAATTTTCGTCATATTACGGGACCTACGGAAATTTTCGAAAATATGACGGAATACTGACATTAATATAAATTTCTGAAAATTTATCGTGTAATAAAATTTCGAAAATTTTCGGTATAATAAATTTCCGTAATTTAGATATTTCAAAATATTTTCAAAGCTTTTCGAAATAATCTGCTTGTTTTCGTTTCATTTCATTTTATTTTTTCAAAATTTTATATTTTCACGATAAACGTTTATTTTTATTTATTATTATTTATTATTATTATTTATTATAAATAAACAAAAATTTATATACAAATTATACAAATAAAGAAAAAAATTATTCATTATTATCATTATTGCTACTTTCGTTATTTGATTCATTTTCACTTTCATTACTTTCATTTTTACTTTCATTTTCACTTTCATTTTCACTTTCATTCTCATTTTCACTTTCGAATATTTTCTCATAATTTCTTTTTCTGACTTTTTCTTCTGCACGTTTTCGGATTTCGCTTAATGGGGGANAAATTTACGGAAATTTAACATGGCGTAAATTTTCGTCATATTACGGGACCTACGGAAATTTTCGAAAATATGACGGAATACTGACATTAATATAAATTTCTGAAAATTTATCGTGTAATAAAATTTCGAAAATTTTCGGTATAATAAATTTCCGTAATTTAGATATTTCAAAATATTTTCAAAGCTTTTCGAAATAATCTGCTTGTTTTCGTTTCATTTCATTTTATTTTTTCAAAATTTTATATTTTCACGATAAACGTTTATTTTTATTTATTATTATTTATTATTATTATTTATTATAAATAAACAAAAATTTATATACAAATTATACAAATAAAGAAAAAAATTATTCATTATTATCATTATTGCTACTTTCGTTATTTGATTCATTTTCACTTTCATTACTTTCATTTTTACTTTCATTTTCACTTTCATTTTCACTTTCATTCTCATTTTCACTTTCGAATATTTTCTCATAATTTCTTTTTCTGACTTTTTCTTCTGCACGTTTTCGGATTTCGCTTAATGGGGGAAATTCTATTTTACGATTATTACTTACATCTGACGCAGGTTCGGGCGCACTTTTCCGTTTCGTTGGTATAGTACGAGTTTCTCTGTTTTTTAATAAATTTTCATTTACATCTGACGCAGGTTCGGGTGCACTTTTTCGTTTCGAAGGTACAATACGAGTTTCTTCATTTTGTAATAAATTTTCATTATTCAAAGTTGGGGCCGATTCGGACGCACTTTTTCGTTTTTTTGGAGAAGAGGAAGATGGTGGAGAAGAATTTTCAGGTTCGGATTCGGATTCAGATTCAGATTCGATCTCGAATATTTCTTTATTTTTTATTTTTTCCTATTTTTATTAAGTTTTTAGTAAATTTTCGGAATATTTTCACAAGTGAAGTTACAAAACTTACAATATTAATTGATAAAGGATATTTTATAGTATCCTCCGAAATTTTTATATTTCCATTTGTTGGGTCTAATATTGTTTGGACGATTGATATTGCCCAAGCAACATGTTGTTCGGGTGGTTTCAAAGTTGGGGACCATACTTTTTTTAGAATTACCTCCATATAAGTCGAATTCCCGGGGAAATCTGATTTATCAAAAATTTTTTTGTAACAACTTTTGGTGCTGGGGAGTTGCTTCCAATTTAGAATTTCTTGAGATTTTGCGTTAGATTTTATTGGGTGGAGTTGATTTTCAAAAACATCATACATGGCAGTCCTTATTTTACCACACAATGTACCTCGTTGACTACATATCTTATCACTTAACTATATTTAATTATTAAAAAGTGAAATAAATTTCGGAATATTTTGGAATATTTCAAATATTTCAAATTTCATACCTTTGATTGGATTTTTGATTCATAATATACATTCCATTTCCGACCAAACGAATTATAAACGTCTTCATAAAATTGTTGAATGTAGGCTTCACAGCTTTCTTTATATTCTTGAGGACTGGGATACAAATTTAATTTTAATATCACTTCGGCCGCGCTTACAATTATATCCTATTTTATAAAATTTTATTAATAATTATAAAACTTCAAATTTCATTAAACTATTAATAAAGTAATAATTTACCTCCATAAATTCTTTATTGTTCGTTAGCAAGCATATTTCATTTTTGATTTTTTTAATATCTGTTTCCATACCACTTTGACCTTTTTTCATATTTGTAAAATCTGTTTCGAGCTTATTTAGTTTTTCATAGATTTTTAGAATTATTGCTCTATTATCTGTATTTTTAAATAACATGTTAAATTAAACCATATACATGCTTAAACACTTTTGTTATAGTTTTATTACCATCGTTACTTTCTGATATATCGTTGTTTCTTGCAGCTCGTCGAGAAGAACTTACGGAAGGTCGAGAAAATCTTACGGAAGGTCGAGAAGAACTTGCGGAAGGTCGCGAAGTTTTTTTGTGGATACCTGAAATAAGAGTACTGAAACTCATTGAGAAAATATATATTTCAAATTGAAAAAATATGTAAAGAAAATATGTATTTCAAATTGAAAAAATATGTAAAGAAAATATGTATTTCTTATACTGGAATAAAAACTATCATATTTACAGAGGAATATAAACATATTAAAAATATTATACACTTTCGCAATTTTACGTCCATTTTAGTTCTGGCTAAAGTATGTGAGACTTAGGAGTATAAAAATATAGACGAAAAAAATTGACTAT
>PQFF01000014.1:283675-319532 GCA_003547095.1 Diversispora epigaea
TTTTTTTTTTTTTTTTTTTTTTTTATTAGACTCGCAAGGGCTTAAGATTAATGCATAATACAAATTTACAAGTTCCGAAAAACTAAAAAACAAGTACAATTACAAGAAGTCTATGACTAAATTAATATATTTCTATACTAATTACCGCCTACCCAACTGCGACCAACATAAAATTACGTTGGAAGATGCGAAAGCACCACACTTGTCATAAAAAATAAAAAACTATGAGGCCATAATTTTGTAATCCCACCTTTTCGACTCCTTACCGAACAACATCGGTCCCCACATATATGACTTCTTTCCACCTACGACACCTTAGAGGACAACTCCTCGCCCTTTATACCTTTACGCTGTTTCCCGGAGGTTAACACAAGAACCCGGACCCCAGATTTAAGAAAAAGGCTCAGACCTACACGCATTAGATGTTGGTGAAATTATTTGTCAAACCGGATGGTGGTCGAAAGTTCTTTTTTTTTTTTTTTTATTAGACTCGCAAGAGCTTAAGATTAATGTGAAATACAAATTTAAAAGTTCCGAAAAACTAAAACAAGTACATATACAGAAATCTAATGACTAAATTAATATATTGCTATACTAATTACTGCCTGCCCAACTGCGACCAACATCAAACAATGTTGGAAGATGCGAAAGCACCACACTTGTCATAAAAATAAAAAACTATGCGACCATAATTTTGTAATCCCGCCCCTTCAACCCCTTGCTGAACAACATCGGTCCCCACAATTTAACTTCTTCCTCCTACAACCCCTTAGAGAACAACTTCTCCCCCTTATACTTTAACATTACGCCCCAGGTGCTGATGGGTACTCCTGCGAATCTTCTGGCTATGGCTAGTAGTGGATCAGTCCAAGACGAGTCAACATTGGTATATTATTTTTCGAACCTAGGTTCTCCCACTTGATGTCTCGCCCCCAAAAGCTACGTTTCCTCACTGTCAACCGCCGCAAGTTGTAAAGTAAAGTACCCAATAATTTTATTAATATCTACATCCCCTGTCGACACTGTTGTACCCCGCGTATTCTCCCCAAATCAACACGCCGATCGTCATCCAAATTCCACATGCTCATCCATCGAATTTTTCATCATACGCCAAATGATCATCATGATCGACAATCAGGGTCAAACCGAAATTTGACAATTCCCCCAAAAAGTTATTGCCATGAAAAAGAGAGAATTTGTGGCGCAGAACCTCTTCTTATCCAAAGAAAATAAACAGCGCTAGTTAGCTTCTTCGTTTCCCACGTTCGTATTTAAGGCGATACTTTCGACATCAGGATAAGGTAGTGACCACCAGCCGTTCTTTCNTCTTTTGTCAAATCCTGAAATACTTCAACATTTTATATTTAAATATGAAAATAAAAAGGTAAATATATATTAAATTCCGTCTTATTTTAAATATTTATAGAGTTTTATTAATCTTCTTATTTATATCAGCATCAAGGGGAAAAATCATATGCAGAACAAAATTCTGGAAATTGGTAGAAATATGCGGAAGCTTCAATTCCATCTTCGGCATGTATTTTGTCCTTTATTCTTTATTCAGATGCAACTACAACAGACACATTAGAAAAAAGTTCATTACATCCTATTTACATATCTCTTGGAAATATTCCTACATGGAGAAGAAATAAGGAAGATGCTAAACAATTATTAGGATATTTTCCGATTTTATTTGCTAAAAATGAGAAAGAAAAGACATNTCCTGAATTTAAAAAATTAGTTCGTGAAACTTTTCATAAATCTTTAAAATTCTTATTAGATCCTCTATTTGAAAATGAAAATGGAATCGATTACAAAATTAATAACAGAATTATCTGGTTTTTTCCAAAAATATCTACTATAATTGGCGATTGGCCGGAAGCATGCACATATTCATTAACTTATAAATCCGCCAGTTCAAATTTTCCTTGCCATTTTTGTTTAGTTCAAAAGAATGATTTGATAGATACAATGCAAGATCAAATAATACTTCGTAATCATGAAAATATGATGAAACATTTTAACAATAATACTGATCATTCGGTAAGTTTAGAACTGGTTGAAAATTACTTTTGAAATATTCCATAAGTATTTGTATTTTTATTTATATTTTTATTTATATATTTTATGGATATATTCTAACTTTATATATTTAAATCTAGAAATCTAAATATTTATACAGCCACTGTACCTGATAGAATGCATCACTTGGATCTAAGTCTATATCACTATCAAATAGAATTCACTAAAGAAATACTTGGAAGATCATCAATAGATAAAATGAACGAGAGAATTGGAGCTATTCCAAGGTATCCAGGTTTAAAAATATTTTCAAAAGGGTTACAATCAATAGCCCGATTAACTGCAAGTGANATAATACTAACTTATTTTAATAATCATACAGAAGGCGATTAACGAATGGGCCGATCTGTTTGTCATTTTATTTCGAAAAAAATCGGATTCAAAAATGAAATTTCCAAAGTTTCACTCATGGATTTTCCACATCGTTGATACAATTCGGGAATACAGAGCAATTAATGGATATACTACTGAAACATATGAAAGTTTGCACAAGTCCTACGTAAAAACTCCATATCGTCTCAGTAATAAGAAAGGCATAGAAGAACAAATAATGAAAACTGTAAATATACTTTAAAATATTATAATTATTTTTGTTATTACATAATATATCGAAATACTAATTATTTGTTTTAGATTCGGCGTAAAGCAATAATTAAGCGAAGAGTTACGGAAGAATTACACAAAACTCCAACCGCTTTGATCTACACTTCAAAATTATTTGAATTTAAACTTTTGGAAGCTTCCATATTTTTCGAACAACAAAAAAAGAATCCGGATTTAACTGAAAATATGATAAAAGGTTTTGCCAAATTTTTTGAGTGTTTGGACTTATTTTTTGATATGTTAGATATTATTTCAGCTGAAGACTGTTGAATAAAGATATTTAGTTCCGTTACATTAAAAAATATAAATATTTTACGTGCAACAAACAAATTCCAAAATCGACTATGGTTTAGTAATATAGCTATTGCTATGGATGATGCAGAACTTTTCGAATATCAGTCTGACAACGGAACTTGTTATGCACAGGTATATGCTAATCACAATATAACTTTAAATTATTGTAGAAGTTGATTTAACATGCTTTTTTATTTATTTAGACATTATTGTTAACGGAAGTAATACTACCAAATAAATCATCATTTCATCTCGCACTTGTGCAATGGTACGATTTTAAATCTAAAAAAACTCTGTTCGTTTATAGCTGTCCTTTATTAAAATTAGTAGAAATATACAATTTTATAGAGATAGAAGCAATCGAAGAAATAGTTCATATAGTTCCACGCTCTGATACAAAAGATGAATATTTTGTAAATAAATTTATATTTTAATTGTATTGTATTATTATATAATTGTATTATATAGTTATTATATTATATATTGTATTGTATTATATAGTTATAAATTATTGAATATTTCGCTTTTCCGTTTATTTAAATATGAAAAATAAAAAGAAAGTATTGCATTAATTACTATATATTTTGTATTTGGGGAGAGAGCTTTTATATATAATCTCAAATAATACTATTAAATTTTTCAATATGCAAGAATATAATTAAAGGTATGTACAATACTATTAAATTATAATATGTTTCGAAAATGCATAACAAATTTCAAAATAAATTGTATTGTAATTAGAACAAATAATCAATCAAGAAAAAAAATCTTTTTAATATGCGAAAATTGATTAAAGGTATATATAATATGTATAATACTATTAAATTATGATATGCGCAGATTTCAAAAATCGATTTTGCTAATTAAAGATATATGTTAATAGATAATACGAATAATTCATGTAATGACAATTTCAAAAGAATGAAGGACAATGATTTTTAATCACGACATATTTCGTTTAAGGAAGAAATGTAATGACAATACTTAATTTAATCGTGAATTAAGGATTTTCGAAGATTAGTGTAATTTTAATAATAATACAATAGCAAAAATATAATTAAAGGTATGCATAATACTATTAAATTATATGTTTCGAAAATGCGTAACAAATTTCAAAATAAATTGTATTGTAATTAGAACAAATAATCAATCAAGAAAAAAAAACTTTTTAATATGCGAAAATTGATTAAAGGTATATATAATATGTATAATACTATTAAATTATGATATGCGCAGATTTCAAAAATCAAAAGAAAAAAAACGAAATGTGATGACCGATTTTGCTAATTAAAGATATATATTAATAGATAATACGAATAATTCATGTAATGACAATTTCAAAAGAATGAAGAACAATGATTTTTAATCACGACATATTTCGTTTAAGGAAGAAATGTAATGACAATACTTAATTTAATCATGAAATAAGGATTTTCGAAGATTAGTGTAATTTTAATCATAATACAAATATAAATAAAAAATATATAAAAAATATCAAAATTCTTCCAGCTTTATTTCAAAAATCAAAAAATATTTCAAATATTACAAATAATAAAATATTTAATAATTCTTTAAACATGTCAACAAGACTAAGTTATCACCAAAAAAAGCAAAATAAAAATAGAACAACAATCGCTGGAATTTTTTCTGGTCATTCGAGATTTGTTAAATCGAAAAAAAGTGAAGTATCTACTTCAGCAACAGCAGAACCAACAAGACCAGCATCAAGAACAACATCAAGACCAGTATCAAGAACAACATCAAGACAAGCATCAAGAACAACATCAAGACAAGCATCACTACAACCACGACAAGAATCACCACAACCACAACCATCATCACTACATGTAATAATAAATCGTCACCCATCGCCATCGCCATCACAAACTACTTCAAGAAAACGAAGAAAGACAAAAACGGGAGTTACTGAAATTGGTGATGACAGTAAATTTTTGAATTTCTTCGAAATCCTTCAAAATATTTTAAATATACAAATTAATTTATTTACATTTAGATGACGATGCTCCACTTACCCGAAAGGAAGCAAAAATCTTTTTCAACAAATTAAAAAAAGAAATCTCTGATGTTCGAAAACTTCTGGAAATAAGTGGTGTCGGAGACTACACAACTGAAGAATCATTTATTAAAGTAAGTATTATATGTGAGATTTTCTTAAAATGAATTATATTTTTTACTTATTTGGTATTCTTTATAATAGGAATTTGTAAGGGAAATCACCTCTTATTTTATTAATAAATATATATATCCAAATAAAAAAGAATTAAAAAAATCTGCTGGTGCCATTTCCGCCAAAAGTTATCCGGAATATTTCGAACATTGGGAGGATGATCGGTGGAGTTATTACTATAGTAAATACATTCACAGCAGAGTAAGTATTGTTAAATTATTAAATTATATAAATTATAGTATAATAAATAATTTTTAATAAAATTTTAAAAATTTTCAAGCTCCTCGCAAAACACTGGAGCAGAAGAGGAACAATTGCTACAAAAGTTCAATCATCATTTTTTTTGACTTTCGGGAAATCGGATTTGCCTACAATAAATACCAAATCTGCAGCAAGTGAAGTATTATCTTGGAAAAAATCCCAAAAGGTCAAAGATGTACTAAGAAAACTGAACCAGAACATCGATGGTCATAAAAATTTGACCTGGTATACAAAGATCATGGAAAAAATTTGGGAAAAATCGAAGAAGGTGCCGAAAGAAAAAGTCGCCTTTACGATTTCAATAATACAATACTTGCTGAGCCCGAAAGTCGAAAGTATAAAAATCGATGACGAAGCTATTCGAAAAAGAATGAAGAAAAATATCGTAAGTATAAATTTATTAAATTTATTTGTAATTATATGAATTATACGAAATACTAATTATTATTTTTATTTATAGAAAAAATTAGAAAAAGGCGAAACAATCGAATTTGAAGAAAAATCAGATGAAGAATCGGAATTAGAGGAGGAATCGGAGGAGGAATCATCTAAAGAAGAAGAAAAAAAAAGTAAAGAAAGAGAAGAAAGAGAAGAGGAAGAAGAAAGAAGATGGGAAGGAGAAGAAAGAAGATTTGGGGAAGAAAGAATATTAGAAGAAGAAAGAGGAAGGGAAGAAAGGCAGGAAGGAGAAGAAAGGCGGGAAGAAGAAGAAAGGCGGGAAATATGGAATGAGGAATTAATAGAAATAATTAGCGGAGGTCCAAGTATTTCGTAAATAACCGAAAAAAAATAGATTATTTTTTATATTTTCATTAATACATTAGTGAACATTACAATTTTTTATTTTTTATTATTTTTTATTAAATAAATATGCGAAAAATACAATAATAATTTTTAAAAATCAAAATACAAAAAATATAAAAATGTTTGAAAAAAACTATAATAATATGTAATTTTGAATATTTTTTTAAAAAATAGAAAATAAAATTCACAAAAATAATTCAAAAATCTTTGAAAAATTCCGAAAATTTGTTATTGATACTAAGGAAAAAAGAAAAGAAAAAAAAATATTAGAAACAATATTGAATAAACTGATTCAATCTCTGTGCACTGTTTTCTAAGTAAGCATGTTAGCGTCTGAGAGTATCCTACTTCTAGACAACAGGGGGTATCCTACTTTATGAATAACCCCCATTGAACGACTACCTGTTACCGCGATTATGGCAGAATGTCACCACAGGAAAATCGTAGTATAAGGGCTATATTAATTAAGGAAAGGAATGTCGAGAACTAACAGCGTTTTACTATCAGAACTCCACCCCGCTCATCACTTTAACACAACCGAAGGGACTCAAGAAGATTCACTGGAGTCTCAGACGACCCGGAAACACAACATTAAATGAAGATTTTACGGATAGCAACTGGCGTCCAACCTCGTCAAAAACCAACATACTTACTTGAGAAATAAATAAATTTTTGAAAATTTCTGGAAAAAGAGTATAGTTTTTTGAAAAAGTTCGAAACAAAATAAATAAGTTTTTGAAAATTAATGGAAAAAGAGTATATATTTTTTTGAAAAAGTTCGAAACAAAATAAGTTTTTGAAAAAGAGTATATAGTTTTTTGAAAAAGTTCGAAACAAAATAAATTTTTGAAAAAGAGTATATAGTTTTTTGAAAAAGTTCGAAACAAAATAAGTTTTTGAAAAAGAGTATATAGTTTTTTGAAAAAAGAGTATATAGTTTTTAAAATTTCTGGAAAAAGAATAAATAAACAAGATCATTTTGTGAAAAAGTTCGAAACAAAATAAATAAACAAGATCATAAATAAACAATAAATAAACGAAAATTTTTGAAATTTTTTAAAACGATAAACTTTCAAAAATTTTTAGACAAATATTTTCGTAATAATTACGAAAATTTTCGAAAATTTTTTAAAACGTCAAAATTACGGAAAATAGCATCCGTAATATTACAGAATTTTAACGTTTCAATAACTTTCGAAAATTTTCGAAAATTTCCGTAATATTACACGAAAAATTATGAAAATTTAATATCATGTTAAAATTACGGAATATTACGCCTGAAAAAATTTCCTGATGGAGTTCATTAGATTTTTCACCAAGCGAAGCACCACCTCTTTCTACTGATCCAAAATTAATTACATTGCGAAAACCCTACTTAGTGGGCCAGGGAGGAAGTGAAAAAACAACACGAGCTATCCGTGCATTTCCCAATCGAAAAATTGTGGTTCTTACTCCGGCAAACTTGCTTGCTGAGTACTATAGAAAGTAAAATCCAGGCTTAACGGCCATGACATATCATAAGTATTTCCATTTGGGAGCAACCCCAATCGATGAGTGGGATTCTGCATGTTTCAGAAAAAAGACGTTTGCCGAAATACTAATCTTCGATGAAGCATGCATGATACCTAGAAAAGTATTACAGAGGTTGTTATCTTATGCTGAAAGCCGGGGCTGTCAAATAATTATGTGTGGCGACTATACTTGCACGCAAAATTATTTTGGGGTCCCGAAATTGCAATTTTGGGGAAAAAAGTCGAAATAGTTTTTCATAGAAGACGAAATTATTTTACTTAAAACCCGAAATTTTTTGACCACCCAGATTTATTCTTTGATTGAAGATATACATAACTGGGTACTTTTTTTACTTCCATATATAGAATAGATTTTGCATAAATCTCAAAAAGTCGAAATACCTCAAAAATCCAAAATCAATTTTGGGAACATGTATAGTGGCGACCCAGGCCAACACTGGTCAAATAGAAAAAAATAGGACGGTTTTATCATGAATAGGATTCCGATTAATGGCTAAATTTGCTAAGATTTATTAAGTATATGCTATACCTGCCGCCCAAATTCAAAATCCAAATGCCGAAATCCCAAATCCCAAATCCCAAATTATAATTAGTATTTTTTGCTGAAATCCCAAATCCCAAATCCCAAATACTAGTAATTTGTGCATTTTGGCGTTCCAAATCCCAAATTATTTGGGATTTGGGCAACACGTATAGTATAGGCAGTCGATTTTTTCTAATTTATAAATAGGAATTTCCGATTCATGAATTTTCACAAATAGGATGTCCAATTTATGCATATTTGAGCCATCAATAGGATTCCGATTTTTGTTCATTCGACCAGTGCAACTTACACCATGGGGTGACAAAGAAGGCCCACATAAATTTCTTACAGAATGGGCTGACGAAGTAATCTGGTGTATGGAAGACTATCGTGCACAAAACGATGAACTCAAGGCATTAAAATTACGTATGTGGATGGAAAATGATATTGCTCAATTACTAGAATTTCGTAAGGCTATACCTAAAACATCATGGGAAAATGCTCTCACCCAGTGGACTCCAAATGACATCTGGATTTGTTCTACAAATGATATAGGTATGTGAGTTGAAAGTGCATTATTACAAGCACATGCATCGCACTTTCCCAATAAGCCTTCAGTTATTCGTTTCGATCCAGATGATATATACGTATTGCCCAAATCCCAAATAATTTGGGATTTGGAACGCCAAAATGCACAAATTACTAGTATTTGGGATTTGGGATTTCGGCAAAAAATATTAATTATAATTTGGGATTTAGGATTTCAGCATTTGGGATTTCGGCATTTGGATTTTGAATTTGGACGGCAGGTATAAAATGATAGTATCAAATATAAGTATCGTATTTAAGGGTGGAAGTAGTATTGTTAACGGTCCGGCTTGGTCTGACTTGAGACCCAAGTCAAGCCAAACCGTTAGCAAGTCAAGCTGAACCCATCGACTTGAAAGCACAAGTCAAACCAAGCTGAACCAAACCGTTTAAGTCGATGAGGCCGAATGGGGTTGATGGGGCCGATGGGTTGACTGACTCCATCAGCCCCATCAACTCCATCAGCCCTATCAACCCCATCAACTTCGATTATAAGTCGATGAGGTTAATGGGACTGATAGGTTAATGGAACTAATCAATTCAAATATTATTATTATTTATTTTCTATCGGTCCTGTCAACCCCATCGACTTCGATTATAAGTCGATGGGGTTGATGGGGCTGATGGGACTGATGGTTAATCAATTAAAAATTATTATTATAATAAAATAATACATAATATAGTTCAACTCTATCAGTCCCATCGGTTCCATCGACTTCAATTAGAAGTCGATGGGACTGATGAGACCGATGAGGTTGATTAAATTTATTAATTAAAAATTATTATATTATAAAATAAAATAAAATGTAAAAATAATAACACATGATCGGCCCCATCGGTCCTATCGACTTACCATCGACTTGGCGACTTGAAGTCAAGCCAAACCGCAAGTCGATCAACTTGAAGTCGAACCAGACCGATGACTTGAAACTCTCAAGTCAAACCGGTTCAGCCCCATTGGTCCGGTTCGGTCCAGCTTGAACTTAACAACACTAGGTGGAAGGCTTAATTGATATAAAGGCTGGCTCAATAATTGCGCCTTTGGCTAATTAATTTTGCACCAGCTAAATTCTGGCTAAATTCTGGCTCAAAGGCTAATTAAATTGCGCTGGCTAAATTCTGGCTCAAAGGCTAATTAATTTTTTTCTGGCTAAATTCAGGCGCAATTTCTGATTGGCTGGCGCAATTTGGTCACGTGACAAAAGGTTGATCAGATAAAATTATAACTTAATTTTACCAATATTAATATTTTAATATATTGTTTTAAAATAGCTATAATTTGGTCAATTTTAATGTTACAGAAATGAAATACATATCATCTTGTAGCTAAGAACCAGATCTTTCGATCTGTCATAAAAATATAATAGTAGAAAATCGCTCCTAGTTATGTAAAATTGATTTGAAATTAAAGTTAAAATTAATTATTTTTAAAAATTTAAAAATAATTATTTAATAAATTTTATAATTGCGCTAGCCAATCAGAATTGCGCCATTATTTAGCCTTTGCGCCAGAATTTAGCCATTGCGCCTGATTGCGCCGTGGCTAAATTCCAGGCTCAATTGGCTAAATTAAATCTGGCTAAATTCCTGGCTCAATTCGTATTGCACCTTCCATCCCTAATCGTATTCAAGGAAAGCCTGTACAAATTCCAGGTAGCATTGAAATTATAGAAGCATATGTTGGTACTATAGTAAACGTGCCACTTGAAATTGTATTGCGCGGACTTCCTGCTGAATGGAAATATGCTGGCTGGGGAACGGTTCATCAAATTCAAGGATAAACAATTGAGGCACCAGAACGTTGCTTTATTGTAGACCATAGTTTGAGAGGTTGGATCAATAATGCTGTATATACAGCTTGCAGTTGTGTATGATATATGAATCAATTAATCCGAGTTGTATCGCCAAATGATATACTCGAATATATTGAGCTGACTGAACTTTAAGCAACTCCTTGCCCACAAATCATTAAAGCAAAATTAAGACATTACAAGTTAGATGACCGCAAAAAGAACCGTCATTTTCCAAGGCCACTTATGATAGTCGAGGACTGGAAGGTAGATAATAAATCAGATTTAATGGAAGATTCTACAGTATGTGAGAAGCCCCTTTTTCTAGCAGAAAACGATGAGGAAAATGCTATTCCTTCACTCACAGTAAAGGATATTATAGAAATTGCAACTCGGCAAGATAAATGTTGTAAAGTATGTCGTGTTCCACTTCTATTCCAAGGCTATTCCAATCACCATCCACAGTTATTTTCGGTTGATCGGTTTGATGATGCTGAAGGACATTATCGTCAAAATGTAAGAATTACTTGTCTTCATTGTAATGAACGACATCGACGTTAGAGATAGCTGAAAAAAGAGCAATGATGCTCAAGTTTAAACCACAATACCAGTAATCGGATGAACCTAGTTATTTCACCAAGTGAGTCAGACTTCGTGAAACTAGATCAATTATTAAGATTTTTTTTCATGAGTAATAAATATTTAATATATTGACTCAATGCTAGATGACTACGATCTCAAATATAAGAACGAGTATAATGAATTTATCAAAGAATATGGATAGAGAGATGAATGGAATATTGATAACTCCGAATCCACTCCTCATCAAACAGAAATATATTGTCGAAATGCAACTTTGAAGGAAACAGTAACTAAAAACAGATAAGTAAATCAGAAAAGGAGATCGTTAAATTTAATATAGAGCAAATAAAAAATAACGCAATCCCCTGGGATAGTATACATCAGGAAATTTTTTATGTCGGAGGTTATTGTAATAATTTCATTTTCAAAGGTTATTGAAGGTTATCGGACCAATAACCTTCGCAAATATTATGTTTATTATGATAAAGTGAAGGTTATTGAAGGTTATCGATATCAATAACCTCCGGAGTATTACGTTTTATTAATAAAAATGAAGGTTTTCGGTACCAATAACCTTCGTAAATATTACATTTATGTTGGAGGTATTCGAAGGTTATCGGAGTGAAGGACTTCAAAGGCTTACGTTTAAAAAAATTTACTGATATAGAAGATTGGGATTTAACTGAAATAGAAGGATGGAATGATATACCAGCATTGATCGAACAAAATTGACTTATTAATTTCATTTTCAAAGGTTATTGAAGGTTATCGGACCAATAACCTTCGCAAATATTATGTTTATTATGATAAAGTGAAGGTTATTGAAGGTTATCGATATCAATAACCTCCGGAGTATTACGTTTTATTAATAAAAATGAAGGTTTTCGGTACCAATAACCTTCGTAAATATTACATTTATGTTGGAGGTATTCGAAGGTTATCGGAGTGAAGGACTTCAAAGGCTTACGTTTAAAAAAATTTACTGATATAGAAGATTGGGATTTAACTGAAATAGAAGGATGGAATGATATACCAGCATTGATCGAACAAAATTGACTTATTAATTTCATTCTGAGATTTTTTATTTATCAAATGTAGGGAAAGCAAGTTGACCTACCCATCTACCATATTTATTTTTTCGGTTAGCTTGAAGGATTGTGCATCCAAGTCTGCGACAGACTCTTCTGATCTTGAGAATGTATAATTATTTATCAGACATTAGTTATTTTTTCGTAATAATATACAATATTAAATATACTTAACATATTCGTTGATACTATTGTCGAAGGAAAATTCCCAGTCAAAGCATTAATTGATACAACATCTAAATACAATACTATTAGCAGGCGCTTGTTCGATAAGCTTGAAGAAGATTATGGAATACGCCATATCTGTGATCCTGTTGAGATTCTCTATGGAGATGTAATAGGTGAAATGAAAGGCTTAAATTTGCAATTTTGTTATAAAGGAAAGTGGTGAAGCTTAGATGCCACTGAAGTAATAGACTTTCAAATTCGAAAAAATCCATCATTCGATCTGGTGTTAGGACAAGAATGGTTATAGATGCATAATGCAAAAATAAGCTTTGAATTTTTTCCCGAAGCCCGTAGCCACCATGCTAAAATTGTAATAGATGGTATAAGTATCCCATTAATCGATAAAGATTTTAACATAAACAGCTCCACTAAAAATAACTCATCTAATTCGGCGAAGTCTAAGGATGAGATTACGAATATGATCAATAAAATTCTCTCAGATGCTAAAAATAATAAGCACCGAAAAAGGCATCACAAAATATCTCGTAATATACCCCCTACACCACCCAGAAGATTAGATGATGATGTACCCAAAAATAGTGAAGCTAGCAAGAATAAGAAATATCCTAAAGTAGATTTAAGCGATAGGTGTGGAAAGCTTTCAATAAAAACGCATCTCAATAATATTTGGAAGTCGGTTCATTTTATAGAAGATGATATATATTATGGGATTTTTAAAAGACTTTCCAATATTGAGAATGAATTGAGGTTTGAAAAGATAGAAGAATTGGTACGGCTAAATAATAATGAGTCAGGTCCTTCTAATTCTCACTCACGTCAAAATAAGAGCAAGAAATGTGGAGTCAAGTATTCCACAGATTCGAATACTGACACTTCTGATACAAGTACTTCTTATTCCCCCAATTCAGGTCCCGAAGGTGTATATAAGGTCACAGTTGTAAAAAAAGCGAAAATCCCACAAGAAATAAACTAATCATTTGGTAAATAAGTTTTTGAATTGACGTATAAAGCGTGATATAGATAATCAGATTTTTTACGTATTACGTAGCACGTTTCCATTACCTGTGATCGAAGCATGTGTTTGAAATAACGTGGATGTTCGTATGACTTAATTTCGCCAATCAGCCCAAAAGGGCGACACTATGTGTCTTGAGGGGTTAACGTGGTACTAATTGATCAAAATTAATCGTGCACGGGCTAATTACGGCAGAATGACAAGTAGGATGAACATTGCTCCGGATAAATTTGTAAAATGAACATTGTTTCAGTATAATTGATCACAAATGCAGTATAGATAAATATATAGTATAAACACCGATAAAGTTTAACAATACATTCATGCTGTAAACCCCATTTACCTATATACGCTTTATTTTGGAGTTTAATAGCAGGCTAGTATCAAAGACGCATAAAGTATTGAAAAGCCACATTTTATTTTTAGTTTTAATGACTCATCGAACATTCTACAAGCGTAGTTATCTTATATTGTCTCTAGAAAGTTCCAGTCTTTGCGTGAAATAAATGCTAATCGATAATATTGAAATTGTGATAGATGATGATTTATAAACCCCTATAAAAGATGAATTTTTTTCGTTGTCCCAATTTTTCTGCAAATTAAAAAAATAAGCATCACGAACAATTAATAAAATCTCGTAAAAACAAACTTGCATAAAACTTTATTCTACTTAGCTTTGTTTGAATTAGAAACAGAGTTTCATTACTCCGTAATAGGTATCTTCGTTTGCGATTAAACGCCCGTGCGTCCCCACGATTAATAACGGAGTTAGTGTCTCTGACACATATTCTAATCGGATTTTCTTTTCTCATGCAGATGTCTTCATTCAACATTTCGAAGAATATGCCTTATATGGTATTAACCACTTCTTTGTTTTTCTTTCTTGTGACGATATTCCCTGAATACGTTCCTCTGTGCTTTGGGATTGTTGCAACATGCTTCTTTTTGTACTATGTCGTGCAAAATCTCATTGCAGAAATCGGCAGAATTAGAGCCGAAATCAATTCTCGTGATGCTATATCACTAATTGCTTCGGGTGATAAGTGTATAGCACCTGATCTTAATCTTCTAACCATTTTAAGTGTCAAAGATACTAGCTCCGCTATATACGCAAAAAAAAGTTAATTTGGTAATAATTTAGTTGACAACCTCATGTGATCGCAGAAAAATGATATACTATTTATTTCATAGATAATAGATAGCGATATAAACACCTATCTAAATCTAGCATAGTTTTTTCAACTCTTTCGCGCATCTTAATCTCCTGTAAAGACTCAGCTTTAAGTTTAGCATTTTCAACTCTATGCTTGGCATTCTCTCTCATAGCCTGTTTTAACTTTACATTCTCTGCCTTAACCTTGGTGTTTTCAGCTGAGAGGTTAACGTTATCGGCTTTGCGTTTAGCATTTTCTTTTATAATCTGTTTTAGCTTTGTATTCTCAGCCTCAAGATCAATGGCTCGTTGTTTCATATCCGGAATTATATAGAGGCGTTCTAGGACGCTATATATACGAAACGTCCGGAGAACGCACTAGAACGGTGCGTTCTAGTACGCTATATATATGAAACGTTCGGAGAACGCACTAGAACGGTACGTTCTAGTACGCTATATATACGAAACGTTCGGAGAACGCACTAGAACGGTGTGTTCTAGTACGCTATATATACGAAGCGTTCGGAGAACGCACTAGAACGGCATATTTAATACGCTATATGAACGTAGGTGATGTTTGTCGGATGCTATAGATCTCAGCCTCAAGATCAATGGCTCGTTGTTTCATATCCGGAATTATATAGAGGCGTTCTAGGACGCTATATATACGAAACGTCCGGAGAACGCACTAGAACGGTGCGTTCTAGTACGCTATATATATGAAACGTTCGGAGAACGCACTAGAACGGTACGTTCTAATACGCTATATATACGAAATGTTCAGAGAACGCACTAGAATGGCATATTTAATACGCTATATAAACGTAGGTGGTATTCGTAAGACGCTATATATCGGTATATTTTGGACGCACTAGAATGTTTATATTTAATTCCTGATGCAATAAATCGATTTTAGATTGTATGTTTTCCATTGTTTTGTATAAGATATGAATATATTTAAATAAAATCCACGAAAAAATTATTCCGGAAAATTACACATATACATTACACAAAAAATAACACATGATACGTGATTCGAAGAATCATCTAAAAACTTGTACGTTCCTCTAACCGAAAATCTTTATTGATAAAAAATACAGGATAAAATATATGATAAAAATACAGGATAAAAAATACGTGATAAAATATATGCTATAAAAGTATATAATAAATACAAAATAAAATCTATCTATTTATGGGATGGAGATGTTACTGTGGGACTTTGGGTAGCATTTCTTGGCAGATGTGTATTGGCTTGTTCTAGAGCTTGTATCAGTAAGCTTTGGTTTACAATTATAATATTTCTAAGAGTTAAAAGTAAACGAATAAGGGGTTCCACACGCCATGAAGTATTTTTTGTAAAAGGTTTTTCCACCTAATCTACATGAAAATATCTCGGTATCCCACTTGCATCTTTAACTAAAATATTTAAATATAGATCTTCA
The DNA here is from genome assembly GCA_003547095.1 of Diversispora epigaea. Classification (NCBI taxonomy): domain Eukaryota; kingdom Fungi; phylum Glomeromycota; class Glomeromycetes; order Diversisporales; family Diversisporaceae; genus Diversispora; species Diversispora epigaea. Next base: position 299,813 of record PQFF01000014.1, read on the forward strand.
CCGGTCACTTGAATTCCAACAATGCCAAATTGATTGTTCGTTGGCCTACATGCAACACCTACAAAACTTATACCATCTAAAGCCTCTCTCTACAATTTTACTGAATCATCTTCTCTTTTCGATCTGGTACAAAGAATTCGTGATGATTCAACATAAGCAATTTCAAAAATCTTACCTCCATATTTTGCCATAACCATAACATCTGGCTTTTTTCCTATTGGAGTCTTATGTGTAGATCTTTCTTCATTCGGTCCAAAACTTACTTTGACGTTCTGCTGTACTTAGAAAAATGTCACCATTTGGAAGATCCTCTAAACTAGCTCGAAGTAAAGGTACAATAATATCTGTAACATAGGTCCCTTTACTTTGTATACCTCGTATTTCACTAGATGCAAATGCTAGATTATTCCATACTCCTTCCCTATAAAAATAGAATTTGTAGTAGGATAAATATAAAATATTTTGATAACGGGGTGTCGCTGAAATAAAATTATATATAAAACACCTAATATATGATTTGTTCGTTTTATTAATTTTGATTCCTTTTCTTTCCACTTCTTATTATGTACAACATTCCTAAGTACTTTCGAAACATCAGCTCTATTAAAATTACATCAGGAATTAAATATAAACGTTCTAGTGCGTCCAAAATACACCGATCTATAGCGTCCTACGAACACCACCTACGTTCATATAGCGTATTAAATATGCCGTTCTAGTGCGTTCTCCGAACGTTTCGTATATATAGCGCACTAGAACGTACCGTTCTAGTGCGTTCTCCAGACGTTTCGTATATATAGCGTCCTAGAACGCCTCTATATAATTCCGGATGTATTCAAAAATTCAACGCATCTTGAAGTAATGAAAGTAGGGAGGACGCATTTCATACTCTCACGTGGTTTTAAAAAAACTTGCATCTGTCTTTGTCCTAGATTTTTTACCAATACAGAATCATCGGCAATAATCATATTTGCTTCAGGATCGCGCCAAGTGAGTTCGGAGTGATCGATAGAAATTAAATTTGTTTTGAGAGCACTATAAAGAAATATATCTGTATCAGCTATCGGTGCACCAAGTTTTGATTGTAATGCTCTTAAATTTCGATCAATTTCTTCTCTCAAATGGTTAGAAATAGCTTCTTGTTCTACACTCAATTCCTTCACCGCATTCAATCCTACGATATTTTTATATATAATTTCCATCTACGGCAACATCAGGAAATTTTTTATGTTGGAGGTTATTATAATAATTTCGTTTTCAAAGGTTATTGAAGGTTATCGGACCAATAACCTTCACAAATATTACGTTTATTATGATAAAGTGAAGGTTATTGAAGGTTATTGATATCAATAACCTCCGGAGTATTACGTTTTATTAATAAAAATGAAGGTTTTCGGTACCAATAACCTTCGTAAATATTATGTTTATGTTGGAGGTATTCAAAGGTTATTGAAGTGAAGGACTTCGAAGGCTTACGTTTAAAAAAATTTACTGATGAAATGTAAAAAAGTAGATATGTGATCACAATTATTTTAAAGCATGCTATAAAGTGAATAACCCATATTTATTTGCACATGCATAATCAGATACTGTTTATTAGTCTCGTTAACCCCAAAAATTAAAAAGTATTTTGCATATCACATATAGTTTAGGAGGTAGCAGAAACCCTCGGCATCATGAGGAAAAATTCTGACCACATCACTCTTCCGGGCTGGCGTCTCTAACTTTTAGTAATAATACGCAGAATAGACTTGATAACATTTGCTGTAAAATCATCACTATATATAGTTATTTCCATGGTTATGAAGCAAGTATATAATTTACAAACCTGTGTTAAGACTATACTTGCACGCAAAATTATTTTGGGGCTTCGAAATTGCAATTTTGAAGAAAAAAGTTGAAATAGTTTTTTATAGAAGACGAAATTATTTTACTTAAAACCCGAAATTTTTTAACTACCCAGATTTATTCTTTGATTGAAGATACACATAACTGGATACTTTTTTTACTTCCATATATAGAATAAATTCTGCATAAATCTCAAAAAGTCGAAATACCTCAAAAATCCAAAATCAATTTTGGGAACATGTATAGTTAAGACCTCTAAAACTTTCATTCTTCGTTCAAAATCAGATATCTTTTCCAATGAAGCATTCACAGTATGCTCCGTAAAACCTTTAATCTCATTTAATGACAATATAGTCGTTCCTTTTCTTGTCAAATAAATAATTGTAGCAAAGCATATAGCTTCAAGGGATCCTTCTAAAAAAAGTGTTTCGATTTTTGAAATTAAGATTGACATATTGGAAATGAAAAATTTGATTATAGGTAATGATAAAGACGCAAATAAAACTTTCAACAACACCGCTATACTCTCCTTTTAACGCGTCTTGTTATTTCTTTTTTTAGTATCTCGAAAAAGACAGTATATGCACGAAAAAGTCAGTATATGCACGAGAACAAAGAATATGTATATGTTCCATAGTAAGATACTCTCACAGAGTGAGGATGCCACTGCATCTGAATATAAATAAAGAAGTTCACGATATTTTCCTTTTACCGCTTTTCGTTATTTCATTTTAATGTACCGAAGAATAGATTAGAAAAAATCTAGCGTATGCACGAGAACAAAGAGTATGTATATGTCTCGAGTCCATTATTCAAACCAGGTTATCGATACCCCTATATGTAAATAGTACAACATATCGTTTTAGTTCTGCGATAAATATATGTCTATGATACTGGGCTTTGCACCATAAATAAAGACTGACAAGAGTAAAAAGTGATGTTATATCTATGAGAAATTTTTCATACAGATATGCATGTGTAAAGGGGTTAATTAAATTTAGTAATCAGTATATCGCATGATCAGATTATACATGCAAATTCAGGACCCCGAGCAATCTATAAATAGGTCAGATAATACTAAATTAGGAAATAAGAAAGGAAAAATATAATTTTTGTAAGTAAATTTTTAAATTTTAATTAAAAATAAGCAACTTTTTAAAAATTTTACTATGATAGCTAAGCAAACTCTAATGTGACCTATTTATAGATTACTCGGGGTCCCGCAGATTCTATTACATTTGAATTTCTTCTATGGCACATATCATATGATAGGCTAATTATTTTAGCGAAGATACTAAGTTACATAAGTTATTACTTACCATAAGTGCCATTGTATAATAAATATATTGCAAGAAAATTACGTAGTTCGTTATTGACATCTACTTATATTAAAATCTCACAACTATTTACCAGTGCAATTTATGAACCAGTTTCGGTATTTATATCTGAGAATAAACTATATATCCGAAATAGATTCTCTATTCACGATCTACCGTGACTATCATTTGTTGATTTCACATGCTCTGTTAATTGTCATAAGTAATCGTTCATAAGTAGATAACAAAGTTAGTGTCAAGATACATATAAATACCAATACCCGAACTCGAGATTCTTTACTTTTCCAAAATTTATCGTAACAAATATAACCCGCCTTCTCATGGCCAAGCCCACTCGAAGTCAAAAAACAGATAGCATATACTTCTTTACCAATAAGTTTGAAGAGCGCCACTATATGGCATGAACAAACGAAGTATAGTGAATTGGCAGGATATCGACAAATAGAAGATAATTTTGAGTTGGATCTGAGGAATAGAGCGTTTCTATCTGAGCTAGATTCCCGCCTTCTCGTGATTACATCTCTCGAAACCAGATATATATAGTTAACAAATAAACAATAACAGATCTTTAAATATATAAGTCGACCATGAACGAACAGAGTGAAGTAAATTGTCGGGAATAATGAGCTAGAAAGATTAAAAATGTTCTCAACAGTTGATTCTGTCCCCTTATACACTGAAACACTAAATGCATTAAAAATGAATCCAGATATCTAGAGTATATAATTGATAAAATCTAATAGGTCTAAATCCCTAAATTCGATATAAATCATATAATCTCCAAAAACACTATAAATCACTTAATCGTTAAATATGGTTTATACGGAGAACTATCCAGTTTTAGACGAGACTGAATGGAAAGATTATTGTCAATTACCAGGAATTCATAGTAAAGAAACTCCATCTGATTGGATGAAACAGATTTGGGATAGGTTAATGGATTATAAAAATAGAGGTCGCTTGGCTGGTAGTATGAAGCGATATATTATTGCTAATAAAATGAAATATTTATGGGAAGGCGATCTTGGCTATGCTGTAGGTGTAAACATAGCGATATGTTATTCTTGTAATAAACTCGTTTATTCTAATATAGGATGTAAATATGGAATTTGTCATTTTATGGATAAACACTGGAGTACAAATTGTACAGGAAATGCTTATTGCGATATTAGCTTCAGAGATTATATAGAGTTTAAAAATAAACTGAAGTCTGGACTTACTAACTCTTTTGATGAAAAGCAAGCGATTCGTCGTTATGAATTGTGGATGCAGAATGCTATTAGAAGAGTTAAACGTGCAAGAGAAATCGGTAGAAAGATCCAGGCATGTATTACTATACAAAGAAAGGTTGTTGAATGGATTTATCACCCTGATGGTATGACGGTCAAGCAGTTATCCGAGCATTACCAATTATTATGGGCGGTTCGAGAAGAGATGTGTCAAATTAATAATGTATAATACACATATCTATTTATTCGATTAATATATTTATTTATTTATAACATATTTATATATAGCTATTTTTTTCTCGATGTATGTTTCATAATTTTTATATGTCAACCTGTTTTATGGATCACAAAAATTCTTAGTGTAGATAATAGATTGTACTTGTTATTTTTATATCTAAAATTTCACGATCAGCTTCTTGATAGAAGTGGCTAATAAGATGTATTTATATTAATACAACAAAATTATAGCTGAAAAAATAATAATAAATATATACTTTATCACTTGTTTTACTTGTTTAATTTTAATGTAATGAGTATAGCAGAGCTAGTGTCTCTGACACATTATATTTTTTATTTTATCAGAATATACATATACGAAAAATAATAATCCTAGTAACTGCTTAAAGCCAGAAAAAGTAAATAATTATATTTGATCAATTAATATATAATAATATTTTTAAGTATATAAGTTAACTATATATCTTTTTCGAAAAAAAGGTATGGAACATTATAGTCTTCGTAATCCAGATATCTATCAAGAAAACAAAATCCGAACTGAAAAAAAAATTAAAAAACACATTGATCACCCACCAAATTATGGACCAATCAGATTCAGAAAAAATGAAATATAATTGGTAGCAATTCACATGATCGACATAGACTATAATTGGCTAAAAATCAAATTATATCACATGATATTTAACCAGAGATGTAAAATGCTTCATTTTGATACATCAACGATTATTTTTTGATAATCTAATCCTAAAGTAAGCTTTATTAATAGGCATTATTGCAGACTCGTTACAAGCGGGAAAGTATATTTTACAAAAATTTTATAAATCCATTGAATTTGGAACTTAGATAGAATATGAATTGAGAGTATGTATTGTATAAATTGTATTTGTGTTTAGGAAAAGGTGTTTTTAATAAATATATATTTAGAGAAAGTAAACTTTATAATAATTGTAATAAATACAAAAATAAATTATTTATTATCTTTTATAATAGGTCTAATTATATATTATCTTTGAAATTCGCTTCTAAGGTAACTTTGCAAATTAAATGATCTCAAAATGATCTCCACCACAAAATGATAGAATAACAAGGGAAGAAACATTTTGCAAAATATGATGACAAATGGTCACGTCCTTCATGTAGCACTATATTAGCAAACATAAAATCATATGAATTCTATATGTAAATTTTGTGTAACATGATGATCAAAAAATGAAATTCTGTTATGCTCGACGCGTGTGTAATTATTTGATTTTTTTCATGTCAGAAGAATATTATCACGGTTATACGTGTAAGTTATATTTGCAACCTACTTCCCAATACTCTCTTCACTAACCAGTCATCTCTTTAGCAATTTGTTCTTACATAAGAAGTCGTAATGAGGATTGTTCATTTCGCGAGTTTNGAGAGTATGTATTGTATAAATTGTATTTGTGTTTAGGAAAAGGTGTTTTTAATAAATATATATTTAGAGAAAGTAAACTTTATAATAATTGTAATAAATACAAAAATAAATTATTTATTATCTTTTATAATAGGTCTAATTATATATTATCTTTGAAATTCGCTTCTAAGGTAACTTTGCAAATTAAATGATCTCAAAATGATCTCCACCACAAAACGATAGAATAACAAGGGAAGAAACATTTTGCAAAATATGATGACAAATGGTCACGTCCTTCATGTAGCACTATATTAGCAAACATAAAATCATATGAATTCTATATGTAAATTTTGTGTAACATGATGATCAAAAAATGAAATTCTGTTATGCTCGACGCGTGTGTAATTATTTGATTTTTTTCATGTCAGAAGAATATTATCACGGTTATACGTGTAAGTTATATTTGCAACCTACTTCCCAATACTCTCTTCACTAACCAGTCATCTCTTTAGCAATTTGTTCTTACATAAGAAGTCGTAATGAGGATTGTTCATTTCGCGAGTTTGTAGAACTATATAAAGAAATGATTATAGAATCTCCACCGAATACTGATGACTGGACTGGTTTAGAAGTTGCCTGGAGGACAAGATTCTTAGGAAACGTAGAACGTATAATTCCTGAAAAATACGTTGATATAGACGCAAAGGTTATGTATCTACTTTTTTAAAAAATCTAAATAGAGGGAGCTCTTGGTCGGTGATCGGCAGATCAAGGGTATTCCGTGATCGGCGGGCCCAAGTGATGGTGGTTGCGCTCCTGGTCAATGATCGGTTGACTTTGAGTATCTGGTGATCGGCAAGGCGCTATCATTGCGTTTTCATGATTGATATTTGCATCTTCATAGACTTCACAATTATTAATATCCACGAAAATATGTTACTAATTATTTTTTTATTATAAAAAGGTGGTATCAGAAACTTCGAAAAAGTCTTTAATGAGTTATTGGCAAAATATTATTAATGAAAAACGACGAGTAAGATTGATCACAATTTAATCTCGCTTTATTACTGGTATATTTATTAATTTTGTTCATTATATAATGATATATAGATATCCGTAATCAATAATCATATATCTGGTAGCCTAAAAATATTGGAAGCAACGGCTAAGCATAGTTCAGATACAGTCGTTTCGAAAATTTCGAGTTTTTCTTCACATGAGGATCAAGAATTTCAAGCGATGGATGCAGATTCACTACCAAAAAAACGTTCCCGCACCGAAAAAGAAGACGCTACGCAGGAAGATTTATTAAACTCTGTAACAGAAGCCTCCAATACCTTCAGCAAGATTGACTTCCCTACATATTATGATAAACTTAAAACTATATGGCATACCAATGATGCCGAAGCAAATTATTATGTGATCGACTTAGGGGATGTTGATATTTTAAGTAAAACACATGAACTTTTAGATGATGAAGAATTAAAATCATTGTTTGAAAGATTGACCTTGGATGATGAAAATAATCATATAAGCACAAAAGCGAGTGAATATTTGACGTTATTCGATCAACTTATAGAATATCCTTTGGAGGGAAAAGCTACCGAGGATGACAATACAGAGAAAAATATCAAAGATAAAGTTATTTCTGAAATAGAAGAAACAATACATGGTCTAAATGATATACCCACAAAATTTCGATACCTATCAAACACTCTCCCCCTTCCAGTACTGCAGTTCGATCAATCTCAATATTCTGATCTCTATATTATTAAAAGCATATCAAGTCATATAGACGGTTTTACAAAAATGAAAGGAATTCTAGAAAACACATCGGAGCGATCTTGGACAGCACATATCCTTTCGTATTTTTTTTTTATTACTTTTAGTTTCCTGGATTCTATACAATACTTTTCATGTGAACGAACAATTTCTACAAAATTGGATTTGCAAGTTACTGACTATAAGGCAGATGTGTTGCAGAATTCTTCAAACGGCCCAACCAAATCCCAATGTTTTTGCTTGAAGTTTCTGGTGACCCTAATAAACCGGATCCTGATAAATTCAACAACGACAGACAAAAATTAATGAAGGAAGGTGTTTTTGCTCTCAACAAGTTTATGACGCGAACAAAACTGCCAACATGGGATGTTTGTAAAACTTTGGGAATTTTCCTGGCGCAGGGATATAGTAAGCTATTATCAAAATATTTTCGTGTATAAAGTGTTTATTTATTTTAACATTTAATATACTATTATAGGCAACAATCTTGAGATTGGTCAAATGATCTATATTGGACCTGGTTTATATTTTTACTCCCCATTTACGGTCCCGAGTCTCATTATCCCAACTTCTGACACTGAATTGGAACATACGCCTCGACTAATTCGAACATTTTTATGCTTGAGATTTAATGTTATTGAGAAGATCAAGAGGTTTAAAGAATTCGAAAGAAGAGGATATTTACGTGTTATGAAACCCATGACTAAGTATGCCACTGGGCTAACACCAGAACGGCCTAGGGTTGTGACGTTTGCACAATTTTTACCAAAAATATCAAAAGCGATAACTATTAAAGGAGAAAGAGGAAGGGGAAGAGGAAGGGGAAAAGGTAGAGGTCGTGGTTCTATATAAATTTTTTTTTTAGAATTAGATGTGCGATCTACGTGTATTAATGCAACGTATCAAAAATAGTACTTTTTCTATATAACATTGTAACATGTGATTGATTAAAAAATAAAAAATTTAGGTACTTTTGTATTTGGAATCCAATTTTCCGTTTGCGTATTGCTACATAATTGCATTTAAAGTTTTACCTCTATTCAATGAGACCCAATTCTCGAAGATGCTCTGGGATAACTATATATGGGTCTTCGTAGTACCAGACATATCTTAAAACGATCCAGTTTTCTTCGCACAATTCTTTCTTGAGTTGATCCCGTGCTTGCTGTTTGATAAAATTATCAGGATCTCCTCTATGAAAGAATTCAATATATTTTTCGTGCTGTTGCCCTTGTACTTCAATTGCAAAGCCGTAATTATAGTAGGGAATATCAAGTTGCAATCCTGTTTTATACTCTGGTGTTTTTAAGAAATCAGGTTTGCGATTTTTTGATGGCTCCCCTAAATATTTTGATACGATTTCACGACATAGATTCTCACGTTTATATTTTGAGCAATAGGGACACCATGTATTAACATTTTTAATACTTGACAATGAAGAATTCCATTCATGACCTTTGACACATTTCCATCGTAGGTGGGATTTACCATTAATATATTTATTTGAAATACACTCTCCACCTTTATTAAATGCAATCATTTTAGCAATATCAAGAGTATTCTTAGCTTGGCCCGCGCAATATGGACACCATGTGTTACTATTTTTAACATTATTAAAAGTTGCATACCATTTATGACCTTTGACACAGCTCCACAATAGTTTAGTCTCACAATTTTTATATTCGGTTGAAAGACATTTTCCATTTCTATTATATGCGATATGTTTGACATCTTCAAGAGTATATCGAACGTTACATACACAATACGGGCACCATGTATTACGTTTGTTTACATTTTTAAAAGTTGCATACCATTTATGATTTTTTGCGCAACTCCATAATAGTTTAGTATTACAATTTTTATATTCGGTTGAAAGGCATTGTCCATTCATTTTAGATGCGTATTTTTTACAATCTTCAATACTATGACTTCGGATTTGAGAGCATAGCCTACACCACGTACCTTGATTTTTTATATTTCCCAAATTTGTATACCAAATGTGATTTTTAGAACATTTCCATTTTAAAGGTTCTCTGCTATTTACATAAGATATTGATAAACACTCTCCATTTTTATTATATGCTATTTGTTTAGCAATTTCAAGATTAAGATGTCTTTTGTGACTACAATCTGGACACCATGAACCTTGATTTTTGATATGACGAAATTTGGCAGTCCATTGGTGATTTTTATTGCATTCCCATAGCATTGGAGTTTCACAATTAATATATTCTTTGGAAAGACATTTCCCTTCTCGCGATTTAGCTATTTTTATTGCATCATTCAAAGATAATTTATTAGTCATTGTTGTAGGTAGCAGTTGTATTATTTTTTAATAATTATCTTACTTTTAATTATTGTTTTATTAAACGAAATCCAATGGCAGAAAAAGAAGCTAGTACTATAAATCCTATAGTCAAATCATTTTTAAGACATGATAGATATCAGAAAAAATTAAAATACCAATGAAAAAGCTGGTCTATAGTGAAAAATTCTTTATATAATATAGATATGCCCGATCAAGAAACGCAAACCCAAGATACTGACCCAATTTGTGATCATGAGGAAGAGATTAATTCTCGAGTTAAAAAAGAGTTAGATAGTTTATCCCTACAATTGCTTGAATTCAACAAAAAAACTTTTGACCCTTTTATACAAGAAATCACTAAACAGATTGAGGAGCGAGTTAATGCTAATAATAAATTGCGCAGTGAAAACGATCAACAGAAATTAAAATTGCAAAAAGCGGGGGTCGTCTAAAGCGGAGTCAATCACGAGATTTTCCGTTGACCATGGCCAATGAAAATCGTGAATTTTTGTTTATACGGATCAGCCCGATGAAGAAAAAAAGTGAAAAACACGAAAAATACAAGAAACTAATGTCTAAACATGTCTTGATGCATTAATAAAAAATGTCGGGGAAGCAATTTTACATATAATAGCTAATAATAGCTACTCAATCCCTAACCCTAACCCAGCACTTACTCTAATATTAATTAATTTCAGGAAATCTTGTGATTAACTCCGCTTTAGACATCCCCAAAAAGCGGAAAAAATACTTGCAGGTCTGAAGTCCCAATCTATTCATCCAATTTCAGAGGGGTGTCCCAACCAAGACGTACACTTAAAAGATCGTCCACTGATTTAGTAATATCTGTTATCCGATCTACATATTCTGCAACTGATCATTTTTTTTATTGCGGAGCAATGGCTCTTCAAGCCTACCTATACTCAATTCGCGTCTCAATACAACAAACCATATAACAGCAATAATCAGTATGATAAATAATATATACAGTTGAACCTGTATATAAGCATGGTGTCGGGCCGGCAAAATCCTATGCTTATAGGCAGGTATGCTTATGTAAATTAATGATGTCACAAAAAAAAATTACATAAAAATTATGAATGGACGAAAAAAATAATATGATCAAAATAATGATAATGATGAACGGAATAGAATAAAAAAAAAAGATCGAGGTGATGACGAAGAATGAAAATGGATGAATGAAATGAATGAAAAAAAAATAAAGTGATCGAGATAATGATGATATGGTAATAATAATGAACAGCCGAAAAAAATAAAATGATGATAAACGGAATGGGAATAAAAAAGAATTAAAAAAAAGAATAAAAATATATAAAAAAAAGGAATTAAAAAAAGAATAAAAAAAAATAAATGATTGAGGAGATAAAAATGGATGAATGAGTGATTGGATAAAAAAAAAATAGTGATCAAGATGATCATGACGATGTGATGATGAACGGACAAAAAAATAAAATGATTGAAATAANGTCTGAAGTCCCAATCTATTCATCCAATTTCAGAGGGGTGTCCCAACCAAGACGTACACTTAAAAGATCGTCCACTGATTTAGTAATATCTGTTATCCGATCTACATATTCTGCAACTGATCATTTTTTTTATTGCGGAGCAATGGCTCTTCAAGCCTACCTATACTCAATTCGCGTCTCAATACAACAAACCATATAACAGCAATAATCAGTATGATAAATAATATATACAGTTGAACCTGTATATAAGCATGGTGTCGGGCCGGCAAAATCCTATGCTTATAGGCAGGTATGCTTATGTAAATTAATGATGTCACAAAAAAAAATTACATAAAAATTATGAATGGACGAAAAAAATAATATGATCAAAATAATGATAATGATGAACGGAATAGAATAAAAAAAAAAGATCGAGGTGATGACGAAGAATGAAAATGGATGAATGAAATGAATGAAAAAAAAATAAAGTGATCGAGATAATGATGATATGGTAATAATAATGAACAGCCGAAAAAAATAAAATGATGATAAACGGAATGGGAATAAAAAAGAATTAAAAAAAAGAATAAAAATATATAAAAAAAAGGAATTAAAAAAAGAATAAAAAAAAATAAATGATTGAGGAGATAAAAATGGATGAATGAGTGATTGGATAAAAAAAAAATAGTGATCAAGATGATCATGACGATGTGATGATGAACGGACAAAAAAATAAAATGATTGAAATAATGATGGAATGGATGAATGAATGAATAAAAAAAAGAATAAAAAAGGAATAAAAAAAAAGAATAAAAAAATAAATAAATGATCGAGGTGATGAAGAACGGAAATGGATAAATAAACGATAAATAATGGTGATAATGTGATGACGATGAGGCAATGATAAATTTTGCATTACCGACACACGTGATTATGCTTGTATACGTCTATATAATCTAGAATATTTTTATACATATGCACATTATGCGTATGCTTATAACCTATATGGCCCAACTCTGGCCACAAAAATTTATGCATTTAGGCAGGTTATGCTTATATGCAGTATGCTTTTATACAGGTTCAACTGTATGCAGATAAAGGTGACATCAACGGAGCTGGCATGGTCAAAGTACTTGCCACAATAGGTATTGCTTCTATTCCTCCTACCGAAATCTGCGGATCTGAATTTATATGTGTGTTTAATATAATATTTTTACTAGTTTCATTATTATTAGTTTCAGATACCTTGGGTATAGGGATGATTTCGTCATCATCATCGATTTTTTCGATATCTTCTATATTTTTTCTGCGTGTTAGATACGGTCTAAGACTATTGCTAGATTTACTAATTATAGATATATGTGCTTTAGCATTAACTCTGTTATTAGATGCGAAAACATCCTCACTCTGTAAGTCAGACTTGACTATATTTTTTTTGTTATTCCCACCGATCATAGGCTTTGGTCGTGTCAACTCCATTGAGATATCCTCCGATTTCAGATTTTCAAGCTCACTAACCGTTGTTATCGGGGTTAATCGTTATGATTTGTTCATGACTAACCTGATACATTTTACGATTCTTTTAGGAGTTTAACGTGCTATGTCCAAAGACACACAACAGTTTGGTTTCTATTTTGCTTATAGAAGGCACCAGTCAGTTTATAGACATAATCGGTCTTTTCGTTGCAGCGACGCCCTTTAACATTGTTATATTTAACAAGAGGTGTAACTGTCTATGCATTCAAATATAATATGTCTGCATATTAACTCAAACGCAAAAAGTATTCTCTCTTTAAATCATTACTGCGTATTAACTCAAACGCAAAAAGTATTCTCTCTTTAAAACATTACTGCGTATTAACTCAAACGCAAAAAGTATTTTCTCTTCAAAAACATTACTACATATTAACCTAAACGTAAAAAAAAACTATATTCTTAAAAATAAATATGCGTTTACTCATCAAACGCTCAAAGATAATTTGCGTTTACTCATCAAACGCTCAAAGATAATTTGCGTTTACTCATCAAACGCTCAAAGATAATTTGCGTTTACTCGAACGCTCAAAGCAAAGGGGTTATGCGTTTACTCAAACGCTCAAAGATAATATCTTCTTCCAACATAAGTCATGATTTTATTTATTCTTCTATAAAAGTTTATATTTAATTCCATTAACTAGAGAATATTAACATTATACAATTATGCAATCAAGCATTTAATCCCATAACATTCAATATTTCTTTATTAATTATGTGTTAGTTTATTAATAATTTAAAAAAAAATACAAATAAAATAATAATTTTTTGTTATTTTCGTTATTCTAGAACTATAGGGTTAAGAATAAAATAAAAGTATTTTTCTTAAATACAAAAAGGTTTATTACCTTCAGGAGTCCTCTCCTAAAGATTGATTAGTTCTATCCTTTTTATTAAAAGGGAAATTGGGATTCAAAAAGTTGTCTCTGTTAAAAGGTCTGGGAAAAACCTTGTATTTATAACTATTGAGGTTACACTATTCTTCCTACTTTAGTAATGTGATCTACTATCTTACTGTGCCACTGTATTACTTACTATTACTGTGCCTTTGTGTAACTATTACTGTTATCGTGTAACTTTACTGCGCCACAAAGTCATGTGATTAAAACTATTTATAAATTGATATACATATAAGAATCTAATACTAATAGGGTATTTATGTTAGGTATTGATATTTATTATTGCTATCTTTGTTATTTATTTAATAAAATTTGACTGCGGTTGGTTAAGTTCTCGTGATATTTCACTATATAACAGTACCCTCCCTTTTAAGCGTTAAGTCCTCTTACGCTATATTACGACTTGAGATACCCAATCTGTTCGGTCTTCGTACTTCTTTAATCTATTCGAGTGTACGATTTCTTTTAATGGTTGTCCGAATTTGTTATTCAGTACGTAACTTCCTTTACTAAGTCTTTCGTAGACTATAAATGGTTCTTTCCATTTGGTATCAAGTTTTCCACTCCATTGTTTGTCTAACCNTTTTTATTAAAAGGGAAATTGGGATTCAAAAAGTTGTCTCTGTTAAAAGGTCTGGGAAAAACCTTGTATTTATAACTATTGAGGTTACACTATTCTTCCTACTTTAGTAATGTGATCTACTATCTTACTGTGCCACTGTATTACTTACTATTACTGTGCCTTTGTGTAACTATTACTGTTATCGTGTAACTTTACTGCGCCACAAAGTCATGTGATTAAAACTATTTATAAATTGATATACATATAAGAATCTAATACTAATAGGGTATTTATGTTAGGTATTGATATTTATTATTGCTATCTTTGTTATTTATTTAATAAAATTTGACTGCGGTTGGTTAAGTTCTCGTGATATTTCACTATATAACAGTACCCTCCCTTTTAAGCGTTAAGTCCTCTTACGCTATATTACGACTTGAGATACCCAATCTGTTCGGTCTTCGTACTTCTTTAATCTATTCGAGTGTACGATTTCTTTTAATGGTTGTCCGAATTTGTTATTCAGTACGTAACTTCCTTTACTAAGTCTTTCGTAGACTATAAATGGTTCTTTCCATTTGGTATCAAGTTTTCCACTCCATTGTTTGTCTAACCTTAAGTCGTATAACAATACTAGGTCTCCTTTTTCGTATTGAGTTTCTTTCTTTAGTTTATTCGCGTGTCTTTCTTGTGACTTCTTTTGTGAATGATTAATGGTTTCCTTAGCTTTTTCATGATGTTGAAGTAACAGTTCTGTAAGTTCGTGTGCTTGTGCTAATATAGTTTCTTCCAAGTCGTAATTTTCAATATTCTCTCGTATTCTAGTTTCTATTGATAGTGTGGCTTCTCTACCGTGATTTAAAAAGAACGGGGTGTATTTAGTTGTATTATGTTCTGTTGTACGGTATGCGAATAGTATTGGTGATATGTAATCGTCTATACATGTCGTCAAAACTATTGAATTGAGTCAGACGCAATTAAAATTGAGAAAAATTGGAGTTGAGTCAAGGCAAATTTTGATTTTTACTAGTAATTGACGCAATTAATTAAGTCAGACGCAATTAAAAATTGAAATTTTAAGAGTTGAGTCAAAGCCAAATTAGTTTTGACAGGACCCCGAGCAATCTATAAATAGGTCAGATAATACTAAATTAGGAAATAAGAAAGGAAAAATATAATTTTTGTAAGTAAATTTTTAAATTTTAATTAAAAATAAGCAACTTTTTAAAAATTTTACTATGATAGCTAAGCAAACTCTAATGTGACCTATTTATAGATTGCTCGGGGTCCTGTTTTGACGACATGTATATAATCGTCCCAATTCATAGTGTCTTGTATCTTTCCTAATGCGTTTGTAAGAGTTCTATTAAATCTTTCAACTAGTCCATTGGTCTGTGGATGATAAAGCGATGATAGTCTATGTTTCATTTTGAATTTGTTACATAATTCTTCTACCAGTTTATTCTTGAAATGTGTTTCTTGGTCGGTTAATAATATTTGAGGAGTTCCATGTCTGCAAATTATATCTTCAAAAATAAAGTTTGCTACGCTTTCTACAATTGCATTTGTTAACGCTTTGGCTTCTGGTCATTTTGTTAAATAGTCCATTATTACTACTATATATCTATTTCTTAGGTAATGGTCCTACTATATTTATTCCTATTCTTTCAAAAGGTTTTTCCACTTTTATTGAATGTAGAGGTTCGTTTCTTTGCGGTTTTCCAAATCTCTGACAAGAATCGCAAGTCTGTATATATTTCTTTATATCGTCGTACATCTGGTTCCAATAATATCTATCTTTTATCCTTTTATAAGTAGCGTCTATTCCCATATGTCATGAAGTTGGGTGATTATGCATAAGATATAATAACTGTTCTAGTTCGTACCTTTGAATTACTTTCAAAAGTTTCTCTTTTTCTTGTCTATGTTTTTTGAATAATTGTTCATTAATTACTTTAAAGTATCTAGTTTTTGTTACTAATTTTCGAACTTCTTCTGGAGATTTCTCTTTGGTATTTCATTCTTTTCAAGGTATTTTAATATTTCTTAGTATAAATTTTCATTCATTTTTTTATTTTATTTTATTCCATTTTCCTGGAGTATTGGTCTTATTTAAGGATTTTTATAATCCATATGGGCTGATTCGAAAAGTACCCTAATTTTTATAAAAGGTCTCCAATTTTTAAGTACCCCGTATTTTTTTATTGTCGATTTTTATTGGTTATATAATTAAATCTTAGATTATATAAAAAATAATATCTGTGATACAGATTTTTATAGTGACGCATACATGTGACGTGTGACTCATTATTATTTGATTAATTAAAAAAATAATTTTTATTTTATTTTTTATTACTTTAGTGTAAAGAATATTTTTTTAATATATAAAATATTTTTCCTTCTATTTCTTCTCCTTCTTTTCCCTTTTCTCCTTCATTAAATTACCTTCTCTCTTTAAAAATTATAAATAAAAATTATCAAAATCACCAAAATTAATTATCACCATATCACTAATATTAAAATCACCATCTTAAAAAGAGAAAAGTAAGAGCAAAAAAGAAAAAACAAGAAGAAAATAAAAAAATAAAAGTGAAGAACAAAGAAAAAGGTTGAGAAAAAAGAAGAAAAAAGAAAATTACCAAAATCATATATTGCCATGTTGCCGATGCCAAAATAATCAAAATTTCTAAAATCTCTATTTTAAAAGAAGAAATGAATGAAATGAAAAGAAATAAACAAGAAAAAAATAAAGAAATAAAAGTAAGGAACAAGAGAAAAGGTTAGGAAAAAGAAGAAAAAATTAAATCACCAAAATCGTGTATTGTCATGTTGTTGATACCAAAATAGCTAAAATCTTAAGAAAAAAATAAAACGAAAAAGAATAAACAAAAAGAAAACAAAGAAATAAAAGGTAAGAAACAAAAGAAAAGAAAATAAAAAAAAAACTGTTAAAATGGCAATTTCAATAATTTTGACTTGACAATTTTATAATAAATGATTTTGAAAAAAATAGAAGAGGAAAAAAAAATTGAGAAAGAAAAGAGAAAAGAACAAAAAAATAAAAAACAAAATTTTGGATGTTTAAATGAAAAAAAAAGAAAAAGAAGAGAAAGAAAGTAAAATAATAAAAAAAAGTATAGAGAAGAGAAAGTGAAATGTTATATTAAACAAAAAGAAAGAAAAGAAAAAGTAGAATATAAAAAAATAAAAATGTGAAAGGTAATTCTCTTGGTTTTAAAAACTTAACATTTTGTCTTTGAGTATAATAAATAAAAAAATTATTATTTTAATTAGTTTCTTAATTATAAAATTATAAAATTATAGAATTACAGAATTAGTAATGAAGATTGTTTAAAGGTTACACTTACTATAACATCAAAAACTTGAATTAAAACTAATTAATATAAACTTCATTCTTTTTTTAATAAAATCATTAAGTATTATAATAAGCCTTATTAATATAATGAGAGAATCTTAATTTCAATCTTTATACATATTTTATATTCGATCTTTGTATTATAAAAAGTTTTATTTGACATTATTTTGCAGATGTGTTAAATTAAACTCTATCAATACCTAAAATTAAAAATATTTTTTTACTATTTTTTTGATATTAAAATTAAATGGAAATTATATTACTGTAATATTTTTTATTTTTTTAAAAAATTATTTTTATTTATTTTATATGTAAAATTTCAATTTCCAAAAGTTAATTTCTCTATAACCACTGATCCAATTGTTATGAAATTTTTTCCTTGGGAAGGACAATCAACTCTATGATCACTTTTGTTGTGACTATACTGTATAAAATTTTATTTACAATTGAAATTTTATTAAGCGACAATTCACCATCATCAGTAAATTTGTTTAAACATAAGCCTTCGAAGGCCTTTACTCCGATAACCTTCGAATACCTTCAACATAAACGTAATATTTACGAAGGTTATTGGTACCGAAAACGTTCATTTTTATTAATAAAACGTAATACTCAGGGTATTGATATTGATAACCTTCAATAACTTTCATTTTATCATAATAAAAAACTTAATATTTGCAAAGGTTATTGGTCGGACCTTCAATAACCTTTGAAAACAAAATTATTACAATAACCTCCGATATAAAAAATTTCCAGATGATATTAATTACTCATTTTCAAAAAATTGGTATTATTAATTTGATATCAAATAGCTCTCAAAAATTCTCCGAATCTCAAAGATTAAAATAAGTATAAAAACTAGTATTCTAAAATTGATCGTTTGTGCTATGGAATTTTTTAAAGACAAAATTTCAGGTGTTGCATTTCTTTTGTGGGTTACTGTATTATCAGATACACAATTGATATTTTTAGTCCTAACCTTTGTGTATCTGATATTTGTATCTAATCTCTACTCAAAAAATATTTTTGTATATTCCTTATAAGAAATACGCATACTTAAAATGGACTTAAAATATACCTAAAATAGACTTAAAATCAAGTATATTTTAAGAGTATTTTAAGTATATTTTACTAATAAAACAAGTATATATTAAGTATCAAAAAGTAATAGAATGTTATATACTTAAAATACACTTAAATACTTAAGATATACTTAAAATATACTTAAAATATACTTGCCATTACCTGTTTTGAGTAGATTTTCAGTAGATTTTAAGTATATTTTAAGAAATTTTAAGTGTGTTTTAAAAAATTTTAAGTATATTTTAAGTATATTCCAAGTACATGTTACTAGTCAAATAAGAGTAAAACTATAATATTTTAAGTATATATCACTAGTCAAATAAGAACAAGTTAAGTATAATTTAATTATTTTTAAGTATTTATCAGGTTATTTTTAAGTATATTTTAATGTACACAGGTCAAAATATTAAAAATCGGGTACCTATCTGTCACATATCGGGTACCCGACTCGTGCCTAATTTCGGGTACCTGATAGGGCCCTGATATGTGTAAAAAAATATTTTCTACACTTATCGGGTACCCGATATGTCACCGATATACCATATCCTACACATATCGGGGACTTATCGGGTATTTAGACTATCGGGTACCCGATATGTGACAGATATGTGTAGGATATGGCATATCGGTGACATATCGGGTACCCGATAAGTGTAGAAAATATTTTTTTACACATATC
>PQFF01000014.1:333282-367678 GCA_003547095.1 Diversispora epigaea
ACAATCATTTTGGTTTGGCAGCATTTTCTTGTTCAGCAGTTGAAAAAAAAAATCATCAACAAGTTTCTCATTTTTTTAAAAAAACAACAAAAGATGGTGGTGGTGGAAAGAATGGAAAAGGAAGAAAATCTGCAATTTTAGATATTCTTGAACATGAAAATAGAATGTTATATTTTTATAACTGTAATGAAATTGAATCTATTCATTTACCAAAAAAGTTACGAATCCAAACAGAATAAATTTAAATTTAAATAATTATAATTAAAAATAGTCTTTATTTAAATAATTATTTATAAAAAATACATAAAAATGTTAACATCTATTACTACTATAATCTTGTCATCATAATCTATTGCTATTACTATAACCAACGTTATCATATTATTATCATTACGATCTATATTAATTATTATTACTATGATCAACGTTATTATTTTTGCTGAAATAATTGTCTACACTCATCTGATTAATTGTTCATTAATAACTGATGCCTCTTTTATAATTTTAAAAAGGTCTGTTTTAAAATTCCAATATTATAAAACTAAAATTATTTTTTAACTAGATAAAATATAACTTTGAATTTTATGAAAATTAAAAGTGAATGAGAAGAGAATGAAAGGAAGAATAAAACTTCTATTTATTTTATTGTAAATATTACATACATTTTTTTTCTTTAATATATATTTATATACATATTATCATCAAATATCTATTCTATATCTACATATACAGAATTATATACTTTTGTACGTGAAACTATAAAATTAATAAAAATAAATCCTGCCGAAGATGTAATATTATATACATCTGATTTGATTTTTTTTTTCCATCCAATAATAATTTGTACAGGTTTTGGTCTATAAATTTTTTTTTTAAGACTATTTCTTGATTTTTGAATATTAAGTTGATCGGGTTCTTGAAGTGGGTCGAGTTCCTGAAGTGGATCAAGTTCTTGAAGTGGATCAGGTTCTTGATTTTCTTTATTTAAATATGATTCTTGAAGAGAATCTTGATTATTTGAATTTAATAATACAAATGTTTTTTGATGTTGTAAAAAATATTTAACTCCCCAATTTTCATCTTTTAATATATGTGCCAAAGTAGAATATGCGTCAGCACCTTTAAATATACATTTGTAGGTTCCAGATTTAGGAAAATAATTATGTATATATCCTTTAAATACCCCAAAAAATTGACTCTCAATACCACTAATTGTAACAGAAACATTTCCAACGTGCCTTGAATTTTGTTTTAATTTTTCTTTGATATGATATACCAACATTTAGCGTGTTTCTTCTATGGCTTTTTCTGGTAAAATATAAATTGATGGTTTAATAGTATTAAGATCTTTAATTATTTTTTTATGTTTTTTTAAACCTGAAAGTCTTTTATAGATCTTGTTACAAAGTTTACATTCCAACGTCTTACAAGGTAAAGTTTTGTTCTTTGTTTTAAAATCGGTCATTACTATATAAAAAGAAATTCTTATTAATTTACTTTTATTCAATATATTATATTTTATATTTTTTTAAAAAAATAAATAAAATAATTATTTCGTAATTACAAATAAGTAAATGTTATTTACTTTGAAATTTTTTGATGGGTTCCTAGCAAGTTTGATGGGTTTAAATAGTGTTGTTTATTTTTTCGTAAATATTTTATTTAAAACGGGGGTATTTTGGATCTGCGAAAATTTGCTTAGCTACTATAATCATTTGATTTATAGTACATGTGACAAATAAGTGACATATAATTAGGTCCATTTTTCGCAATCAGCCCATATGCTGGATAATGCGTCTGCATTAGCGTTTTCTTTTCCGGATCTGTATTTAATGTCAAAACTGTATGATTGTAATCTTAAGATCCATTGGGCTTGTCTTTCTACTAATTCTTTTAATGTATTATTTTTCATATAGCTTAGGGCTGAATGATCTGTTAATAGTGTAAAATGTCTATATTCTAAATATGGTCTGAAGTGTTCTACTGCCCATACTACTGTTAACATTTCTAACTCAGTGGCTGAATAATTCTTTTGCGCTCTGGTTAGGCTTTTACTCGCATAGTATATTACTCGTTCCTTTTTATCTTCGTCTAATTGGGTTAGAACTGCTCCTAATCCTTTAGCTGATCCATTAGTCATTAGGATGAAGGGTTTTTCGAAATCTGGGTATTGTAATACTGGTGATGAAATTAATTTTTCTTTCAAGGTGTCGAAAGCTTCTTGCTGTGTTTCAGTCCAATTTACTTTATTTCCTTTCTGAGTTTGTCCTTTTAATAATTCATTTAGGGGTTTTGCAATTTCTGAAAATCCTTTAATAAATTTTCTATAATAACTTGCTAGTCCTAGGAAACTTTTGACTTGTGTTACTGTTTTGGGTATCAGGTAATTTTTCACTTTTTCTATTTTTGCAGGGTCGGTAGACGTTCCGTCCTTATTTATTATGTGTCCTAAGAATGCTAGTTCTTTCTTTAGAAAGTGACATTTACTCGGTTTTAGTCTTAGTCCTGCGATTTTTAATCTGTCGAATACTTGTTGTATTCTAGTCATGTGTTCTTCAAAATTTCTCGAGTAGATATTTATATCATCCAAATATACTACCACTCCATTTCCAATCATGTCCATTAATACTTCGTTCATAAGTCTTTGAAAGGTTGCCGGTGCGTTTATCAATCCAAAGGGCATGATATTGAATTCATATATTCCGTGTCTTGTTACAAATGCTGTCTTTTCTCAACTTTCGGGATCCATTTCTACTTGCCAATATCCGCTAACTAAGTCTAAAGTTGTAAAATACTTAGCTCCGTTAAATGATTTTAACATTTCATCGATTCTTGGAATGGGAAAGGCATCTTTCTTTGTTACTCCGTTTAGTTTTCTATAATCCACACAGAATCGTGTTTTTCCATCTTTCTTTTTGACTAATACTACTGGTGAGGCCCAGGGGCTTTTTGATTTAGTAGCTAGCCTATTTTCTAAGAGTCTATCTATTTCTTCTTTGATAAACTTATCCGCGTCAGGTCCTGTTTTGTAATATCTTTGTTTAATTGGTTCTACATCTTCCGTAATTATTTGATGTCGGATTACATTGGTTCTACCTAGTTGGTCTAGATCTTCTGCGAAAATTTCTTTATAATTGTACATTAGTTTGTTGAATTTTTCTTTTTGTTGTAGAGATAATTCTCCTACTTGAATTTCTTTTGTCTTTTCTGGGATTGCTAAAAATGCTGGTACTTCGATGATTTCTTCATCGGAGAATACTTCTTCTGTATCTTCTTCTTCTGAGTCTTCTTCATTAGGGTCATATTTTATTTCGCTTGTTTCTTCGTTTCCAGAGTCTTCTATTGGTTTTTCATTAGGGCCTTGGACTGTGCATGTCGCGAGGATTATGATTGATTGCTTTCTCCAGTTCAGGATCAATTCTTGTGTCGTCCAGCTGTAATTTGCTCCTGCTTTGATCATCCAATTGTTTCCAAGTAGTAGTGGTGATCCTTTTTCTAATACTTCTACATCTATAGGTATGGTCTTTCCTTCTATTGTTATAGGGAAGTCCCTAATTCTTCCCAGTACTTTTGTTTTGTAATTCGAAGCAGTGATAATTGTTACTGCGAAAGGTTCTTCTACGTCGTACCCAAGTTGTTCCATGGTTTCTCTTGAAATCAAGCTTGCTGCTGCGCCACTGTCAATTACTGTTGGTACTGTGTTTTTGTCTACGGTCACATAACAATTTAAAGTGGTGGTTCTTGGTACATATTCTTGGTTGGCGAGTCCTACTTTAACTTCGTTGGGTTTCTTAATATTTGGTTTATTTCTGTGCAAGCCTGTGAGAAGGCTTCAAGGAATTCTCCTAAGGTTACTTCTACTCCTTGTTTTAAGACTTTTGTCATTAATAATTCTCTGGGTGTTCTCCCCTTTTTAGTGTCTCGAGTCTGTGTTTTCGTCTTTGGTCTCAATGTTGTTTGTTGTTCTTTTCTGAAATCTTTTGGTGTAGTATTATTCCAAGTTACTTTTGGTGATGTAATGGGTCTAGAGTTTCCAAAAGTATCCATAGTCTGATTATTCATTCTTTGTTCTTTATTCGATATATTTTCTTCAAAGGGTCTTTCTCTTTTCCCTAAATATGCTTCTAGAAATTCGGGTGTGATGATGGTATTTTTATTAGGTTCCTGTTCTTCGACTTCTTGTCCTTCATTTATTACCTCTACATATTTGGCAGGAGTTTGCTCTTGGTTATTATTGTTGTTACAGTTTCTTGGGTTATAATTTCTTAGATTATCTATGTCATTATTTCTCCAATTATTATTATTGTATCCGGATTGATTTGAATTTCCATTATTATTATAGCAGTTTCTTGCTATGTGTCCAGGTTTTTCACAATTGTAACATGTTGTATTCATCCTTTGATTATTATATCCATTATTATTGAATCGTCGGTTATTATTAAAGGGTTGTCTCCCGTTATTGTTGAATTTCTGGTTATTATTTATCATTTGCATGATTTCTGCTTTCTTTATTTCTAGAGCTGTCATTTGTCTAGTAAGTTCTTCCATAAGGTCTACAGTTTCTTCGTTATTCTTATTCTTACTATTGTTCTTTTCTCCTTTATTTTTCTTGGATTCTGGTTCGATTTCTTCGTCCCATTTCCATGGTTCAGGTTCCGTTTCTTCCTCGGTGTCTCTTCTATCTTCATAGTTTTGGATTATTTCCACCATTTCTGGGATTGTTTCTGGCGCGTGCATACTTACCATGGGTCCTAATCCTTTCTTTAATCCTTTTTTGAAGTATTTCATCTTTTCTTGGTCGTCTACTTCTGGTCCTTCTTTAATGTGTGTTTTGAACCTACTAAAGTAACTCATCACCGGTTCCATAGAGCCTTGTTTAAAATTTTCTAATTGACTTTGTCATTTGTTTCGCCATTTGTTTCGCCATTTTTGATTATAAAATTTTCTCTCAAAAGCTGTTGTAAATTCTGCCCATGTTGGCCATGCGTCGTTGCCGCCTCCGTAAGTTTGCGTATTAGCCTCGGCATACCATTCTTCCACGTCTTCATAGAGAAAAGCTTCCATCTTATCTCTCCAAGTATTGGGATTCCAGCCATTAGCTCGTGCTGCCTTTTCAAATTCTTTGATCCATCTTCTCGGATTCTGGGATCTGTTCCCGGTGAACTTTAATGGTCTTAAGACAAGACTTGTTACCATATTTTCTGATTGTTCAGGATTTTCTTCAGGTATTGGTCGTAAAGGAGTGTTCTCTCCTGGGTTTATACAGTGCGAAACCTCTATAATAGGCACCTTGTATATCTTTTAATCTAGTGATCAGAATTTTATAAAATTAGTACCATAAAATAGCTTTTGAAGAGATGAACTAATTAGGCAAAAAAAAAAAATTCTCAATTTTTCTGGCTTATGTAATATAAGAAAAACGTGACTTAGTATGAATTTTATTGGTTAATGATATTTAATATATCATTATGAAAATTTATAAAATTTATTTATTTTTTTTATAAAAAATTTATTATTCATTATTATTTTCTAAATTAATTTGATTAAGTATATCATCAGGAACTCTTCTGTGTGACTTATATTTTTTTTCTGCAAACATAGCAAGCTTTCCTGTTACTCCTTTTCTATAAATATCCATGTATCTCCATGATTTTCGTGCAAAACGTCTTATTTCAATTAATGAAACAGAATCTAATGCTTCAGGAACAGTCTTTTGTAATCCATTCCATGTGTAATTGCAATGTTCACGTGTATATCTTTTGGTTGCTGCCCAATACATCTCAATAAAATTTAATTCACAATGATATTTTGGATAAAAAATACATTTATGTCCTGCCATTTCAATTACAGTTTCTAATTCAGATTTTTGTGTCAAAAAATCTGGTTGTAATGATAAAATTCTACGTGCACAACAATTAATTCGTGCTGGATCTTTTACTTTATTTTTGCATAGTTGACAATCAAGATTTAAATTATCACACCATAATCCCCTTTCAATTAATATTTGTTTAATACCTTTAGGCTTGTTTGGATATTTTGGATGATCAGAAGGAAATACCATTGATTGAAAAGTATTTTCTAATCCAAATTTAGTATTTTTCATTATTGGTTGACGTCCACCTGGATTTAGATTCATTCGTTGTATACATAAAGCATCATCCGCCATTGCTCCATGATTGGTACTGTTATCAAATGCAAATAATGCTATGGCATTAGGATGCACTATTTCAAAAATAGGAATAGCAATATCTTTTACTTGTTCAAGCAAATGTTTTGATGTCCACCACCCTTCTTCATTTTTACCAGGACGTAAAAATTTTCGTGCTTTTTGTGATATTTCAGGATATAATTCAGCTTGTTTATCTGTTAATCTTAAACAACCAATTGTTTCTGCAAGAAATTCACTAACCATTATTGACTTTCCTTGTCCTTTTTTACGAAGAGGAGGTTCACCAAGAGGAGCCCAAATTATAGGACGATCATCATTAGCATAAAAGAGACACTCATCATGAGTTACAAGAATATGAAGTTTTTCACCATTTGATAAAATTGGATCTTTTTGTTCCATATTAATACCTTCAAATGTTGGCATTAATTTTTCAAATTCTTCCATTTTTTTAAGAAACATTTCTCTATATTCTATCACATCTGAACGCTCGTGCCCATCAAAATAAATACCTTTCTTTCGTGATTGTGGCACAAGTCCAAGTTTTCGTAACCATACTCTAGCTGTTTTTTCTGTAATTGATTTAATTATTCCCAATTGTAAAAAAAGAGTTTTATTAATAAATGTTTTATATAATTTTGGTGAAATTTTTCCTTCATTTATATGAATAAATTCTAAACTTTTTTCAATTACATCTTCATCATCAATTAATGATTTAGTTTTTTGATGACAGCCTTGTAAAGATACTGGTAATGAACCATTTTCAATCCAACTTTTTGCCCATCGACAAATTACTTTTGCACGATATAATCCTTTGTCATAAACTTTTCTTGCTGCTTCAGATGTTGCATTTTTGCTTGTCATATTTTTTTCTTGTCGATTAATAAAAAATTCATAAACTGCCTGATATCTAAGATAATCATATGCTGAAATTTTTTTTTTATTTTGTCGAAGAATTACTTCTAATGTTTCTATTTGTTTAGAAAAAGTATTATTGTCATTGTCACTTTCAATGTTCATTTCATCTTGTGTAC
The DNA here is from genome assembly GCA_003547095.1 of Diversispora epigaea. Taxonomy (NCBI): domain Eukaryota; kingdom Fungi; phylum Glomeromycota; class Glomeromycetes; order Diversisporales; family Diversisporaceae; genus Diversispora; species Diversispora epigaea. The sequence goes on from PQFF01000014.1 coordinate 340,483, forward strand.
TTTCTGCAGATTCTTCTAAATCTTCTTCTGTTTCAATTGCAATATTTGATTCTTTTTGTGTAAAGTATTGATTAATCGATGAAAAACCCTCAGCTGCTTTGGTAAAAATACCTGATGGACCATATTTTCGATAATAAGTTGCAGTAGAATTACCAATATAAGGTGCTTTTTTTGTTTTTTTAATTTCTGAAAGTTAATTAAATTTTTATTTAATTTTGATATAATTTTAATTAAAAAAATATTAACTTACAGTAAAAAAAATCAGACCTGTTGTATCTGGTTTAATAAATGTTATTTCACCCAATTTTAATATTCTTTGATTATAATCTTCATCTGAACTGTCAGGTGAATATTCACTATCACTATTATATTCACTTTCTTCATTATCTGAATACTGTGGTAAAAACTGTCCAGAATTTTTACAGTGCGGAACCTCTATAATAGGAACCTATAAAATCTTAAATAAAACTTGATCTAGTGATTGGATTTAACTGGGGTAAGAAAAATTAGACTCTTCTCATATAATAGAATCGATTTATGGAATAAAAAAAAATTCTCAATTTTCCTGGTTAGTAAAAATCACGTGTTTTATATATAAACCAATTAAAAAATAGATTTAGCAATAATCAAAATGATCGAAATAGTGATCTAATATTTATTTATTTAATAATAACTGATTCAAGTTCATTGTAAATGTTATCAGGAACTCTTCTATGAGATTTATACTTTTTTGCTGCAAATTCTGCCATTTTACCAGTAATTCCCTTCCTATATATATCCATATAACGCCAAGATTTTTGTGCAAAACGACGAATTGTAATTAAAGGAACTNAGTGGAATTTAGGATAAAAAATACATTTATGACCTCTTTTTTCTATTTCAATTTGTAATCTAGATTTTTGAGAAATAAAATCTGGTTGTAATGATAAAATTCGACGCATGCAACAATCAATTCTTTGAGAATCTATTTTTTTTTCTTTTCCCTTACATAATTTACATTCACCTTTTAATCCTTCTTTCCATAATCCTCTTTCTATTAGAATTTGTCGCATACCTTTAGCTTTATTTGGATATTGTGGATGATCTGATGGAAAAACCATTGATTGTGATATATTGTCTGTTCCAAAAAATGTTGAATGCATTCGTGGCTGTTTTCCTGCAGGATTAACATTCATTTTTGTAGCATTTAAACCATCTTCTGGCATTGCACCATGATTGGTACTATTATCAAATGCCATTACAGCAATTGCATTTGGATAAATAGTTTCAAAAATAGGAATTGCATAATTGATAACTTGATCAATCAAATGTTCTGCTGTCCACCAACCTTCTTCATTTTTTCCAGGTTTTAAAAATTTACGTGCTTCAACTGGTATATTTGGATTTAATAAGGATTGCTCAGGAGTTAATTTTAATCTGCCAATTGTTTCAAGTAAAAAATCACTAACCATAATTGATTTGCCATGACCTTTTTTTCTTAATGGAGGTTCTCCAATTGGTGCCCATACTATCGGACGATCATCATTTGCATAAAATAAACATTCATCATGTGTGATAAATATATGTAATTTTTGATTTGAAGGAATTTCTGGATTAAGTTGTGTCATTTCATTTCCAATAAATGTTGGCATAAATTGTTCCAATTCTTTCATTTCTTTTAAAAATTTTTCACGATATTTCAATACATCATCTCTTTCATGACCGTCAAAATAAATACCCTTTTTTTTAGATTGTGGAACTAATCCAAGTTTTTTAAGCCAAATACGAGCTGTTTTTAATGTAATTGATTTTTTCCCCTCTATTTTTGAAAGAAATTTTAAATTAATAAATTGTTGAAAATTTTTTGGTGTTATTTTTCCACTGTTTTGTCGAATAAAAGTAAGACTGTCATTAATAATATCTTCATCATCAATGAATGATTTTGTTTTTTGATGGCAACCTTGTATTGATATTGGTATTGTTTTATTTTCAAGCCAGTATTTAGTCCATTTTTTGATTGTTCTTGCGCAATATACCCCTTTATCAAAAACTTTTTGTGCAGCATTAAATGCAGCATCATCACGAGACATATATTTTTTTTTCCAATTAATTAAAAATTCATAAATTGAACGATACTTTAAATATTCATATACAGTAAACTTGTTTTTATCTTGAAGAATTAATTCTAAATCTTTTATTTTTTGTGAAAAAATATTTTCAATATCATTATCATTAATATCTGTTTCTTCTTCTTGTGAACTTTCAGAATCTTCTAATTGTAAAATATCTTCAGTATCAATATCCATTATTCCTTCTTGCAAACTTTCAGAATTTTCCACTTGCAATATATCATTTGTTGATTCTGTATTAGTTTCTATTTCATCAATTGAAACTTCTTGTGAATTATTGGTAATATTTGCTGTAAAATATTGGTTAATTGATAATGAACCTTTAGCTGCTTTTGTAAATGTACCAGATGGTCCATATTTTCGATAATACGTTGCAGTAGAATTTCCAACATATGGTGCTTTCTTTTTTTCATCAATCTCTGTTAAATTAAAAACTATATCCCCAAGTTTTAATATTCTTTGGGCATAATAACTTTCATATGAACTATCTGTTGAATAACCATCACTTGATAATGTATATTCATCATCACTTGTTGAATATTGCTCTATAAATTGACCTGTATTTACATTGCGAATTTGATTTTTTGCTCTCTTTTTTGCAGCTAATTTTTTGCGCGAAGACATAATGCAACTCAAAATTTTTATAATAATCTATACATGCATTTCTAAGCTAAAATGATTGGGCAACATAAACACTACAAAATGGTAATATTTTTAGAAAGTCACACAAAATTTATTATTTGCAATTTTTATTTTTTATAGTAAAACGTGTAAATTTCAAATCTATGTAACACCGGCAAATCTTAAAATTTTTTGATCAAAACCGATAATTTCTGTAGCTTTTGATATGATTTATCGAAATTAACGGTTAAAATTTTTATTTACTTCTTTTGGCAGGTGTAACATACATTTAAAAATAGCAAAATTTTTGACCGGTTATAGAGGTTCCGCACTGTATTACGAGATTGATTTTTTAATCTATTCTTTGCAACCAATTTTTTACGAGAATTTGGCATCGTTTAATTAAAAATTTCCACAAAATTTTATAGTGAAAGTTGGGTATGTTTCTAAGCTAAAATGATTAAGCTATCTAGGCGCTACAAAATGGTAAAAATTTTACAAAGTCTCACAAAAATTAATTAGTCTTAATTTTTATTCGTACTATATAAATAGATGATTTTCAAAGTTATGTAACACCTTCAATACTCAAAATTTTAAACTTCTATCCGATAAGTTTGATTGCTATTGATATGATCTATCAAAATTAATGGCTGAAATTTTAAAATACTTATTTAGAAAGGTGTGACATTTGTTTGAAAATGTCATACCTTAACTATAAAAATAGGGTTGGTTATAGAGGTACCGCACTGTATTATCTGGGAGTCTGAAAAGTGGTTCGCGATTGAATTGTAAAAATGGAGTTAAATGAGTCCGTCTCCAATTATCCTCTACTGCTTCGGTATTGATTATTTCTTCGCTTAATTCTTCGGTTATATCTGTTAATGTTCCGGAGTTTCTAGGCGGTGAGCCTTGTAAAGATGTTTCAGCAGATGTACTTGGTGTTGATACTAAAGAATAAGGTTGTCTTGATTGAGTAAAGAATGAACTATTCTTAGGTATATTTCTCTTTATTTCTTGGTGTATTTGTTGGACGTCTGGTGACGGTGATCTGGTTTTCTGATTTGTGTATACTCTTGGTCTACTTCTTGGTCAGTTACTATAGTTCCTATAGTTGAATTCTCTCCAAGAACTGTTCTCGTTAATTCCTCTATTTTGGTCTTGTTCGTTATATCGATCCAGTATGTTTATATTTCAGATTTGTTATCTAAATTATTTGAGTTTTAATTTTCTTCTGAAGCTTTGAGCTTTTTGACTGAGGGACTTGGGAATTTCTGGAGTCTTTTTATACTTTTCTGAATGTCAGTTTTCCTTAGAATTTATTTCTGTCCTATCGGATTCGTTTATTTTTACTGCAGATTTTTCAAAATATTCGTCAAGGGTTCTCTTATGTTTTCTATTCTTCTAAATTTGTCAAGGGGTTCTCTCTTCTAAAATACTTTTCAAAACTTTAAGCCAGATTCAAGAGTATTGTGGAAGTCAAGCATATTTCAGAAGAGTTATCTTGCAACTACCAGAATATTTTCGAGTCTTGACACTTAGAGTATGAATTGTATTGTCTTGTAGCCATTATCTTTGCCTAGTCGTGCTAGTAACATTGATTCCACGAAGAGCTTCACATGGAGGCTAAGGTTCTCTTAATCGGATTGTTTTCCTTTTCGCTAGAAGGCACCAAACTGTTATTGGGGTTAATCGTTATAATTTGTTCATGACTAACCTGATACATTTTACGGTTCTTTTAGGAGTTTAACGTGCTATGTCCAAAGACACACGACAGTTTGGTTTCTATTTTGCTTATAGAAGGCACCAGTCAGTTTATAGACATAATCGGTCTTTTCGTTGTGGCGACGCCCTTTAACATTGTTATATTTAACAAGAGGTGTAACTGTCTATGCATTCAAATATAATATGTCTGCGTATTAACTCAAATGCAAAAAGTATTCTCTCTTTAAATCATTACTGCGTATTAACTCAAACGCAAAAAGTATTCTCTCTTTAAAACATTACTGCGTATTAACTCAAACGCAAAAAGTATTTTCTCTTCAAAAAACATTACTACGTATTAACCTAAACGTAAAAAAAAGCTATATTCTTAAAAATAAATATGCGTTTACTCATCAAACACTCAAAGATAATTTGCGTTTACTCATCAAANAACCTGATACATTTTACGGTTCTTTTAGGAGTTTAACGTGCTATGTCCAAAGACACACGACAGTTTGGTTTCTATTTTGCTTATAGAAGGCACCAGTCAGTTTATAGACATAATCGGTCTTTTCGTTGTGGCGACGCCCTTTAACATTGTTATATTTAACAAGAGGTGTAACTGTCTATGCATTCAAATATAATATGTCTGCGTATTAACTCAAATGCAAAAAGTATTCTCTCTTTAAATCATTACTGCGTATTAACTCAAACGCAAAAAGTATTCTCTCTTTAAAACATTACTGCGTATTAACTCAAACGCAAAAAGTATTTTCTCTTCAAAAAACATTACTACGTATTAACCTAAACGTAAAAAAAAGCTATATTCTTAAAAATAAATATGCGTTTACTCATCAAACACTCAAAGATAATTTGCGTTTACTCATCAAATGCTCAAAGATAATTTGCGTTTACTTATCAAATGCTCAAAGATAATTTGCGTTTACTCGAACGCTCAAAGCAAAGGGGTTATGCATTTACTCAAACGCTCAAAGATAATATCTTCTTCCAACATAAGTCATGATTTTATTTATTCTTCTATAAAAGTTTATATTTAATTCCATTAATTAGAGAATATTAACATTATACAATTATGCAATCAAGCATTTAATCCCATAACATTCAATATTTCTTTATTAATTATATGTGTTAGTTTATTAATAATTTAAAAAAAAAATACAAATAAAATAATAATTTTTTGTTATTTTCGTCATTCTAGAACTATAGGGTTAAGAATAAAATAAAAGTATTTTTCTTAAATACAAAAAGGTTTATTACCTTCAGGAGTCCTCTCCTAAGGATTGATTAGTTCTATCCTTTTTATTAAAAGTGGAATTGGGATTCAAAAAGTTGTCTCTGTTAAAAGGTCTGGGAAAGGCCTTGTATTTATAACTATTGGGGTTACACTATTCTTCCTACTTTAGTAATGTGATCTACTATTTTACTGTGCCACCGTGTTACTTACTATTACTGCACCTTTGTGTAACCATTACTGTTATTGTGTAACTTTACTGCTCCACAAAGTCATGTGATTAAAACTATTTATAAATTGATATACATATAAGAATTTAATACTAATAGGGTATTTATGTTAGGTATTGATATTTATTATTGCTATCTTTGTTATTTATTTAATAAAATTTGACTGCGGTTGGTTAAGTTCTCGTGATATTTCACTATATAACACTGTTGAAACTAACTCCTGTTCCTCTTCAGTGATTTTAGATTTAAAGGATAGTATCTCAGATTCTTTTTTTGATAAATCTTCCTGAGCCGAAACTAACTTACCTCTCACTTGCTCCAATTCAACTTCTATTTGTTTAAACTCAACTATTTTAGATTTAAGGGATAGATTCTCAGATTCTGTTTTTGATAAGTTTTCCTGAATCGAAAATGCGTCTTTTTGAGCTGATTCTATTTTACCCTCCAATATTTTAATCATAGTCTGAAGTGATTTTATTTCTTTTAATTGTATATCATATCTGGCTTTATACTCGTCACGGGAAATCTGTGATTGGGTAATCTGGGATGTTAAAATATTTAACTCTGATCTCAATCGCTTAATTTCATCTATAAGCTAGTAAACATGTTTGGGAAGTTTCTCTTTATCTTTATTTGACTGATTTAGATCCTTCTGTATAAGCTTATTGTCTTTATCCAAGATAGAGCATTTATTAGCAAGTCGATTACTACATTCTATAGCAATTTCCCGATCTTGATTTGCGCAAACAAGCTAATTTTCAAGTTCTGTTCGGCTAGACGGATATCGATTGGTAGGCATGTCTCCAAGTTTTTTGCCTTCACCTATATCTGATAATGTATGAATTTGAGACATATGTGTTTTAACATTAGTTTCGTTATTATATCAATGGAAAAAATAAATTAAATACAGGATAACTAATATTAATAATACCTATAAATTACAAACTTCCGATTTATTATAATAAAACCATGTCTAGATATTTAAGATCTGATGCACCTCTATTTTCTCCTGAAGATTATTCTTATATCTTACAGTGTCGTGATAAAAAACCAAGATATAAAACTATAAATGAATTGATGGCTAAGTATAAAACATCATCGAAACGTATTTATCAAATATGAAGAGGACAGGAACGTTCCATTGACCCCATGCTTAATACGCAAAGTATAAATCAGAATATACTAATATCAAAACAAGATAAATCTTTAGACTTAGCTTTTCAGACAAATATAACTGAAATTTCACCAGTAGAAAAAAAGAATCTGATTGCTGAAAACCTTATTGATTTATGTACTGAACCACTAATAGATAATGCAACACTCAATAAGAAATTATCTGATATGATAAGTTTTTATTGCACTGCTTGTGGTCATACTAATTGAATGTTGATTGAAGATATTAATTAAATACTAATAAAAAAAGAATAAATCGAATTAAGATTAGATATTAATCGATATTTATAAATCGAATATTTACCGAAATAGAATTAGTTATTAACCGAATAAAGATTAAATATTAACCGATATATCTAAATTATACTTGCACGCAAAATCATTTTGGGGCCCCGAAATTGGTATTTTGGGGAAAAAAGTCGAAATAGTTTTTCATAGAAGACGAAATTATTTTACTTAAAATCTGAAATTTTTTGACCACCCAGATTTATTCTTTGATTGAAAATACACATAACTGGATACTTTTTTTACTTCCATATATAGAATAGATTCTGCATAAATCTCAAAAAGTCGAAATACCTCAAAAATCCAAAATCAATTTTGGGAACATGTATAATCTAAATCGAATATTTACCGAAATAGAATTAGATATTAACCGAATGATATAGATATATCAAAACAAAATTGGATATTTATCGAACAGTCTAGATATGTATCGAAACTAGATTGAAAAACTTTCGAATTTATATCAAATATTTTTTTTTATTTTTTATAAATAGATTATGACTCAAAACTCTGAAAAAATAATTCGATATCTGCGATCTGATGCAACTCCTTTATCAGATAATAATATACAAGATATCATTAATGCCAGAAATTCGATGAAACGTGCATCAGAAGCTATGGCTATCAAATATAAAATATCANCGAAATTGGTATTTTGGGGAAAAAAGTCGAAATAGTTTTTCATAGAAGACGAAATTATTTTACTTAAAATCTGAAATTTTTTGACCACCCAGATTTATTCTTTGATTGAAAATACACATAACTGGATACTTTTTTTACTTCCATATATAGAATAGATTCTGCATAAATCTCAAAAAGTCGAAATACCTCAAAAATCCAAAATCAATTTTGGGAACATGTATAATCTAAATCGAATATTTACCGAAATAGAATTAGATATTAACCGAATGATATAGATATATCAAAACAAAATTGGATATTTATCGAACAGTCTAGATATGTATCGAAACTAGATTGAAAAACTTTCGAATTTATATCAAATATTTTTTTTTATTTTTTATAAATAGATTATGACTCAAAACTCTGAAAAAATAATTCGATATCTGCGATCTGATGCAACTCCTTTATCAGATAATAATATACAAGATATCATTAATGCCAGAAATTCGATGAAACGTGCATCAGAAGCTATGACTATCAAATATAAAATATCAACAAGGCGTGTATATCAAATATGAAGGGAAAATCATCCGCCAATAGATCCTAGAGAAGTAGTATCACAATTAATTAATATAGGGTCGATATCATCAAAAAAGGCTAGTCAAAAAAATAAGGTTAATAATGAAACAATAGAGCTAACAAAAACAAAGATTCAAAGCTCTACTTCCATAGATAATACATCGAAAAGAAAGACGGATCTTGAAAAATTAATGAAAGATACTGATAGATTGGCACCTATAAATTCATCTTTGTCTCAGTAAATTGAGAACATCTTTCCATAAGAACTTTATCTGCGTTTAAAGCCATATCAAGCCACTCTTCAGTTTTTATGAGTCGTTTTTCAAGTTCATCATATTTTTCACAATTTACGCATTTTTTTTTATTGCGGGGGAGACCGTATTGTGGGACAATGGCACTTGTGTGCCTAGGCGATTCTCCAAATCATGGCTCTTCGAGTCTACCTCTGAGGCCTGTAATTTTTCTGTATTAAATGCATTGTGTGATTCTGTATTAAATGCATTATGTGATTCTTTGCGAGTAGAAAGAGAAATTGTAATAGTCTTTCCATTGCATGTTGTTATAAATTCCCCTTTTACTATAGGATCTCATCCGATATGATGTTGCCATTTTGTACCAAGTATCATTATAAATATATCATTCCCATTTCGATCTTTTTTTGTAGGGATTACAGATATTTCTTTTTCAAAAACTGTTATAGAATCTTCTCCACTACCAATAGTTATAGGAACGTTATACGAAGTACCAATAGATTGGGAATCTCCAACTGCGTCAATAAGTTTGTGAACATTTTTCTTATCTATTTTTATCCCTAAATATTTAGGAATGTTATCTGTATACAATGAATCATCTGCACTGGTATCTAGAATTGCGTGAGGCATTATTAAGTCATCTATTCTACAAGAAATCGTTGCCACATCATTAGGTTCTTTTATATCAAGAAAATCAATCTTAAAAGGGTTAGGCCAATTTTGTCTTATTTGTGCCCCTTAATATACTTTAATGATGTGATTTAATGAGTAAAGCTCTGTGTTTTCAACACATGTAATGGAATTGTCAAGTTTTTCAGGTGAAGATATAAGCTTATAATCGCGATTCGTTTCTTTGTGACTCGAAGGGTTTGGAGATTGGTCCTTAATAATTTCAATAAGTGATTGGAAAATAGTTAGATATTTTTTCGCAATAATCTCCCATACCTTATTTCGTTCCTTGACTGTATACTTTTCATAATAATATGAATCGAATTGGTCCTTTATCTTTATAAATAGATTATTAAGAAATACACGAGCTTCAATAAGAATCTCCTTAGGACAATGGGGTACTAATTCGGATATCATATATTTAAGAGATTCAAGAAATACTTTCTGTTCCAAAGTAATGATCGATTTTTTCTTAGTAGAAGGCTTTTTCTTTATAGGAATCTGACTTTTTTTTTTATGTTAAAACAATTTTGTGATTCATTATCAGAGATACTTTCTTCTTCCTCCTTCTTTTCGTCTTCGGTGTTGTCATCTTCCAATATCATCACCTCCTCATCATCTGAATTTTCTGGTTTGCTCTGATAAATATAANTCTAGAATTGCGTGAGGCATTATTAAGTCATCTATTCTACAAGAAATCGTTGCCACATCATTAGGTTCTTTTATATCAAGAAAATCAATCTTAAAAGGGTTAGGCCAATTTTGTCTTATTTGTGCCCCTTAATATACTTTAATGATGTGATTTAATGAGTAAAGCTCTGTGTTTTCAACACATGTAATGGAATTGTCAAGTTTTTCAGGTGAAGATATAAGCTTATAATCGCGATTCGTTTCTTTGTGACTCGAAGGGTTTGGAGATTGGTCCTTAATAATTTCAATAAGTGATTGGAAAATAGTTAGATATTTTTTCGCAATAATCTCCCATACCTTATTTCGTTCCTTGACTGTATACTTTTCATAATAATATGAATCGAATTGGTCCTTTATCTTTATAAATAGATTATTAAGAAATACACGAGCTTCAATAAGAATCTCCTTAGGACAATGGGGTACTAATTCGGATATCATATATTTAAGAGATTCAAGAAATACTTTCTGTTCCAAAGTAATGATCGATTTTTTCTTAGTAGAAGGCTTTTTCTTTATAGGAATCTGACTTTTTTTTTTATGTTAAAACAATTTTGTGATTCATTATCAGAGATACTTTCTTCTTCCTCCTTCTTTTCGTCTTCGGTGTTGTCATCTTCCAATATCATCACCTCCTCATCATCTGAATTTTCTGGTTTGCTCTGATAAATATAATTAACCTTCTTAAGTTTCGTACCTCCAGGACACATATTTTTTCTATGTCCAATTTTTCCGCAATTTGAGCATTTGTATGTAACTTTAGTAACTTTAGTAGACTTCTTTGCAGGCTTCTTTGCCGGCTTCTTTGTAACATATACTTTTTTAACACCCGAAGTACTAGCTCTGGTAATCACTCTGGTATTATCCTCTCTAACTTGACCAAAAGGCTCTCTTCTAAGATGATAATTTTCGTGACCTAATCTGTTATATAATTCATTATCGACAAATTTTATTAAAGCATCAGGATTTCGTGATCCATAATCTGAGTAACCTAATCTTTCGGTAACAGTATCCAAATAATCTAATGCCTTTTTTTCCAGAGGTTGTGGTTGAGATTGAGGTTGGGAGTGTTGGTAATATTGAATTTGAGGGGGTGAAGTGGGTATATCAATATGTGTTTGCAAAACAATATTAGGTGATTAAATATTACTCCTACTCCCATTTGATTCTAACCAACAATTTCTAAGATTTGTAAAGAAAGCGTCTTTAGTTGCAGGAGCTGTCATTCTAACTCGGAGTTTTAAATTTTCTGGTAAGTGGTTATAGAGTATAGGTAAACAATCGGCATCTGCAATAGAATGTGTAAATGTATGAATTCTTTGCTTATAGCTATTTGGTGTATCAAGTGGAGAAAATTTTTCATTTATAAGCGCTTTCATAGATGCTTGGCTAGTTCCTATCATTATTTCTCGATATTTATCCTCTAACCAATCAAGAAAAAGTATTGGTGTATTTACTTGATTACCTGCTCTATTTTGAAATGGATCAGGTGGTATGAATCTTTCAGCTAATCTAGATGATAATATTCGTGTTTTTACTGCATCATTAAACCCCGCAACAGCTAATGTATTACCATTGAAATATTTACATAAATTTGTTATAATATTCTATTGGAGGTTCCTGCCCAATATACATTGAAATTTGAGTAATCATTGGGGTTAATGATGATGTAACGTCTGTTAAGGCAGCCATATTGTGTGGATTTACTAATAGATTATTCTGTAATGCAAAAATTTGTTGACGTAAATTAATAATTGTTTGCCGGGTGTCATGAGTTTTATTTTTCCATTTTTATACCTCACTATAAGTTGATCTCGCCAATACTCTAATATTGTTCCATGATTATGACTATACTTGCACGCAAAATCATTTTGGAGTCCCGAAATTGGTATTTTGGGGAAAAAAGTCGATATAGTTTTTCATAGAAGACGAAATTATTTTACTTAAAACCCAAAATTTTTTGACCACCCAGATTTATTCTTTGATTGAAGATACACATAACTAGGTACTTTTTTTATTTTCATATATAGAATAGATTTTGCATAAATCTCAAAAAGTCGAAATACCTCAAAAATCCAAAATCAATTTTGGAAACATGTATAATTATGACATTGTTGCAACTAAAGCTCCTCATGAGTCAAGCCGAGCCGAGCCTCATAAAGCTCAAGCCAAGTCAAGCCTAAAAACTTAGGCTTGACTCGAGTCTAAGTTTTATAAGTTAAGCTCGAGCCAAGTCAAGTCTTGTTTATATAGGCTCGGCTTGACTCACGAGCCTAAGTAGGCTTGTGAGCTTTATAGTAGGCTCTCGAGCCTTATAGTAGGCTCTCAAGCCTTAGGTAGGATCGCGAGTCTTGAAGTAGGCTCGTGAATCTTGAAGTAAGCTCGCGAGTCTTAAAGTAGGCTCGCGAGTCTTGAAGTAGGCTCACGAGTCTTAAAGTAGGCTCGTAAATCTTAAAGTAGGCTCGCGAATCTTGAAGTAGACTTGCGAGTCTTGAAGTAGGCTCGTGAGTCTTGAAGTAGGCTCGCGAATCTTGAAGTAAGCTTGCGAATCTTGAAGTAGGCTTGCAAGCCTTGAAGTAAACTCGCAAACCTTGAAGTAAAATCGCAAGCCTTGAAGTAAGATCGCAAGCCTTGAAGTAAGATCGCAAGCCTTGAAGTAAGCTTGCAAGCCTTGAAGTAAGCTCGTGAGCCTTGAAGTAGGCTCACAAGCTTTATAGTAGACTCACAAGCTCATAAATTTAACAGTTTACAATTAATTTTATTTTGTAAATTGCTTCATGAATATTAGCTGAAATTACATGAAATTTTAATACTTTATGCACATTTATATGTAGAATACTTTTACTTAAACACCTAGTCAAAGTTTAAAAGGTAGTTTTCAAGATATAGAAAATTTAAGTTTTTTTTAATAATACGAATAACTTCATAAATATTTATTGTAATTACATGAAAATTTAATTATAGCTGTAACTTTACATGCAGAACACTTTTACTTAAAGACCCAACTAAGATTTAGAAGGTGGTTCTCAAAATCGAAAGAGTTAAAGTTTTTATAATAATTTTTAAAAATTTAAATTAATTTATTTATTATTCTTTTAATTTGAATAAAAATACATGAAATTTGTAAATAAATAAATCAAATTTTTAACTTTAAGAATAATTAATATTATTTTTTACATTATAATAGCAAATAAATCTTTTATGTATAATTGATATCAAATTATTTATAAATATTTGATTATATAAATATTAAGTATAAATAAATAAAAAAAATGACTAATTTAATATATTTAAATATTGCTTTTTATTTATTTTTATTATATAATATTGTTTTTTACATTTTAATTTATATTAATAAATAAAAGATAATTATTAAAATTTAAAAAAAATTCAATTTTCTAAATTTTCTATATCTTCTAAATTTTCTATAAAAATTTATCCCATGCCAGTTTTTAACCAGCCTTTAAGACACATTTCTTCATGTATAGTTTCTCCTTTCAAGCTACATCTCCTTTGGGCAACCAAATCTGTTCCTCCAGAAAAAACTCTTTCAATTGGAGCACTAGTTGCAGGAATAGCTAAATAGTCTCTAGCCATTTTACTAAGATAAGGAAATTGAATTTCACGACTCTAAAATAGATATTATAAAGTTAAATTAGTGTAAAATAATATATAATATGTATTAATTAATTATTAATTTAACAAATATACCTTCCACCATATTAATATATCAATTTTTTTAGTTGCAATTGTTTCTCCTAAATATATTTTTAATTCATCATTTGATTCTATTTTTTGTTTTTTAAAAACATGATCCAGAAGATCATCTGGTTCATCAGACTCTTCTATAACTGGATCTTTGTTTTTATAATACCTATTTCAAGTATCAGTTATTGTTTCTTTTGCAGTATCAATATAAATTTGCTCCCAATTATTGTCTGTATAATATTGTAATTTAAGTCTAGGATCTAATACTTTAATATAATAATAAAGGTATTAATATAATAAAAGATATTAATACAATAATAAATAAATATTAATATATGTATAAAACTAAACTTACTAGTTGCAATAATATATACATCACCATCAGTTGTAGAATAATATGATTTAATTTTTTTTTCTGCTAATTTACATACTTTTTTTATTGTATCATTTTCATTATTTCCAAATTCATTTTCTAATTTATCTAATAAATAGTTGTATACAGGTACAGAAAAAGATAATGTGGAATATTTTTGTCCAGTTATATAATCACTTGCTTTTTTAAAATGCTATTTGAAAAATAAATTAATATTTTTATTTAAATTTTTAATAAATTACATAAATACATAAGTTATATAAATTATATAAATTACATACCATCAATATTTTAGATATTTCTTCAACATGTTTCCATTCATCATCAGAAAGCATATATTTCCTGAGATCTCTGTCAGAGGAAGATATATTGTGAAGTGCCTATATGATTTAAAAAATCCAAAATTATAATTATATTTGTTAATCATTATAATTAAAACTTTGAAACACATACTTGTTGGAGCTTGAGAGCCCTTTCAATCATTAATTCTGTTGAATTCCACCTAGTTTTAATGTCTGGAATTAGTTACAAAAAAGGGAGATTTGTTACTGAACATTGCTTCTGAAACTTCTCTCTTCTTAAGGGGGAAGATCTGACTTTTATAACAAGTTTTCTTAGCTAAAATTTGACAAAACATAAAAATTAATTATAAATAATATTAATGTTGAATATAAATCAAATTTTAGAATAATTATTTTAAATTACCTTGTAAATAGTATTTTTTAGTTTTTCATCATTATCTTCATCTTCATCAATAATATTTTCATCAACATCAAGCCCAGATGCATTTAATCCTTCTAATGCACTTTTAGCTGCAAGATTAATAATGTAAGCCAAGCATCTTACATGTTGGTTCTGAGGTTCAAAAGAAATACCAGTTTCACTTAAATAATAAGAAACATTAGATAACATAGAATCCATATTTGTAGCATTGTCACAGGTTATTCCTAAAATCTAAAATTAAATAATAAATTATTATTTTATATAAAATAAATCAAGAAAAAAATAAATTAAAAAAAATACTTTTGATTGAATGTTAAAATCACTTAAGATTTTTAAAAATTTTTTGGCCAGATTATCACCAGAATGAGATTCTGGTAACAAGGAAAAGTCTAATGTGAAACTACATAGTTCCCATTTATTACTAATCCAATGTACTGTTATTCCAATAAAAGGAAGAATATTTTTTGATGTCCATGCATCAATGATAAATAACAATTTACCAGGAAGTTCCTATTTTTTATAGAATCAAATATACGTGTTGCCCAAATCCCAAATAATTTGGGATTTGGGACGCCAAAATGCACAAATTACTAGTATTTGGGATTTGGGATTTGGAATTTCGGCAAAAAATACTAATTGTAATTTGGGATTTGGGATTTTGGCATTTGGGATTTCGGCATTTGGATTTTGAATTTGGACGGCAGGTATAGAATCAAATATAAATATTAAAAAATAGTATTATATAAATTAAAATTTATTAAAATTACTTACTTGTAATTGTTTTTTCACATTTTTTTTGGTTTGATTGAAATTGTAAGTTAGGTCTCTGCGTACTGTGTTAGAAGAAGTGATTTTTACACTTGGATATAATAATTTTAATAATTTTATAAATTCACATTCCTCCACTACAGTAAATTAATAGTCATTTATCACAATCCATTCAATTAAAACCTTTTTGAGTAAACTATAAAAAACAATATTTTAATTATTGAATTTTGTTTAACAATTCAACATTTAATATAAAATAAACATACAGTTTCTTTTGTTGTATCTTTAAAATATTTATTCAAAGGCCCAACTTCAGTTTCTGAATCTTTAAGTATTTTTGAATGGAATCTTTCCATATGGCGAGTAAGAGTTGTTGTTGTTTGATCAGCCAAAGTGGAACTATAATTGTTTAAAAAAGTTAATCTTATTTCTACTATTTTACTATATTATTTTTAAGTAATAATACAGCAAATCCTTACCTGCAATATTTACAATGCCACCTTTCTTTATCTTCATGAGTTTTAAGAGTAAAATGTTTATAAATTGAGGCAGTTCTTTTTTTGCAGATGTAGAAGAAGAAGCAGTTGCATTTTCTTCTTGGTGGATATTAGAGATTTCAACATCAGGGATTTCAACATTAGGGATTTCAACATAAGGAATTTCAGTATCAGAGATATTTTCATTAGATAAAGTAGACATTTTTTATTTTCGTCTATATCAATAAAACGGTTTTGCGCCACCCGATTTCACTAAAAAATTAAAAATAATTATCTATCAGAATCTATTAATTTATTTTTAAAAAAAAAAGAGCGACTGTCACTCTTTTAATTCCGGGGGCTTTAATAAAAGTCCCCATGATTTTTTTTTTTAATTTAAAATTTCATGACTTTATTTAAAAGCTATGAAATTTTAATATTTTTTTTTTAAAAAAATTTTTTTTAGCGATTCGTTGCTATTTAAAGCGACGGATCGCTTTTTTTAAAAAATAATAAAATAATTTTTATCCGTTACTATTTAAATAGCAACGGATAAATTATTTATAAATATTAAAAAAAAAATTTCGTAGCTTTTAAATAAAACCACGAAATTTTAATATTTTTAGCGATCTGTTACTTTAAATAGCAACAGATCGCTTTTTTTTTAAAAAAAAATTTTTTTTAGTGATCCGTTGCTATTTAAAGTGACGGATCGCTTTTTTTTTTTAAAAAAAAAAAAAATTTCGTAACTTTTAAATAAACTACGAAATTTTAATATATTTTTTTTTAGCGATCTGTCACTATTTAAAGTAACAGATCGCAAATAATAAAATAATTTTTATCTGTTACTACATCAGGAAATTTTTTATGTCGGAGGTTATTGTAATAATTTCGTTTTCAAAGGTTATTGAAGATTATCAGACCAATAACCTTCGCAAATATTACGTTTATTATAATAAAGTGAAGGTTATTGAAGGTTATCAATATCAATAACCTCCGGAGTATTACGTTTTATTAATAAAAATGAAGGTTTTCGGTACCAATAACCTTCGTAAATATTACGTTTATGTTGGAGGTATTCGAAGGTTATCGGAGTGAAAGACTTCGAAGGCTTACGTTTAAAAAAATTTACTGATGTATTTAAATAGCAACGGATAAATTATTTATAAATATTAAAAAAAAAATTTCATGGCTTTTAAATAAAGCTACGAAATTTTAATATTTTTAGCGATCCGTTACTTTAAATAGTAACAGATCGCTTTTTTTTTTAAAAAAAAATTTTTTTAGTGATCTATTGCTATTTAAAGTGACAGATCACTTTTTTTTTAGCGATCCGTTACTATTTAAAGTAACGGATCGTTCAAAATAATAAAATAATTTTTATTCGTTACTATTTAAATAGCAACAGATAAATTATAAATATTAAAAAAAAAATTTTGTAGCTTTTAAATAAAGCACGAAATTTTAATATTTTTAGTGATCCGTTACTTTAAATAGCAATGGATTGCTTTTTTTTTTAAAAAAAAAATTTTTTTAGCGATCCGTTGCTATTTAAAGTGACAAATTGCTTTTTTTTTTAAAAAAAAAAGCGATCTGTTGCTATTTAAAGTAACAGATCGCAAATAATAAAATAATTTTTATCTGTTACTATTTAAATAGTAACAGATAAAAATTATTTTATTATTTGCGATCTGTTACTTTAAATAGCAACAGATCGCTTTTTTTTTTAAAAAAAAAAAAATTTTATGACTTTTAAATAAAGTCACAAAATTTTAATATATTTTTTTTGGCGATCCGTCACTATTTAAAGTAACAAATTGCTCAAAATAATAAAATAATTTTTATCTGTTACTATTTAAATAGCAACAGATAAATTATAAATATTAAAAAAAAAATTTTGTGACTTTTAAATAAAGCCACGAAATTTTAATATTTTTAGCGATCCGTTACTTTAAATAACAACGGATCGCTTTTTTTTTAAAAAAAAAAATCTGTTACTATTTTAAATGGCAACGGATAAATTATGTATATTTTTTTTTAACGATCTGTCATTTTAAATAGTGACAGATCGCTTTTTTTTTAAAAAAAAGAAAAATTTTGTGACTTTTAAATAAAGCCACGAAATTTTAATATATTTTTTTTAGCGATCTGTCACTATTTAAAGCAACAGATCACTAAAAATAAAAAAATTTTATCCGTTACTATTTAAATAGCAACGGATAAAATTTTTTTTAATAATTTTTTTACCGATCCGTCACTATTTAAAGTGACGGATCGGTAAAAATATATATAATTTATCCGTTACTATTTAAACAGCAACAGATAAATTTTTTTTTTAAATAATTTTTATCCATTGCCATTTAAATAGCAACGCATATAAATTATATATTTTATTGATCCGTCGTTTTAAATAGTGACGGATCGTTTTTTTTTAAAATAATTTTTATTCGTTGCTATTTAAATAGCAATGGATAAATTTTTTATATTTTTTTTAGCGATCCGTCATTTTAAATAGCAACAGATCACTTTTTTTTTAAAAAAGAAAATTTCGTGGCTTTTAAATAAAGCCACAAAATTTAATTTTTTTTAAAATAATTTTTATCCATTGTTAATTAAATAGCAATAGATAAAAATAAATAAAAAAAATTATGTGACTTTATTTAAAAGCCACGAAATTTTAAATATATTCTAAGGCTTGCAAGCCCAGCATAAAGCTTGAGAGCCTAGCATAAGGATCGCGAGTCTAACATTAGGCTCGTGAGCCTAGCATAAGGATTGTAAGCCTAGCATAAGGCTCGTGAACCTAGTATAAGGCTCGCGAGCCTAGCATAAGGCTCGTGAGCCTAGAATAAACTCGCGAGCCCAGAATAAAGCTCGCGAGTAGCTCGAGTCTTACGAACCAAGCCTTAGTTAGGCTTGGCTTGCGAGCCTGAGGCTCGCAAGCCTGTAAGTCTATAATACCAGGCTTGGCTCGCCTCGGCTCGCGAGTCTTAAAACTTATGAGGAGTTTTAGGCAAGTAGAAATGGATCCCGAAAGTCGAGAAAAGACAGCATTTGTAACAAGATATGGAATATATGAATTCAATATTATGCCCTTTGGATTGACAAACGCACTAGCAACCTTTCAAAGACTTATGAACGAAGTATTAATAGGAATGATTAGAAACGGAGTAGTAGTGTACCTGAATGATATAAATATTTATTCGAAGAACTTTGAGGAACATATGACTAGAATACGGCAAGTATTCGACAGATTAAAAATCGCAGGATTAAGATTAAAACCAAGTAAATGTCACTTCCTAAAGAAAGAATTAGCATTCTTAGGACATGTAATAAATAAAGACGGAACGTCTACTGACCTTGCAAAAATCGAAAAAGTAAAGAATTACCCAGTATCCAAAACAGTAACACAGGTTAGAAGTTTTCTAGGACTAGCAAGTTATTATAGAAAATTTATTAAAGGATTTTCAGAAATCGCAAAACCTCTAAATGAATTATTAAAAGGACAAACCCAAAAAGGGAATAAAATAAATTGGGCCGAAACACAACAAGAAGTATTCGATACCTTAAAAGAAAAATTGATCTCATCACCAGTATTACAATACCCAGATTTCGAAAAACCCTTTATTCTAATGACTGATGGATCAGCAAAAGGATTAGGAGCAGTCCTAACTCGATTAGACGAAGATAAAAAGGAATGAGTGATATGCTATGCGAGTAAAAGCCTAACCGGAGCTCAAAAGAATTATTCAGCTACCGAACTAGAAATGTTAGCAGTAGTATGGGCAGTAGAACACTTCAGACCATATTTAGAATATAGACATTTTACATTATTGACAGATCACTTAGCCCTAAGCTATATAAAAAATAATACATTAAAAGAATTAGTAGGAAGACAAGCTCGATGGATTCTTAGATTACAACCATACAGCTTCGACATTAAATACAGGTCTGGAAAAGAAAACGCTGTTACCGGATAGAATTACCATAACAGAAATTATTAAATCGTATAACTATTATATTATTTAACCCTGTATTTTATTAGAATAATTATTTAACAAATGAAAGTATAAATATTAACATAGTAATTTATTTAATAACGATTAATAATATTTATTAACATATAAATAGTAAGCCAAATAGTTGAGTTACACAAATATAAGTAACACAAGTCACATGTTCACGTGATATAGTCACACAAATATTATATAACTATTATTAATTATCATTAATTAGTATTACTTAGTATTCATTATTATTACATAGTATTTATTAGTATTAATTATTAGTATAACATATACACACCCCTCATGTAAATCACCGGAAATTTGTCACTTGACAAATGTAACCAAAACTTTAAACGTGATTTTGACCACATGTTTATAAATAAACATGCAATGCTGACTAATTAAAATTTATGCGCCATCTTTCATATAATTTAAATGACGAGAAAAGAACTTACCATAGCTCAACGTGAAAGAATTGTTGGAGCTTATATTAATGGCAGTAATTTTACAAATATTTCGCATCAACTTAATATTGCAATATCTACAGTCCATGATACTATAAAAAGATATAATGAAACAGGTTCTCCACATCCCCAGAAACGTCCTGGCAGGCCAAAAAAATTTACTGAACGCAATGCAAGAGTTTTACAACGTATTATTCATGAAGACCGGTTTGCTCCTTTGGGCAATATAACAAACCAACTTAATATTAGACTTAATACCCAATTAAATGCAGCAACTGTACGTAAATATTTGCACAATACTGGAATTAACAGTTGTGTTGCACGTTGCAAACCTTTATTAACTGAAGTACAACGAAAAAAAAGATTACAATGGTGCCGAGAACACCAAAATTGGAACGAAGAATGGAAAAATATTGTATGGTCAGATGAATCCAGATTTGCACTTTTTGAGTCAGATGGACATGTGAAAGTGTGGAGAAAGGCTGGAGAAGCTTATAATAAAGATTGTATTAAACCTACTGTAAAGTTTGGTGGAGGTTCTGTAATGTTTTGGGGTTGTTTCGATTGGAATGGAGTTGGGCCTTTAGTATTGGTTGATATAAACATGGATTCTGATGTTTATATCAATACTCTTGCTAATAATTTAATTCCATGGGTTCAAGATCGTCCTAATGCTACGTTGCAACAAGATGGGGCTCCTTGTCATACATCATTTTATACCCGTTGGTGGATGTCAACGCATAACATTAAAATTTTAGAGTGGGTCTCGCAAAGTCCTGATCTCAACCCGATCGAGCATCTGTGGGATCATTTGGACTGCAAAATAAGGAAAAGGAAACCTTTACCCACTTCCAAAGAAGATTTAATAAGAGCAGCACAAGAGGAATGGCAAAATATTAATATTGAAATTTTGCATAATTTAATTTCAAGTTTACCTAATCGTATAAAGGCCATTATTAAGGCCAAGGGTGGGCATACTAAATACTGATTTTTATTATATAAAAATTATATAAATAAAAAATATATAACCGAAAGTTTATTTGGCATAAAAAATTTTATAAATTAATACACTTGATTTTTTTTAAAATGAATTTTTGAAACGTGAAAAATTTTCGTCGCTCATTATCATGTGACAAATTTCCGGTGATTTACATGAGGGGTGTGTATATGTTNTAGTATTGGTTGATATAAACATGGATTCTGATGTTTATATCAATACTCTTGCTAATAATTTTATTCCATGGGTTCAAGATCGTCCTAATGCTACGTTGCAACAAGATGGGGCTCCTTGTCATACATCATTTTATACCCGTTGGTGGATGTCAACGCATAACATTAAAATTTTAGAGTGGGTCTCGCAAAGTCCTGATCTCAACCCGATCGAGCATCTGTGGGATCATTTGGACTGCAAAATAAGGAAAAGGAAACCTTTACCCACTTCCAAAGAAGATTTAATAAGAGCAGCACAAGAGGAATGGCAAAATATTAATATTGAAATTTTGCATAATTTAATTTCAAGTTTACCTAATCGTATAAAGGCCATTATTAAGGCCAAGGGTGGGCATACTAAATACTGATTTTTATTATATAAAAATTATATAAATAAAAAATATATAACCGAAAGTTTATTTGGCATAAAAAATTTTATAAATTAATACACTTGATTTTTTTTAAAATGAATTTTTGAAACGTGAAAAATTTTCGTCGCTCATTATCATGTGACAAATTTCCGGTGATTTACATGAGGGGTGTGTATTCTATATTTAGTAAATTATATGATAAATATATTAACCAATAGTATTAATGCACAGTAATAGCACAGTAATCCAAAAAGTTATAAAAAGAGGATCTATTCTACTTAGTTTTTACAGCTTTTGAAGCTCAAGGAAGTTGAAAGTTAATATTATAATTATAAAAATATAATTGTATTATTAGGAAGTAATTATTAAATAAAATATTAATAAATATTAAATAAAATAATTAAAGAGATTTATTATCGTATTTATTTGATATAATGTTTATTAAAATTGTTTAATAAAGGAAGTGCTAATAAATTAAAGATGATATCTTTAATAAAAGATGGAAGTATCTAAAGTATGAATTATAAGAAAGTCATCTATAAAGGAAGTTCATAATAAAGGAAGTTCTAAGATAAATAATAAAAGGATTTATTATTAAAGGAAGTTATTAATATATGAAATTATTAATAAAAGTAAAGATTAATAATGAGTTATTAACAGAAGTAACGAAGTTATAATGACTTGAAAGAATAATTAGTTTGTTAGTTCTAACTAAAAACTAACTGGTGCCTTCTAAAAGTAAAGTAATAACCAAACTGAAAGTCTTGTACCTAACGGGAAGGACTATAAACTCCTTAAAAGAACCGTAAGTGAGATGTAGGAAAGTACACCCGCGACAACGCCAATGCAGATGCATTATCAAGGTTATAAAACCCTTAAATAAGACCAATATTCCAGGAAAATGGAATAAAAATGGACGAAAATTTATACCAAGAAATATTAAAATATCTTGAAAAGAATGAAATATCCAAAGAGAAATCTCCAGAAGAAATTTGAAAATTATTAACAAAAACTAGATACTTTAAAATAATCAATGGACAATTATTCAAAATACACAAGCAAGAAAAAGAGAAACTTTTGAAAGTAATTCAAAGATACGAACTAGAACAGTTATTATATCTTATGCATAATCACCCAACCTCACGACACATGGGAATAGATGCGACCTAGAAAAGAATAAAAGACAGATATTATTGGAACCAGATGTACAACGATATAAAGAAATATGTACAAAGTTGTGATTCTTGTCAAAGATTTGGAAAATCACAGAGGAATGAACCTCTACACTCAATAAAGGTGAAAAACTCTTTGAAAGAATAGGAATAGATATAGTAGGACCATTACCTAAGACATTAAAAGGAAATAAATATATAGTAGTAACATTGGACTATTTAATAAAATGGTCAGAAGCCAAAGCATTAACAAATGCAACCGCAGAAAGCGTAGCAAACTTTATTTTTGAAGATATAATTTGTAGATATGGAACTTCTCAAATATTATTAACCAATCAAAGAACACATTTCAAGAATAGACTGGTAGAAAAATTATGTAACAAATTCAAAATGAAACATAGACTATCATCGCTTTATCATCCACAGACCAATGAACTAGTAGAAAGATTTAATAGAACCCTTACAAACGCATTAGGAAAGATGCAAAACACTATGAATTGGGACGATTACATATCACCAATACTATTCGCATATTGTATGACAGAACATAGTACAACTAAATACACCCCATTCTTTTTAAATCATGGTAGAGAAGCCATACTACCAATAGAAACTAGAATACGAGAAAATATTGAAAATTACGACTTAGAAGAAACTATATTAGCATAAGCACACAAGCTAACAGAACTGTTATCTCAACATCATGAAAAAGCTAAGGAAACCATTAACCATTCGCAAAAGAAGTCGCAAGAAAGACACACGAATAAACTGAAGAAAGAAATTCAATACGAAAAAGGAGACTTAGTATTGTTATACAACTCAAGGTTAGACAAACAATGGAGTGGAAAGCTCGATACCAGATGGAAAGGACCATTTATAGTTCACAAGAGACTTAGTAAAGAAAGTTACGTACTAAATAACAAATTCGGACAACCATTAAAAGAAATTATACACTCGGATAGATTAAAGAAGTACGAAGACCGAACAGATTGGATACCTCAAGTCGTAATATAGCGTAAAAGGACTTAACGCTTAAAAGGGAGGGTACTGTTACATAGTGAAATACCGTGTTAACCGCAGCCAACAAATATTATAAATAAATAAGAATGATAATAATAAATATCAATATTTAGCACGAACACCATATTAATATTAGATTCTTATATGTATATCAATTTATAAATAGTTTTAATCACATGAATTTGTGGCGCAATAAAGTTACACGATAACAATAATGGTTACACAAAGGCGCAGTAATAGTAAGTAACATAGTGGCACAGTAAAATAGTAGATCATATTACTAAAATAGGAAGAATAGTGCAACCTTATAAATACGAGCCCTCTGCATTTTTAAGAGACAAGATATCTTTGAATTCCAATTCCCTTCCTAACTTATAAAAAGGATGGAAATATCCAATTCTTAAGAGAGAACCTCGAAAGGTAGTAAGCCTATTATATTAAAGAGAATACTTTAATTTTATTTTTGACCCTAAATTTTTGAACGATGAAAGTATAATCATTGAAAAATAATAGTAAATTATTTTATTTATATTTTAATTATTAATAAACTAACAAATATAATTAATAGAGGAATATTAAATGTTATAGGATTAAATACTTGATTGTATAATTGTATAATGTTAATATTCTTAAGTTAATGAAATTAAATATAAACTTTTGTAAAAGAATAAATAAAGTCATGATTTATGTTGAAAGAACATATTATTTTTGAGCGTTTGAGTAAACGCATAACATCTTTGAGCGTTTGAGTAAACGCATAACATCTTTGAGCGTTTGAGTAAACGCATAATGTTTTTGAGCGTTTGAGTAAATGCAAATTATCTTTGAGCGTTTGATGAGTAAACGCAAATTATCTTTGAGCGTTTGATGAGTAAATGCAAATTATCTTTAAGCGTTTGATGAGTAAACGCATATTTGTTTTTAAGAGTATAGCTTTTTGCGTTTGAGTTAATACGCAGTAATGTTTTTATAGAGAGAATACTTTTTGCGTTTGAGTTAATACGTAGTAATGTTTTAAGGAGAGAATACTTTTTGCGTTTGAGTTAATACGCAGACATATTATATTTGAATGCATAGACAGTTACACCTCTTGTTAATTATAACAATGTTAAAGGGCGTCGCCGCAACGAAAAGACTGATTATATCTATAAACTGACTGGTGCCTTCTATAAGCAAAATAGAAACCAAACTGTCGTGTGTCTTTGGACATAGCACGTTAAACTCCTAAAAGAACCGTAAAATGTATCAGGTTGATCGTGATCGAACTGTAGCGATTAACCCCGATAACAACGTTATATCAGATTTTTTTTGAATTTCGTTATAAGATTAACGAATTTTTTTATAACAAAGGCCTGATTAGCTCAGCTACTAAATTCGTTGTAGAGTGAGTTGACTGTATTTTAAGTATATTTTAATTTATTTTAATAATATTTCAATGATATTTTAATTATATTTTAAATATTTTTTAAGCATACGTATTTTTTATAGGGAAGTTAATGAGATATTTCTAAAAGTAAACAGAATATGAAATATATTTATTTACTTGTTAAAATTATAAATATAAAGTCAATATCTACACTACCTGATTTACAAGCTCTTACTGATGTTATGATAATGCTTTGTATCTGTCCTACTAAACTTATATCTTTATATATTACAGATAATTGGATAACAGGCTATGCAAAAAATCAGGAACAAGAAGACATTCCGAGAAATTTTAAATCAATGGAAAAGGATCCAGAACGAGCTAAAGAACTGCTTATTTGGATACAAAATACTATATCTTCCGGGCAAATAGGTGACCCTGGAAAAGCAGGAGTTAAGTGGCTTAATGTGTTTTTAAAAAATTATAATTTAATTCTGTAAAATAGGTACGATTTATGGTACTGTACATCAGGAAATTTTAATAGACGAAAATTTGCGCAAATTTTCACTTCGAAAATTTCCACAAATTTTCGACACCTTCAGAGGTTTGCACAAAAAAATTTCACAATATTTCGTAATATTTCGCAATATTTTCGCAATATTCACAAAAATTTCCACAATATTTCACAAAAATTTTCGCAATATTTCGCAATATTTCACAAAATTTCCGTAACGTTTTCGTAAAAATTTCTGTAACGTTTCGCTAAATTTATAAAATTTGCATTTATATACAGGCAAATTTTTTACATTTTATAATTTATTAATAATTATTATTTTATTGTGGTATTTCAAATATTACTATTATTTTATTTATATTAATTTTAATATTTACAAAAATTTTCGAAATATATAAATGTTTAAAAATTAATTTTTTATTATTCCTCCTCACTTTCATCAATATTTATTATTTCATTATAATATTTGTCACCTTCGTCAGTTTCGTAAGTTTCGTTAGCTTCGTAAGCTTTGTCGCCTTCGTCAGCTTCGTCGTTATCATCATTGTTTTCTTCATCTTTTTTTATGGATCTTATTTTTTTCTTTTCTTTTCGTGAGGTTTCGATTTCAGTAATTCTTTTATTACTTCTGGGAGCTGCTGGTCTTTCGGGAACTGCTGATTTTTTGGGAGCTGCTAGCCTTTTGAGAGCTACTTCATCAGGAAACTTTTTGGGGCATAAATTTACAGAAAATTTACGGGACCTACAGAAATTTACGCCTAAAAAAATCAATTTTTTTGACTTTGATCGCTATTTATAAGACAGAGAGCGATTTTTTACTAAGATATTCCTATGACAGATCGAAAGAT
>PQFF01000014.1:376559-387597 GCA_003547095.1 Diversispora epigaea
CAATATCTGTTAGTAGCTGGCGATGATTATATCAAGTATAGAACAAGATATAGACCTACAAGAACGAAACATTGATGGTGAGTTGTTACTTCGTACAATTTGTTTTCTACTTGTTTTCTACTTTACAAAGATTTTTTCTAATATTCAATCTGACCATCCATGCACAAAATTATGAAGAACCAGGAAATGAAAAAATTTCCAACAATGAAGAACCAGAAAATTCTTTTTTTCAGCATGGTCAGGCCTATTCCTCCCTTGAAGCATTTAAATATGTCGCGGACCAATATGCTGGAATGAACGGGTTCAATGTGATTTTTTATAAGGGCAATAACCATAGTGACGGTGTGCGCTACACTCAAGTTTTCACTTGTGATCGCTATGGTGAATTCAAACCTAAGCCTAAGGATCCCAACAAAAAGAGCTGAAATACGGTATCAAAAAAGTGTAACTGTCTATGGCTAATTCGACTCAATTATAATTCGGATGATGAAAAATATTATATTTCACAAGCTATACTCCATCATAACCACTCCCTTATTCCAGCCCAACTTATGCGAATTTTTCCCTCTAATCGTGAAATACCAGCAGATATTCGGGAAGAAATTTTTCTTGCAAAAAAAGCAGGCATTTCGACATCACAAATACAGTCTCTGCTTGTAATAAAGTATAGACCAATTGCGAAAAAATGGATGATCAAAGATGTGTACAATTTAATTAGTACTGATTGCATAGCACGTAATGAATTTCAAGCACATGATTTTCTCTCCCTCCTTCAACAAAAACGCAGTGAAGATCCAGAGTTTTCTTACGAATTCGAGTTGGATCGTGAAAATCGTTTAAAGCATGTTATTTGAGCGTATCCATCACAAAAACGGAAATATATGCGTTTTCATAATACTATCGTGTATGATAATACATACAAATGTAATTATTTTTCGATGCCCTTTGGAGTATTTACGGGTGTTACCAATAATGGTCTTTCTTACTGCGTGGCTGGTGCTTTGCTTCGAGATGAAACCCGTTCAAGCTTTGAATGGCTTTTCGAATCTTTTCTCCGTATTTTTTTTTCTGCACCTAAAACAATACTCACAGATAATGATCTTGCGATGAGTGATGCCATTCGTTCTGTAATGACAGATAAACATGGCACTAAGCATGGTCTTTGTATATGGCACATGCTTAAGAATATCAAGTCTAATATGACTTCTAAACTTGGATTAAATTATACCGCGTTTCATTCAGATCTCATCAAGTGCCTTAATCATTATATAGATAAAGATGAGTTTGAAGAACAATGGAATTGTATTATGGAAAATGTCAACTATACGGAAGCGAGATCGTATCTTAACGTCCTTAATCAATGGCGCGAACGATGGGCTCCAGCATATCTGAAAGATTTTTTTTTTGCTGACATGTCATCAACACAAAGGGGCGAATCTATGAATAGGTTGTTAAAGAATTTTGTTGATAGCAAAACCACGCTTACAGANGGTGCTTTGCTTCGAGATGAAACCCGTTCAAGCTTTGAATGGCTTTTCGAATCTTTTCTCCGTATTTTTTTTTCTGCACCTAAAACAATACTCACAGATAATGATCTTGCGATGAGTGATGCCATTCGTTCTGTAATGACAGATAAACATGGCACTAAGCATGGTCTTTGTATATGGCACATGCTTAAGAATATCAAGTCTAATATGACTTCTAAACTTGGATTAAATTATACCGCGTTTCATTCAGATCTCATCAAGTGCCTTAATCATTATATAGATAAAGATGAGTTTGAAGAACAATGGAATTGTATTATGGAAAATGTCAACTATACGGAAGCAAGATCGTATCTTAACGTCCTTAATCAATGGCACGAACGATGGGCTCCAGCATATTTGAAAGATTTTTTTTTGCTGACATGTCATCAATACAAAGGGGCGAATCTATGAATAGGTTGTTAAAGAATTTTGTTGATAGCAAAACCACGCTTACAGAGTTTTTAGCAGCTTTTGAACGGGCACTTGATCTTCGAGAAGAAGCTGAACACGTTGCTACATATAAAGAACTTGTTTATCCGATCTGTCAGACTTTTCAAAATCCTATTGAAAATCAAGCTGCTGGTTGTCTGACCCAATATGCTTGGAAGAAATTTTCGGCTGAATGGAGTGCTAAAGATGCGTATGCATGTGAAGAAACGACAAATGATGAAGAAATGCGTCGGTTCAAATTATCACGTTATGAGCGACCAGGCGTTATTCGTTGGGTGTATTATAATGATCATATACTTAGTTGTTGCTGCCGTAATCTCGAATTTGCTGGAATAGTTTGTCGTCATTCTCTTGCTGTTGCAGTTCGTCTTTCTCTTGATCAACTCGATCCTATTCATTTTCCAAAACGCTGGCAAAAAGATCCTCCCGATCTGGAGCTTGCTAAGGATTATGTCAATTTTTACAGCCCAAGATCACAAATTACAATAATTCCAACATCAAATGAATCATCAAGTGAAGGTGCCTCTCGAATTCGATATACGCGAATCAACCGACTATGTGGAGAAATTGCAAGCAAGATTACAACAGATCCCGATAAGTGTGCAGATTTCACGTTGTATCTTGAGAAGTATTTAGAAACTTTATATGCTGTTTCTAGCGATACTGTTTTAACAACACAATCTCCAGCATCAATAAATTCAGCAATAATCAACCCTATTAAAAGTAAGGCTGTTGGACGACCAAAAAAAGGAAGGATCCGATGTGAAAAAGAAAATATTCCTGAAGCCGCCACAAAAAAGAAACGAGGTCGACCAAAAAAGAATCCTGAAGAAAGTCCTACCAGGATCCAAAGCGAAAATACTAGTCAAAGGTCATTACAAAAACGTACCCGTAATAATATTTAGAAAAGTAGAAATAGTCATTTATAATATTGTGTAATAGGCTGGTTGTATATGATTTTTTTTAGATATTAGCACGTAATAATAAAGTTTTATTGATCAAATATGATTTTTACATTCTTTATAACAAGTAATAATANTTGAACCCGTTCATTCCAGCATATTGGTCTGCGACATATTTAAATGCTTCAAGGGAGGAATAGGCCTGACCAAGCTGAATTTCCTGGTTCTTCATAATTTTGTGCATGGATGGTCAGATTGAATATTAGAAAAAATCTTTGTAAAGTAGAAAACAAGTAGAAAACAAATTGTACGAAGTAACAACTCACCATCAATGTTTCGTTCTTGTAGGTCTATATCTTGTTCTATACTTGATATAATCATCGCCAGCTACTAACAGATATTGGTTTATTAATTTTTAAAACCAATGGAAATTTCGTTTTGTTTATTGAATAGCTTTAATCTCGCTACCTTCAAAAGAATTGTCGCAAGTATAAAAGTTTCTCGATAGTGGGCTGAAAAAAAAATTAAAATTAATAAGTATGGCCGAAGGACGAAGAATGGACGTGGGAAACTTTTGTTTATCTGCGCACGTACTAAATATAAACTAAGTCACCCACGCGATAACGTGATTGTTCGGCGATCTAATCGACATGGCAGATGATGATCACGTATTTTAATTCATTTTTATTGGTTGAAAGGTCAGAGATATATATGTTATATATCTCCGGCCAGAGATGCCTATAATAATCCAAATGGAAATAGGAAATAAATAGGAAAATTGACTATATTTTAAATGAGTATATAAGTTTTGAAAAAGTTCAAAAAGTTCGAAAGAATATAGCATATATAGCATATAGCAAAAAGAGGCAGGAGGGAGTGAGGCAGAGGAGTATGGTATTATTGTAAATAAATCAAATAAACAAGATAAACAGGATTATTTTTGTGTTACAATTATATAAATCAATATAATAAATATATTACCACATATAAAAAAAATCTTAAAATTACTTTTTTAATCACAGAAAATGATATTTTTTATAAGATATTCTTTTTGATATCACAGAATATAATGTAGGAAATTGCAAAACAAAGAGAAATATTTAAAAAATTTTTTAATTGCTGAAAAAATACTTTCTTTAATACCACATTTTTATAACAGGTAAAAAAAACAAAAAATGTTCGAATTTATTTTACAGATATGGTATTATATAAGAAGATATTTTTTTTATATCACAGAATGTAATATAAAAAATTGCAAAACAAAGAGAAATATTTAAAAATTTTTTTAATTGCTGGAAAAAGATAAAAATACTAATAAAATACAGATTTGAAAATTTGAAAAGATATTTAAGTACCATGAAAAAGTGCCATTAACAAAAATAAAGTCATAAAATAATTTTGATTCTCTTCGAAAAAATTAAAATATTAACCAATTCGAAACAACTTTAACATTTTTAATACTTTATTATAAACAATGTCTACAAACTTTCAATGCGAATATTGTAATCATTATTATGCATCTCGGAATGCATACGCTCAACATGTTGGAAGATGCATTAAAACTGTTATCTGTTCAAGTACAGAAGAATCCAGTGAGGATGTTTCGAGTATGGTCTCAAGTGTTAACAAAATGTTATTAGATAATGAAGACTTTAGTCATATAGATGAATTTCAAATTATTCAAGAAGAAAACTTACCGTCAGTATCTGAAGTTTCTTACAAATTTGAGAATGATCAGGATTATGAAGGTGATATTTCTTTTAGTGGAAGATCAAGTAATATGGAGGAATGTGAAAACTTCGATGAAATTTTACCCGCAAGTTTACAAAGCTGTGAAAACTTCGATGAAATTTTACCCGCAAGTTTACGAAGCTGTGAAAACATCTTATTCGCAAGTTTACGAAACTATGAAGAGCTTGAAGAAAAGCCCGAAGTTAAAAGAATTAGAGAATTTCCAAATGAGGCATATGCAGATTTAATGACACTTGTTATAGAAAATAATCTTAGTAATAAAGCCAGAAATGCAATCATAAAATTCTTTAACAAACATTCAGATTTACCTCAATCATCACCTCTCCCAAAAAATATCGAAACCGGATGAAAGTTCATAAATAAAATGAATATTTCACAATTGTCTTATTCTAAATATTGCATACTTATTCATAATGGTCAAGAATACTTTATTTATTATCGCCCCATTAAAAACTGTATTGAAAACCTTTTGTCAAATCCCAAAATATTAAAACATTTTATGTTTAAATATGAAAATTCAGAGGTAAATATTTGTATCAAAGAACTTATTAATATAATTTAAGAAATTTTTAAACTTGTTATTGTTTATTACACAATTAAGAAGGAAAAATCATATGGTGAACAAAATTTTGGAAATTGGTGGAAATATGCAGAAGAATCAATTCTATCTTTGGCATTTATTTTGTCAACCATTCTCTATTCAGATGCCACTACTACCGACACATTAGGAAAGAATTCGTTACACCCATATATCTATCTCTTGAAAATATTCCCACGTGGAGAAGGAACAAGGAAGATGCAAAACAACTGTTGGGATACTTTCTGATTTTATCCGCTAAAAATAAAACAGAAAAGAAATCTTCCGATTTTAAGAAATTGGCTCGCAAAACCTTTCATGATTCTATTAAATTTTTATTAGATCCATTATTTCAAGGTGATGGTGGTGTTGATTTTAATATTGATGACAAAAATGTTTAGTTTTTTCTGAGAATATCTACTATAATCTGTGATTGGCCGGAAGCCTGCACGTTTTCGTTAACTTATAAATCAACCAATTCGAATTATCCTTGTCATTTTTGTTTAGTTCAAAAAGAAGATTTTATTGATATAAGAAAAGATCAACTGATACTCTGTAACCATGTAAATATAAAAGAATATTTTAATAATGGTACAAGTAATTCGGCAGGTTTAGAACAGGTCGATAACTACTTTTGGAACATTCCGTAAGTTTTTATTTATATATTTTATATATTTAAGGGCATATTCTAACTTTATATGTTTAAATTTAGAAACTTAAACATTTATATGGCAACTGTACCTGATAAAATGCATCATTTAGATCTAGGCCTATTCAAATATCAAATAGAATTCACTACGGAATTATTAAAGCTAAAGCCAGGAAAATTAGTGGATAACATGAACAAAAGAATTGCGAAAATTCCAAGGCATTTGGGTTTAAAAGTATTTAAAAAAGGAGTGCAATCACTATCTCGATTAACTGCAAGTGAATATAAAGATATGATGAAGATTATGGTGTTTATGGCTGATGGTTTATATAGTGAAAATCTTTCAAACGTCTATATGAAATGGAATGAAATGTATTTACTGAGCAGATTGGAAAATTTTAAAGAAAACGATCTACAAGATTTTCAGGTAAAATAATTATCCGAAGCATAACGAAAGACACTGTATCATCAGGAAATTTTTTATGTCGGAGGTTATTGTAATAATTTCGTTTTCAAAGGTTATTGAAGGTTATCGGACCAATAACCTTTGCAAATATTACGTTTATTATGGTTATTGAAGGTTATTGATATCAATAACCTCTGGAGTATTACGTTTTATTAATAAAAATAAAGGTTTTCGGTACCAATAACCTTTGTAAATATTACGTTTATGTTGGAGGTATTCGAAGGTTATCGGAATGAAGGACTTCGAAGGCTTACGTTTAAAAAAATTTACTGATGATGTATATAAAAAATAATAAATAAAATATTAATCTATTTAATTATGTAGAAAGCGATCAATGATTGGGGTAATATATTCATTAAATTATTTCGAGATATTTCGCGTTCTAATTTAAAATTTTCAAAGTTACACTCATGGATTTATCATATCGTTGATACAATTCGGGAACACAGAGCAATAAATGGATATACAACTGAGACATATAAAAGTTTATATAAAACATATGTGAAGATTCTTTATCGTCTCAGTAATAAAAAAAATGTAGAAAAACAAATAATGGAAAATGTAAATAAAAAATAATCATTTATCGCTTAATATTTTGAAACTTATTAATTTTATATTTTTAGATTTGATGCCGAGCAATTGTTATGCGAAATCGTGTGAAGAAAACCAAAATTCTGGTGGCTTTCACATACACTGCGAAATTATTTGACTTTAACTTTTCAGAAACTATTATTAATGAACATAGAGACAACCCGAAACTTAATAAAAATATGTCAAAAGGTTTTGCAAAATTTATTGACTGNAATAAAATATTAATCTATTTAATTATGTAGAAAGCGATCAATGATTGGGGTAATATATTCATTAAATTATTTCGAGATATTTCGCGTTCTAATTTAAAATTTTCAAAGTTACACTCATGGATTTATCATATCGTTGATACAATTCGGGAACACAGAGCAATAAATGGATATACAACTGAGACATATAAAAGTTTATATAAAACATATGTGAAGATTCTTTATCGTCTCAGTAATAAAAAAAATGTAGAAAAACAAATAATGGAAAATGTAAATAAAAAATAATCATTTATCGCTTAATATTTTGAAACTTATTAATTTTATATTTTTAGATTTGATGCCGAGCAATTGTTATGCGAAATCGTGTGAAGAAAACCAAAATTCTGGTGGCTTTCACATACACTGCGAAATTATTTGACTTTAACTTTTCAGAAACTATTATTAATGAACATAGAGACAACCCGAAACTTAATAAAAATATGTCAAAAGGTTTTGCAAAATTTATTGACTGTTTGAACTCATATCTCAAATTATTGAATACAACTTCTGAAGACTGCCGAATAAAGATATATAGTTCTGTTACATTAAAAAATAGTGCTATTTTACGTGCAGTAGACAATTTTCATGATAGGCTATGGTTTAGCAATATTGCCATTAACATGGATATTGAAGAACTTTCTGACTATCAAACAAATAACAGAATTTGTTATGCACAGGTATTTTTATTACTATTTGATTTTCATAATAAAATGTAGAAATTTACTCAACTCTTTTTATTATTTAGACATTATTAATAACAGAAATAAGACTATCAAATAAATCAACACCATTACATCTTGCACTTGTACAATGGTATGATTTTAAGTCTGAAATAATACCATTTGTTTACGGCTGTCCTTTGTTGGAATTAGTAGAGTTGTACAATTTTATAGAAATAGAAGCGATCGAAGATATAGTTCATGTAATTTCACGCTTTGATAAAACTAATGAATATTTTGTAATTGGAATTGGACCAGTGAGGTCTTGACTTTATTCATTAAATAATATTTTATAAAAAATACATGAAGAATAAAACCTGACTAAGTTATAAATAACTACCGCCTAATTAACCACTGTAAAAGGTTAACCCTTTTATATGGTAAGTGATTTCCCTACCAGAGTCTATACAAAAGAAATATTTGAAAATAAAAGAGGAAAACAAGATCATATAAAAACCTCTATAGGACATTTTTTACCAACAAAACTACAACCAACTCTCGACAACTAATTTAACATCCAACTGAAACAACTAAACCAACAAACACAACTCATCAACTAATCCCAAAACTTCCTCCACACCTATCGCCGTAGGTCACTACTAACGCAACTATAAACAACGCTATTATCACAGGTCGAAATCTGTATTTCGGGCACCTATCGGGCACTTATCGGGGACCTATCGGGAACCTATCGGGCCCCCCGATAGGTCCCCGATAGGTGTAAATAAATACTAGTCGGGGAGATATCGGTCATTTATAAAAAATCGGGTCCCCGATATATTAAAGTACCCGATATTTTTTTTTAATCAAATTTTTTATATCCCCGATAGGTGTATTAAATATTACCGATATTTATTTACAACTATCGGGTGCACGATATTTATTTTACAACTATCGGGTCATCGATATGTGTAAATAAATAATATCGGGTCACCGATATGTGTAAATAATATCGGGCACCCGATATACATTTT
Organism: Diversispora epigaea; assembly: GCA_003547095.1. Lineage (NCBI taxonomy): Eukaryota > Fungi > Glomeromycota > Glomeromycetes > Diversisporales > Diversisporaceae > Diversispora > Diversispora epigaea. The sequence goes on from PQFF01000014.1 coordinate 385,414, forward strand.
AGCATATCATGTTTTTAACCTTTATTTACGCTTATCAGAAACACAATATTGAATTTCTCGTGTTCAAATATAATATTTACTTCTCAAATCAAGTTTAAATCAAGTTTTCATACATGCTAAGAGATTATTTAAAACAATAAAAATATAACTATGCTTTATTATTTATATGAAAATAATATATATAATATAAATAAAATAAAATAAATTAAACAATAAATCTTCTATTCAACGGAATTATTGAGACATAATTATCGCTTTTTCCCACTCGATAATTTATCTTAATTGCTCGACCATATATTCTATGCACTGCTATAATTGAATCTTGACCTTCCTCACAGTATTCTGCTTTCCATAATTCTGTATTTGACTTTTCGGGTTCCATAAATTTATGTTTAAATCGTATATTAGAGGAAGGCGCATTTTTATACCATTTGACATATGCTAGAAGATGTGTTTTGGGTCCTTTTGGAAGTGTTAGAGTATGTTCGAAATAATATTGTACCTCTCCAGGGTAAATATCACTGCTTCCATCTCTGTATGCTTTCCACTTCGCTAATATAATTGCATTATTTTCATGTCGTCCAGCGATCATGGACCCAAATATTTCATTACCAATTATTAATCTTGCATGTTGGTTCATAGTTACTTCCATACACGCATTTACATCCTTCTTTTTTCTATTATATAATGTTGCATACCATTCGCATAATATTTTTTGAACTTCTATAGGAATACTTACCTTTTCATGCGAAGGCGTCAGCATACGTCCTGGTATAAGTTCAGTGCCATAGATCTTATTAGATATATCATGTCTCATTGAGATAAAATACTGTAACTCTTCTCTATCAAATTCATTAGTTACAGCTAAACTGCCGGCAGCTTTCTTTGGAGAAAGAAATTGATGGGACTTCTCTAGGAGACCAGATGTCCATTGACGTGTCAGATGATAATCCACAAGCGAATTTTTAAGAACAATTCGCATAAGTTCAGGTTCGATCTGTCGATTACTGTTGGGATATGAACCTATGAAAAGATTTGTGTTAAAATTTTATTTATTATAATTTCGTACACCCGATATGTGTGGCTTACCTATGTTAGTGGTACGATCCGGATTAATCTGTGTAATCCGTCATCTGTATCACCATCAAAAATTTAATCCGTAATCCGTTATGGAGTCAATTTAATCAATCCGCGGATTATCCGTTCAATCCACGGATAATCCGTTCAATCCACGGATAATCCGTTCAATCCACGGATAATCCGTTTAATCCGCGGATCATCTATTCAATCCGTGGATAATCCGTTTAATCCGTCCAATCCGAGGATTATCTATTCAATCCGCAGATTATTTGTTCAATCCGCAGATTATTCGTTCAATTTATTTTTTTTAAAATATATATTTAACTTAAAATTTTATTATTTATTGATATTTGTTATTTAATTAAATAATTTATATTATTTATATATTTATTTAATTAATAATTAATTTTGTGAAATAGAAATACAATTTTATAGTTTTTTATTTTTATTTATTAATTATTTTATTAAAATATTATTCTTTTTTTTGTCTAACGGTACTGCGCCACCCGATTTCACTAAAAATAGTTCTAAAAATAATCAAAAAATAATAATTGATACCTTTAAATATTTAAAAATTATCTAAACTAATAAAATAAACGAAATATTATCTATTTACAACTCTATAAACTCCTTTAAAACTATATAATTACTCTTCTTTCTTGTTTAAATCTATAGAATAGTAATGTGAATAATGTGCCGATTTTACTATAAAATAGTTTTAAAAAGTAATAGTTAGTACTTTTAAATATCTAAAAATATTCTAAACTAATAAAATAAACGAAATATTACTTACTTATAACTTTTTAAATTATGTAATTATTTTTTTTTTGTCTAAATCTATAAAAACGGTACTGCGCCACCCGATTTCACTAAAAAATAGTTCTAAAAATAATCAAAAAGTAATAATTAATACTTTTAAATATCTAAAAATTATCTAAACTAATAAAATAAACGAAATATTATCTATTTACAACTCTATAAACTTCTTTAAAACTATATAATTACTCTTTTTTCTTGTTTAGATCTATAGAATAGTAATGTGAATAATATACCAATTTCACTATAAAATAGTTTTAAAAAGTAATAGTTAGTACCTTTAAATAT